>LZPO01073204.1:1126598-1140748 GCA_001675575.1 Neotoma lepida
AGGAGAGGGGAGGGCGGGGCTCTTCTCAGAGACTGTTTGGGGCCTAGAGGACAGGAAGAGAACCTCACAGCGTAGGCTGAGGACCCCCTTTCCATATTGTGCCCTGAAATTTCATCAGTTTGGGGTTTCTAAGGCTCCAANGGGTTGAATGAGTGAGGCCACAGCTGGCTCCTCAGCCTGAGGTCCCCCGGGCATCGGGCAGGGCTGTGCCCTGTGCTGGCTACAGCTTGAAGGTCTGTAGCTAGAATGAAGAGGTGCCAAGGGTAATATGGCAAGATGAGAACTGGACAATATGCCATGAGAAGAAAAGAACTGCCAAGTGTCTCCACAGAGAGCAGCCAGTACTGAGTTTCCTCAGCAAAGGCTCATGTTATGCCAAGATGGCACAGTTGCCAGTTAGGCAAAAAGTGGGGCCTCCCAGGAATCAGCCTCTCCCCATTCATCTCTCAATTTATTTATGATGATGANGAGGAGGAGGAGATAGGGTCTCACTATGTAGCCTTGGCTGGCCTGGAGCTTGCTATGTAGTAGACCAGGCTGGCCCCCTTCTCATACCTAGCTCAGTCTCCTGATAAAAGGCTCCTGGTTAACATAAAGGCTCTCATTCCAAAACAAGTTAGAATGTGGTGGGTGGCAGGGTCTGCAGGAGATGCCAGGTGGGCAAACTGGGGTTCCTCAAAGTAACAAGGGGGCCTATGGTTGTTGGTTCTCCAGCCCTCCCGCNTTTGCTTTGTAAACATGCCACACCAAGAAGTAGCAGCAGAAGAGGCGGATGGTGTTGGTGGTAGTGGGCAGGTTTCAGTCCCTACTCTTCAATTAAACCCGCCAAACTCCCCTCCAGCTTTCCTACGTTGTCCTTCAGGTTCTAAAGAAGGTGCTGGAATAAATGCAATATGGGCGACTATCTTCGAAGCTGCCTCGTTTTCCCCAACTGTAAAACAAAACGGGTAATCACAGTTCCCTAGTGCAGTTTCCAGGGATTTGTTCCGGGATGCCCCTCTGTCTGGTCCCCGGACTGTTCGGGGACAACTCCTGCCCCAGTCAGAGGCGCGGTTTGAGCCGGGGTCCAGTGCCTTTTAAGTCCATTGTTCTCTTCCCAGCTAGGTATTCTCAGAAGAGCAAAGCACCTTGGACCACTTGGCCTTTTCGTTCGCCTGGCCTGCGGGAGGTCCAGCTGCGGCTGGATACTGTGGGCTCTGGCGCTTCCAGGTCCAGGAAAAGGTGGAGGAAAAGGGTGGAACCCAGGGCGCCCCCGGGACCCCCGACACCTCCATTACCCCGCCTACCACCGAACCCCGCCTCCAGACACCGCACTCGCTCATAGCGCCCCGCCTTCTCTCGGCCTCGGGGCGGGGCCATGCCGGGGCTGCCCGCGGAGAAGCCCGGGCGGTGGAGATCTGGCGCTCGGTTAGAACCAGCGAGCTCGGCAAAGGCCTGCGGCGTCCTGAGCCCCTCACGCGGTCCCATCCAACCCTCGGAGGCCTTCGGGTTGGCGAGCCGGCCCCTCCGCGTGGGCCATTTCCGAGGCACGTGGTTTCCAAGGCCCCCGCCGGTTTGAGAAAAGTTAATGGTTTGGATCACAGCAGAAGAGTATAGCGTTGCGGGAGGGCAGAAAGAATCCAAGATGCTGCGGCCACCCACTGGAGACAGCATCGTATCTCTCCGGAGCGAGCATGGGTCGCAAGACTGGCGTTTCTTGAGACTCTTTCGAATAGATGCACAATGTGGAAACAACCGACCACAAATCACAGGTCACCACNGCACTCCCAAAAGACAGAGNACGTCAAGCCGCTTCTAAAGCTCCTGGAGTGTTCGCCCGCCTCTCAGACGGGCGTGCGCTCCCAGTCCCCGCACAGCCTCTAGCCCCTGCTCGGCGTCATCGTCACCCTCGGCAACACTCCCGGCCGGGAGTCCTGTCCCTTTAAGGCACCCTAGCGCCCGGGTCGTTTTGGTTTCACGCGCCCGCCCGCAGCGCCGGCAGAGCGACCATGGCCCGGGCGGCGCGCGTTGCTTGGGTTCTCGGCTTGAGCCGGTGCGCCCTGGCGGAAGGGCCGCGCACACGACCCTGGCCGCCAATCTCGGCGCAGAGCTGGGCCGGCTTCACTAGGGCGGCGGCAGGAAGCCCGGGCCCCGCGGTCCGCAAGGGGAGCCCACGGTTGCTGGGGGCGGCGGCGCTGGCCCTGGGCGGCGCGCTGGGGCTGTACCACACCGTGCGGTGGCACCTGCGCGCCCAGGACCTCCGCGCCGAGCGCTCGGCTGTGCAGGTAAGGCTTGGCTGGCACGGGCTGTGGACCAGATCAGCCCCGAACTCAGGAGTTTTGAGAAGCCGCGGGGTCAGCTCGTGACCTTGGGCGAGTGTCTTGGCGGTAGGAGTCCCTGGAGGTTGGTGCTGATGCCCGTGACCTAGAGTTGTGTGTANCTCGTGCCGTGGTCTCTACTATGTTTTAAGGGCATGCACGGTGCCGCGAGTAGTCTTTTTGGAATGAGTGAGCCTGACTCCAGACCCAGAACTGGAGGTGTGCCCGAGCCTGCGGTGGCTCGGCCGCCCTGTGGAGAGTTCGTGAGTTGCATAGTCTCCACCCTGCGGTCCATGGCCTTTTCCTGGATGCAGGATCTGGAAAGGGAATGGGAGTCCCTGTGGCTCGCTGATCCATTTGAAAATCGAGGGGCGTGGGCTGCACCTGTAGCACGCACGCCTGAAGGCTTTACTGCAGAGGAGCCACATTCAGCTTCCCTCCACTTTTGGAGAGTCGAGGTTGATCTCACTTCTGTGCTACCTAGCTGCTTGGTCAGCTCTGCCTCTTACCTAGAGAGGACTGGAGTGAACTTAAGGACTAATGACGCTGGAGGGAGACACGCTCTGGGATTGTGTAAGTGTCCCCTTTGGGACAGGAGGAAGGTGAATTCACACACACACACACACACACACACACACACACACACACACGAGATCCTCCACAGACGCTAAGTCCTGGCCCTGTGGTATACCAGCTGGGCACTGGTGGCTGTGCTGTCACTCCCTGAGCTCCTTGCCACCCTTGAGTTCTGTCCATTCTCTCTGTTTTTCCTCATTCTTATATTTTCAGGGTCACCTTAGAAGGTGACTCCATGGGGGGGGGGAAGTGGAGCTCTGGGACTCCAGGGGTTACCAGTCTTTTTTCTCCTCTCCAGCTGTCCCCGTCCAGCCACCTGCAGCTGACCCTGTACCAGTACAAGACATGTCCCTTCTGCAGCAAAGTCCGTGCTTTCCTCGACTTCCACTCCCTGCCCTATCAGGTAGTGGAGGTGAATCCTGTCAGAAGGGCTGAGATCAAATTCTCCTCCTACAGGAAGGTGCCCATCCTGGTGGCCCAGGAAGGCGACAGCTTGGTGAGCCTTGGGGATCCCATGCTTCTTTTCTGTCCCAGGCTGTCTCAGAGTCTCCCTAAATCTAAAAGAACTTGTGACTCCCTGGGTCTCCACTGAGAATTGGGAGAAGAGCTGGGGTAGACAAATGGTCCATTTCTGAGTGTGGGCTGGGTGGTGCAATCCTGTAGTCGCGGCTGCTCTGATGGATTCCTGAGCCTTGATGCTAGTCTGGGCAACGTAGCAGGATGTAGTCACAGCAATAGAACTACAGTAATGTGGAGCCTGCCTTTCCCTGTTAGCCAAGCCTTGGGGGGCGGGTGGGGATGCACGTACAGATGAACAAACTGGGTCTGCAGCTGGGGTGGTCTGGGTCTGAGGTGTGGCTCTTCCACTCCCTGGCTGTCTTAGGGCTTCTATTGCTACAGTGAAAGACCATGACCAAAACGCTAGTTGGGGAGGAAAGGGTTTATTTCACTCACAGTTCCATATAACAGTTCATCATCAAAAGTAGTGAGGGCAGGAAGCTGAGCTGCCTCCTGGAGGCAGGAGCTGAGGCAGAGGCCATGGAGGAGTGCTGTTTACTGACTTCCTCCTCATGGCCTGCTCAGCCTGCTTTCTTATAGAACCCAGAACCACCAGCCCAGGTGTAGCCCCACCCACAGTGAGCTGGGCCCTCCCCCATCAATCACTAATTAAGAAAATGCCTTACAGCTGGATCTTATGGAGGCATTTTCTCAATTGAGGTTCCCTCCTTTCGGATAACTCTAGCATGTATCAAGTTGACATAAGACTAGCCAATACACTCGCCTGTGACTTCATGACTTTCACCTCTATGGGCTAGCCTTTTGTTTTGGATAGCATCTTGTTTTGTAGCCTGAGTTGTCCTAGAACTCAGTATCCTTCTGTCCCTTGAGTGCTAGGATTATAGACATTCCACCATGCCCAGATGTGGGGTTTGTTCATTTGTACAGTTGTTTTGGTTTTGGAAGCAGGGTCTCACTGTGTAGCCCTGGCTGTCCTGGAACTAGCTGTGTAGCCCAGAGTGGTCATAAATTCACGGAGATCTACCTGCCTCTGCCTCCCTACTGCTGGGATCAAAGGTGTGTCACTGTGCCCAGCTTGTTTATTTGTTAAAATGTGTACTTAAGGATGGCTGAAGGTGGCTTTGGGTAAAGGTGCTTACTGCCAACCTGACTCCTGATAGGAGAGAACAATTCCTGCAAGCTGTGTTACTCACAAAAGAAATAAGATATAATTTGAAAAACAAAAAAGGCCCCTGGGCTTGGTGGTGCACGCCTTTAATCCTTGCACTCCGGAAGCAGAGGCAGGCGGATCTCTGAGTTCAAGGCCCTCCTTGTCTGTCTACACAAGTTCTAGGACAACACAACCAGGGCTGCTACACAGAGAAACCTTGTCTCAAAAAAACAAAAAAGGAAAGAAAGAAAAGCAACAACAGAAACTCCTGCCAGGCGTGGTGGTGTATACCTTTACTCTGCATCTCCAGAGCAGAAGTAGCCAGATCTCTGAGTCCAGGCAAACCTGGGCTACGTAATGAGACCCTGTCTCCCCAATTTTTTCTTTAAATTACATTTTTTACTTGTTTACTTGTTTAGTGTGTGTGTGCAGGTGTGCAGTTTGAGAGGTTTGTTTGTTGTTTATATGAGACAGGGTCTTATTCTGTAGCCCTGGGCTGGCCCAGAACTAGCCATCCTTCCATGTGTAGGGATTACAGATGTAAACTACCGTGTGAGGCTTTGGGCTGGCTTCTCAGTTAGCCCACAGGAGCCCAGACCCTGGGCTGTAGGGACAGGAAGGATAAAATCCTGGCTCTGGGCTTGGTATCCCATATGCAGCCTCTGAGTCCTGCCCTGCCCGTAGTGCCAAGAGGCCAAGTGAGTAGTCCTGGGTTAGGGTCAAATGCCAAGGCTCTCCCAGTCATACGTCCCCAGTAACCATACTTAGTCACCCTTACTCAGAAAGAGGGCCCAAGGGTGGAGAGCAGTGAGCTCAGGGCATGGGTTTTGGGGTGAGCTGTGGTAGATCAGCAGTGCCCAGCTTCGAGGACCAGATACCTTGGGCTCTGCTATTGTTTTGTTGTTACTGTTTGGTTGGTTTTGAAGCTGCTGTTGTTTAAGGGGCCTGACCCTGCCAACTGCCAGCCAGAGCCTCTGGGGCAAGGNGTGTGGCTCAGTTCCATAGCCANATGTCCCTCATGCCTGAGGCCCTGGGTTCCACCCTCAGCAACACAAGACAGTTGTTTCTTCTCTTCCAGCAACAGCTGAATGACTCCTCAGTCATCATCAGCGCCCTCAAGACCTACCTGGTTTCAGGGTAAGTTGCTCCTGGGAGGCCCAGCAGGGCCTTATCTAAGAGTGGGGTTTAATATTTCTAGAATAGACCAAGGGTATCCTACTCCAAGGCCTGCCTTCCTCGTTCTGTCAGGAAACCGTTCCTTGTGTCTCACCTAATCCCTTTTGCTGCAAGTGAGTGACCCTTCTTAGGCTGGTCCTGGCTCCAGCCCCGGGCTGGGTCACTGAGTGGCTGAGTCAGATTGGGATGGTCTGGGTTGGTAGGCCATGGGGGCAGGAGGATGGAGTCAGGCTGAAGCTCTAGCCTTCCCCTGAAGGCAGCCCCTGGAAGAGGTCATCACCTATTACCCACCTATGAAGGCCATGAATGACCAAGGCAAGGAGGTGACCGAGTTCTGCAACAAGTACTGGCTCATGCTGGATGAGAAGGAGGCCCAGCGGATGTATGGCGGGAAGGAAGCCAGGACGTGAGTGGAGCTGTGGCTGCCTGCCGGAGGGGTGAGGTGGTAATAAGGACCAGGTTAAGCTGGATGCTCTGGGACAGTGGGTTCTCAGCCTGTGGGTGGTGAGCCCTTTGGGGGTCAAACATCCTGCATGTCAGGTATTTATATTATGATTCATAATAGTAGCAAAACTACAGATACGAGGTAGCAATGAAATAATGTTATGGTTGGGANTCACCACAACATGCGAACTGTTTTAAAAGGGTCAGAGCTTCAGGAAGGTGGAGAACCACTGCTCTGGGGGGGTCTTGTGGGAGACTGAGTGCCNGGGCAGAGCCCTGGCCCTGGCTCAGGGATGGTGCAACACCCTCTGTGTCCTGTGTCTGCAGGGAGGAGATGAAGTGGCGGCAGTGGGCAGATGACTGGCTGGTGCATCTCATCTCCCCCAATGTGTACCGAACACCTGCCGAGGCCCTGGCTTCCTTCGACTACATTGTCCGTGAGGGAAAGTTTGGGGCTGTGGAGGCCACCATGGCCAAGTATGTGGGTGCAGCTGCCATGTACCTCATCAGCAAGCGCCTCAAAAGCAGGTGATGGCTCATGCAAGTATATGCACATGCGGGAACAGGGGTCTGCTGTTCTACAGTCCGGGCATGGCGGTCTGTGTAGCATCCATCAAACCCTTCAGGAGGGAAGAGAGAAACAGGCCTAGAGAAGCCAAGCCAGGCCTGGGACCCAGCACTTCTGATCAGTCCCTATCTCAGGCTTTGGGGTCAGAAGTCATGGCCCTGTCCTGTGCCCTCTACTTCTGCCTCCTTGTCAGGGTCCCTTCCTCATCTTGAGCCACACACCATCACTCATTGGGAGCAGGTGCTCAGTGATGAGGTCCCTCAGCTAGGGCTACCCCAGTCACCCTGCCTTTCTGCTTTATGCAAAGGAAGCTGTGCTCCTGTGGGCTGGGGAAGGAGTTCCCTGACCCACCTTCCTGACTATCCCCAGGCACCACCTGCAGGATGACGTACGTGCAGACCTCTATGAGGCAGCCAACAAGTGGGTGACAGCCGTGGGCACAGACCGGCCGTTCATGGGGGGTCAGAAGCCTAACCTTGCTGACCTGGTGGGTATGATGGTGGTAGATAGAGTGGCCTGCCCTTGGGGAGGGAAAGCCCAGGCAGGGCCTACCTTCTGCAGCTCCCGGCTCCCCAGAGGGACTGTGTCTGTTCTTCCCTGTGTGTGTGTGTGCTGTCAGGGAGAAAAACAAACAGCTTTCATGGTTCTCATTCCTGAAAGGCTCAGGAAGGGGTCCATTTCAGGCTGGGCAGGATCCAGGGGCCTGAGTGGCAGCAGCAGGGCCTGGGCTCTCCCTCTGATTGCTGACTTGGTGGTGGCATGCATGGGCTCCAGGCTTCTACCTGGCGGTCTCACTGCCCTGGCTTTCAGCCCTCGTCTTGGTGCCCTGATGGGCCCAGTGCAATGTCTNTTCTTGATCCTTCCCCAGGCAGTGTACGGTGTGCTGCGAGTGATGGAGGGTCTGGAGGCCTTCAATGACCTGATGCGACACTCACGAATCCAACCTTGGTACCTGCGGATGGAGCGGGCCATTGAGGAAGCCCCCTCAGTGTACTGTNTNCCCCCCTAGTTGCAGAGACTAGCTACTGAGGGGCCAAGACCTCCTGACCAGCCCCTGGCCATGCTGGTAGGGGGCAGAGTCATTCTGTCTCTGGTCCACCCAGCCCCCTGGCCCTCTACTGGACATTTCTAGGACCTTGATGCTGGGGACAAGGCCCAAGCTCACAGCTATTCTGAGGGTAATGGGTCAGAGGTCACAGAGTTCAACCCTCTAACCCCAGTTGCAGGAGCCTGCTCTCCCAACAGGGATTCTTTTTCAACTCTCCCAGGGCTCAATGGCTCCTTGTTGGCAAGGATCAGACTGGCTCCCACCCTGAACAAAGGGAGGGCAGTCTGCATCAGGGAAAGCCCTCTTCCCATGTCTCCTGGTTCCAGCTCTTCCCAGGTACTCCTGGGACTGTTGGATTTGCAATAAAGGAGAGGTCTGCTTCTGGCAGCCACTGTTCTGAGGTCTAGTCTGTGTGGGTGGGGCTGTCAGTTAAGGAAACAAGGGCAGGCTGCATTAACCTTGGTGCCTCTGCTGTGCNACTGGTCCCCACTGAATGTCACCAGAATCTTGGACATGGGAATTAGCCTGGTTATGACCCTCACTGACCATGGAGCTTCAGGTAGTGACACAACTCTCCAAGCCTCCATCTATTAAATTGATTGATAGTCCTACTTCTGAGAAAGCTGTGGGGAAACTGGGTATGGTAGCACACACTGTAATCCCAGCAAACAAAAGGCTGAGGAAGGAGTGCCAAGAGTTTAGCCCGGGCTGCCTGATGAGACCTTGTCTCCAAGAAAAGAAAGAGCAGGTGTGGAGATGGAGCTCNGCGGGTACAGTGCTTAACACACACCAAGCCCTGGGTTNCATCTGTGTTGTCACATAGGCAGGGTGTAGTAATGCACACCAGTAGTCCCAGCAGGAGACATGAAGATCAGTTCCAAGTCACCTTCATATACAGTGAGCTTGAGGCCAGCCACCTGTCTCTTATACACATCTAGATGTGTATAAGAGACAGGCAGGGTGTAGTAATGCACACCAGTAGTCCCAGCAGGAGACATGAAGATCAGTTCCAAGTCACCTTCATATACAGTGAGCTTGAGGCCAGCCTGGATTATAAGAGACGGGCTAAAAACAGAAACAAAACTCAACAAAGTTGCCATGGGGTGAGAAGGTGAGGGGATTGGACACATCAGGACAGCTAGGACAGATAGGCTCTCGTTTGTCTTTTAATGTGTGAATGTTTTGCTTGTGTGCCTGTCTGTGCACCATGTGCGTGCCTAGTGCCTGCAGAGGCCACTGGAGCCCCTGGGACTAAAGCTACAGATGGTTGTGAGCCACCCAGCATGGGTGTTGGGAACCTCGGTGTTCTGGAAAAGCAGCCACTAGAGTCATCTGTAGTCCCCTCCAATCCATGCTCTTTTCTTTTTTTTAAGATTTATTATGTATACAGTATTCTCTCTGCATGTACCCCTGCCTGCCAGAAGAGGGCACNAGATCTCATTACAGATGGTTGTGAGCCACCATGTGGTTGCCGGGAATTGAACTCAGGACCTCTGGAAGAGCAGCCAGTGCTCTTAACCTCTGAGCCACCTCTCCAGCCCCCAGTCCATGCTCTTACTATNGTGTAAGTCCATGAAGTGTGGGGCACTATCCCGTAAAGGCTCTTCTCCCTCTGTGCCCTCCAGCCCTGGGACTCTGTCCTTGTTAANATGTGCCGCACTGGTTCCTCTGAAGGGCACCTGTTCAGATATGCCATGGCCCACTTACTAGCACTTGCCCTTTGGGGTATCAGAAGTCAGCATTTGGGGCTATGGGAAGAAGTGAGGACTTGGGCTTGAGGCAGTGTGCCTGGCACAAGACGACATGGAGGTCATCTCCAAATGTGGTGGAGGCCCCAAAGCCACAATTGTTTCCAGTTATTAGTCACACCTGAAGTCTGAGAGACCTTGATCCAGATCAGGCCTGTGGACCCCCAAGCACCCATAGCAAACAGAAACTTGGCCAGTGATGCTATGGGTGACAGGAACGTGATGGTCCTTCATCCCTCTCTCCTCTTCCCATTGCTGCATCTCTCTCCATCCTCCATNGCATCATCTATGCCTTCATCCCTCCACCCCTCCTATTTCTCTGTGCCTTCATCTATCCATCCTTACATCCCTGCTTCCAACCTCCCATGTTCCCTTTTCAAGACTGTCGACACACTGTTGGTCCTTGGTACCTCCCAAAGAGGCTGACTCACTTTTCTCAGGCCCTGTTCCCCCAGAGGAAGCCGCTGATATACTGTGGTGAGATGTCCACCTTCTCACTAGGCCACCATAGCCTGGAGATTCCCACTGCCTGGAGCCTTTGCCCTTGCTGGTCCTGCACTGCAGTTGTGTCTGGCCTTAGCATCCCCTTGAGGTCATCTGACTTAGGAGGTGTGACAGGCAGGTTGTGTCTTAGCTGTCAGACATACCCTCTCTCCCCTTCACAGACATGATGTTCATGTTTTCTTCTGTCTCTGTATTCCAGAGAAAGCAGTAGGGCTGGCAGAGGCATCNGGGACTTGGGAGTGATCCTGAGGGGTTTTCCCCAGGGGTTGCTGTAGGTAAGGAGAAGCCTGCACTGATTGGGCAGGTGATGAGAACTCCAAGGACTGTGCCAGCCAGACTGGCTTCCTGTGACTGCCCTGGAGAATGACTGAAGCGGCCACAAACACCACCTAGGCCCAGCTTCTTTCTTCCTAGAATATTTCAGTGTGCTTCCCACAGTGTCCAAAGCCTACAGCAATGCTTTCCAATGCCACCAGGAGGCACTAGAGAGCCTCCAAAGCCTACAGCAATGCTTTCCAATGCCACCAGGGGGCACTAGAGAGCCTCCAAAGCCTACAGGAGATGGAAACAGCATGGGGCTGACACTGGCCAATTCTGGGTTTGGGTAGGTGGTCTTCATTGTCCAAATCTGAGCTTTAGCTTTTAAGAGTCTGGAGATAAGTGAGTAGGAAAAAAATCACATTTCAGGGGGGCTCAGAGCTAACCCAGGAACCACAGCCTGATCTTTGTCATGTTCAGGTCACAATAAGTCTGTGGTCTGTTTTTGAGATAGATTTCTGTAGCTCAGGCTGGGCTAGAACCTGACCTTGAACTTGTGACCTCCTACAGCCTCCTAAGTGTTGGGATTACAGATGTGCACCATGTTGATCAGCTTCACCTATGGTCTTGGCAGAGGGAGAGGCTGGAGTTTGGGCCCCTGTCCACTCTTGGCTATGACCTTGGGCAAGTCTCATCCCTCCTGTGAACTGGCATTAGTGACCATCTATGGGGTTGGTGAGGCTGGGGTCCAGAGGTGTTTGGAAGATGGCAGAGGCTTGGTATTCAAGGGGTGATGTGCGTAACCTGTGAGGTCAGCTGTCTACCTCAGAGCGACATCCCTATGACTCCCAGTATTGAGTCAATGACACTAGGAAGTAGGACTAGAGAACACTGAGACCAAGATGTCTTCTCCATGGGAGCTAGGGAGGAAGCCCACAGGGAGGATTCTAGGGTTTTGGGTTTTTTGATTTTGTTTTTTGGTTTTTTTTGAAAAATTATTTTAAAGTATTGTGCATGTACGTATGTATGTGTATGCACACGAGGAGGCAAGAAGCATCCGTTGCCCCTGGAGCTGGAAATAGAGGCCTATTCGAGCTGCCCGATATGGNTGCTGAGAACTAAATCTGGGTCCTCTGCAAGAGCAGTTTTGTGTTTGTAATCATTGAGTCATCTCTCCCACCCATTACATTTTCTTTGGGATTANGTGAATTTATTNTCCGTAGAAACTATTCTAGATTAAAGCTGTTCTTTCTCACTAGTTCCAACTATTTCCTGATTTTCCAGTGTGCCACATTCCTTGGGCATCGCTTCTGCTGTATTTAACTAATAAGGATTTTGACTGGTGCGGGTGTTTGTTGGTACCAGAGAATGAGTACCTTTTTGAGACACGGTCTATCTGTATTCCAGGGCACTCTACAGCTCAATGTATATGGTTCACCTGGACTCAGACCCATGCTAACCCCGCTGTCACAGCCAGAGAACTGTGTGTGGGGTGGGGAGCAGTGCCACCAGCTGACTCAAAGCTCTCCATTCCCAGAACCTNTTGCACTTGATGTGGTAAAGGGAATTTATAGGTGTGATCAAACTGCTGATTTTGAGATGGGGAGATTGTCTAGGCAGGCACTAAAAGCAATAAAGAGAGGCAAACAAAAAGCCAGGTGGGGTAGGGGGTGTCACAAGCCTGTGATCCCAGAACACCAGGAAGTAGAGGCAGGAAGATCAGGAGTTCAAGGTCATCCTCTTCCTCCTCTACAAGGTGAGCTTGAGGCCAGCCTGGGCTACATTAAAAAAAAATACAGCAAACAGAGGGAGATAGGATCAGAGTCAGGATGAGCCTCTGTGTAGAAGCACAGCAGCTGGAGGAGTCAGAAAGGTTCACAGGCCAAGGACTGCAGAAGCCTCCAGAAGCTAGGAGATTGTCCCGAAGCCTGCAGGAGGAACCAGACCTGCTGACACCTTGACCCCAGTCGGTGGAACTGACTTTGGACTTCAGGCCTCTAGAAACTGGCATGTGTTGAGTCACTGAGTGTGTGGTTGCTGGTAGCAGAGGCCCTGAGACGCTAACACAGATGCCACGCGTTGAAGGTAGTCAGGAAAGAGAAATGAGTCTCTTTCTTGGAGCACGGAACAAGTCCAAGGTCTCCTGTGTCCCCATCTGTAAAGTTAGAGAGAGCCAGGCACACCATGAGCTGATGAGATCAGCTTCCTCTCCCATTAGCCTCAGCAAGTGCTGTGAGAAATAAAGATCCCTCTAGGACCATAGGGTGGGCTCACAGTGACAGAAAAAAAGGACAAGGAGAGTCCGTTCACTGGACTGCTCTCCTGTCTGGCAGGCCCNGGTTGATGGCCCCTGTAGAAGCTGGAAGGTCACACTGGCTGTCTCTGGCTTCAGATTTACTTCTCTCCACNGNCTGCAGTTCTTTTCATCCAGCCCAGACCAACTGTGGCCACACTGGGCTGGCTGGCCCTTAGGTGCAAGGACCAAGGTCCACCTGGGCAGTTGGGCCCAGCGGGAAGGCTCCTCCCTCCCACCTTTCCCCTACATTCCAATCCACTCAGACTGGTGAAATCTGGATTGGGGACAGCAGAGCACAGGCCACTATGGTGAATAAGGCCAATTTCTCCTTTGTGTGAACTGGGACATGTCCCTTCAGGGTTGTAAGAAAGGTCCCATGCCCATCTAGTGCAGAAAGAGACTTGGCAGTACAAACTGCCCAAGATCATGATGCTCTAATTTACCGTGGAAGCTAATTCAAAGGCCATGCAGGAGCAATATAATCCAAAGCACATGTGAGTGGTAACAGTCCTGGACTCTNGGCATGCACAGTGGCAGGGAACAAAGCCCCCAGCACGGAGTGGGTCCCAAGCACTGCCCCCTCTTTACAGAGTATCAAGGCCCTCAAGATGGCTTAGCAGGTGAAGGAGCTTGCCATTAATCCTGAGGACCTGAGTTTAATCCCTAGGGCCTTCANGACNAAAGGACAGACCAGGCTCCCACAAGTTGTCCTTTGACCTCCCACATGCACACCCCCCCCCACACCACACACAAAATAAATATGCAATGAAATTTAAAGCAAGGTCTGTATGTACCCTGGCTTACCTTGAACTTGACCTCTCACATGCTAGGATTACACCATGCCACTTTTTATTCTTGTAAGGACAATCACTAATCACTGGATTTGGGGCCTCCTCCTAATCTAGAATAGGCTTGACACACTGGGAGCCACCACAGAGGACAGAGGCAAACGAACTCCAGAGCCCTTGGCTTGCTGAAGCTGAGGCAGCTTGAGCACCTGAAGTCCTTCTGACAAGATGTGGAGCTAGGGACCAGACTGTTAACCAGCCTGTGGCCAGCCACACCTGCTCCTCCCTTCCTCCCCAAGCAGCCGGGCCTGCTATCGGGCAATGTTAGCTTTCTTCTCAGGAGCCGAAGTCCCATTAAACTCTTGCCTGAATTCCCCCAATACCCGACTGACGTGTTTCTGTGGGGAAAGGTCTCCAAACTGTAGTGACAACTTCATCCTCAGATTCCATGTGCAGAGATTCTGTTCCTAAATAAGGTGANGTTCTGAGGTTCTCGGTGGACACAAAGTTAAAGGACACTATGTACAGGTGGTTTATCACAGTTCCACGCCTGGCCTGGGCANGCCCCACAGCATGTGTGTGCCAGAGCCCCTGAGCTGCTTCCTGTCATCCCCACAGTAACCTGGCCTGGCCACTGGGTACCCAGGGCCATCAAGGACATTGGAGGAAGACCTGGCACCAGAGAGACTGCAAAGGTTTTCCCTGCCACAAGGCTGAACCTCTCCTAGAGACAGAATGCAAACCATGCGCTGCGGGCTGAGTAGAGAGCTCCAGGACA
>LZPO01073204.1:1141028-1156993 GCA_001675575.1 Neotoma lepida
AAACTGGAGGCATGAGCTTACAATCCCAGCAGTTGGAAGCTGGAGGAAGGAGGATGGACTACAAGTTCAAGGCCAGCTCTGTGTTATATAGGAAGACTGTCTCAAGCAAAACCAAAGAAAGAAAAAACATAATACACACACAAAACAAACGAACAAAAACTAGGCACTACTCCAACACAAGGGACCCTTGGAGTCAAGACACTTTCTGTGTCTCCTCCCTAGCACAGAGGCCCAGCACCAGCTGAGAGAGGGGACACTGAAGACAAGTTTCATGGCTTCTTGGTACCCCCTGCCTGTGGGGCCAATGCTCTTAACCCAAGAGCCATGTCTTGAGTCCCTTGTTTTTGGTTTTTCAAGACAGGGTTTCTCTGTGTAGCCCTGGCTGTCCTGGAACTCACTCCGTAGACCAGGCTGTCCTTGAACTCAGAGATCCACCTGTCTCTGGCTCCTGGGTGTTGGGATTAAAGGCGTGCGCCACCGTGCCAGCACAAGCTACTCAGGTGTGCTTTCATTCAACCAGAAGCAGGTGATATATCTGCTGATTCACAAGGGGAAAACCGGATTAACTTCACTCAAGTATTGTTAACAAAAGGCTTCCCGAATGGTTACACTTGACCTTTCCTGCCACTGGAGGCATCTGTTCCAGATTCTCAGCAAACATGGACGTGGTCCCCTTCAGATAGTCACTCTAATGCTCGTGTGCACGCTGGTACCTCCAGCTTTCCTGACAACCCACACAACAGGGCCCTTTGTCACGCTTCCTCTCCCCCCCTTCCTGTAAAAAAATATATTGTGTGGGTGCATGTGTGCACCACAGTATACATGTGAAGGTCACAGGATACATGTGAAGGTCACAGGACAACCTAAGGAAATCAGTTCTCTACCACTCAAGCAGCAAGCGCTTTTCCTAATGAGCCTGTATGTAGGGTGTCTTTTTTCCCAAGATAGAGTTTCTCTCTAGCTGTCCTGCAATGGATTTGTAGACCAGGCTGGCCTTAAACTCAAGAGATCTGCCTGCCTCTGCCTCCTGAGTGCTGGGACTAAAGGCATATGCACTAGCCCAGCTGTCATTTTTAAGTTAAAAAAAAAAAGATTATTTATGTAGCAGTGTATTTGTGCATGTATGCCACATGTGTGCAGGGCCCACAGAGGCAGTCTGGCCCTCTGGGAGCGGTGCTGCCGGACTCAGGTGCTGGTATGTGCTCTTAGCCCGAGCCATCTCACTAGGCTGTAATCACTTTTATATTTCAGGTTTCTGTGTACAGGTGTGAGTGTGGAGGTCAGAGGACAACTCGTGGGAGTTGGTTCCCTCCACCTGTGGATGCTAGGGATTGAAATCAGGTCATCAGGCTTGACGGCTGNCCAGTTTGCCTGCTGAGCCCTCTCTGAGCCATTTCTTCAGTCCCTAAGTGTCATTTTAAAATTGGATCCTCATCTTGAGTTACAGNGTTTAATATGCTGGTTCCTCCCAGCCTGTGGCTTGATCGCCTTGATGGAAGGTTTTAGGTGATGGGAACCAGAGTTGAAGGTTTTAGGTCTGTGAATCACCCAGGTATGTAGGTCACTCAGAAACAAACGCAGGGGAGACAGACATACGGAAGAGCTTTGGCAAGAATCAGGGTGACAGGCGATTGATCAGGCAGCAGTGTGGCTGTGGTGAGCGGTGGGTCCCAGATGGACCTGAAGGTAGATGGCATACTCTGGTGGACTAGACTAGAATGAGGATGGGAAGGAAGTAGAAGGATAGAGCCACCCTCTGCTGGGGTAACAGACAGAGAAGCAGATCTGGGAGGAATGCCAGGACCCGGCCTTTGACATGTGACACTTCAATGCCCGTCAGCTGGTCCAGTGGAGACGGTGAGCTTGCGGTTGCAGGGANTCATTTGTGCCCTCTAACAAAGCTCTAAGGAGAAGGCTGAGTAGGTGTGACAGAGAAAGGTCTGAGCTGACCGGCCTCCAGCACCTGGGAGTGAGGCCTAGGCAAAAAGCAGCCTGTAGTGCCTGGAGACCATGGGAAGAACAAGGTCCCAGCAGGAAGGGGAGGCCCACGCNACAGATGGAGCAACCCCACCCACTAGCAACCAAGTGCTTCGTGAAGCTGAGGTGTGAGTATGTAGGCAATGGGTAAGGGAAATGTCCATGTCCCCCGACACCCAAGCCCAGAGCAGAAAACTCCTGGCTCCNTTGTCACATTTGAAGCAACTTTATTGGAAGGCTGCTTGCCTTTGACAAACTCCAGTTACAGCGAGAGAACGGTAATGTTTGCATTGATCTTTGCATCCTATTTGGATTTCCTCACCAGGCTGTTCTGGGACACTGGAGACACAACTGCCAAGTGGCCAGCTGACCCTCATTGAGCAAGGGCAGTCGTGGGCTAGGAGGGAGCTCAGGTCACACACTCGGGAGAGCAGGCCACCCGGTCCTTTAGTCCTCGCCCTCATTCCAAATTCCCAGTGAAGCTCCCCGCTGCCTTGTCATTCCAAAATAAAGAAATTCTCCCAGTCTAGGAAAGGATGATAAGCTGCCACCTTTCCTGCTACCCTCCCCGGCCCGCCAGGGGATACTCTCCACAGCAAGGGTCCTCCCTGTGCCTTCCCTTCTGCTTCCAGTTGGGAGAGGAATTTCTTTGGACAGACATGCCATCTGTGTAGGCAGCAGGTAAGGTCACTCTGTGTCCCCCCACACAGGTGGTGATGGGAAGGTACACATGAACATAAATATGAATAAAAATGAACTTGACAACGACAGGCTATTAATTAAACAAATCTATAAAAATAGTTAGGACATAACTCTGTTCAAATAAATACAAAATAAATAGGCTCCAAGCAGTGTGATACGCCGTGTGGAATGTGAGGCTGGTCCCACTCGGCCCACAGGACCTCAGAACAGACTTTAAAGTAGCCAAACCACTTCCCTTTGCACCCTCCTGCTTTCTCTGTAGGTGCGGCACGTGCGCAGTGTCCAGCTTGTCCTTCCGAACCAAATCCTTTACCCAGTAAGACATAATTAAGGCCTTCAGCAGGTTTTCCTTCTCATCAGGGCGGCACACATACCCTGCCCCACCCTCATACCACAGAATGGAACAATAAGTGTGGTCATGAGCTGGTGCCAGTCCTGACAGGGATTAGGGATAGCTCAGAGGACATTAGGCCCATGCAGGCAGCACAAATCCTCTGGGATCCAGGTCCTAGACTAGCTTTCAGCAAAGCCATGCACCATGGTGCCAGGCAGCCAGTGCCTGAGTACCCGGGCACATCCAGGTAGCCTTGCTGGTGAGCTCAGAAGAGGCAAGGACATAAGGGGTACTCCTTCAGCTTCCCGTACCGCAGGTCACATAGATGCTGCAGCTTGGGAAACAGGTTTGGAGGAGCAGCACTGAGGGGAAAGGGACAAGAAGAAGTGGGGATAGGCCCACTTCCTACCACAGCACATCAATGGGAAAGACATGAGGGGGCACAGGAATGCTCTTTGGACCAGAGGGAGGGCATGGCTGAGGTCTGGCTGCGTGGACGAGATGGAAGAGCTAAGCTGGCCTCCAAGCTCACTATCTGGCAGGCCCTGCAGAAAACGTCCTGTCTCTAGGTGCCGGAGCCCACACCCTACTGACCTCTGGACCCCAAGGAATATCCACAGGTCTTCCTTGGAAGGGACACAAGAGTCTGCCAGGTCAGCAGGACCAGCCCAGAGCTTGCCAGTCCTTGCCCCTCCCCTGTGGCATCCTGGGTTTCACAGCTTGGGTAAGTCAGCTTAGTGTTGGCACATTCACAGAATGAGAAGGCTGCACATCCTGGGCTGCAGCCCAGGATCACCAAGTCCACCACCCTCCCGTCACCGAGACTGCACGCCCAGGGTGATCTTCAGGTTCTCATATACCACGTAGCTGATGCTCACAGCTGGAATCACCTTCATGAAGTTGGGGGCCAGCCCCCGGTATAGCCCAAAGGCCCCCTCAGTCCGCAGAATCTGTTTGAAGAGGCTGCTCATGGTTACCTCAGGTGCACCCTCAATGGAGGCTGTGGGAGAGAGGCCACTGGTCAGACGCCACTTGTCAGCCATCCCAACTACTAGGGACATGGAAGTCAGCGCAGGACCAGCCTTACCTTGTGCCTGCATCCGGGTTCTGACTAAGGCCAGCGGGTAGCTGGCCAGCTGGCCACAGGTACTGGAGATAGTGCCGCAGGCCAGGAGAACGAACACACCAGGGTCTGCACTGTTCACTGCATAGCGCTGTAGCCAGGTATTTTTCAGTGTCTAGAGGCAAACAGGATCAGAGGTGAGCCTTAAAGAGCCAGTGTGGGAGAGACATGCTGGGGGTAGGGCAGTTATTGAATCCACAGGAAAACTCTTTCCTATCACATGGGATTTGAGAAGCCAATGTAAACTGATCTGCTTGGCCAGGGCCTTTTGCATCCGCTGTCACTTGGGGTTCTTGGCTTAGGACAGGGAGCAGGATGAGGGTAGAGGAGCACTACGTTCCCATACAGAGCACCTGGCCTCTGTGGTCTGGAGTCTCAGGAGATCTGTGAGCCCCCAATATTCACTGAGTTCTGGGATCTGCCTGCTGAACCTCTGAACCCTAAGAGGGTACAGAACCTGGGACAGAGTTCGTACCCACTGTGCCAGAGGTGCAGGGTGGTGGGAGACCATTGCAGTGAACAGGTGACTGCTTTCTCTCATCTAAGCATCTCCATCAGGGAGGCTGTGGGTACCGGGCAGGTGTTGAATTTCCTTCTGGTCCCAGGGCCTATGCCCAATAGGGCCTCACCTCATAGACAGCTAGGTCGATGCCAGCATAGGGAATGATCCCCAGCATGTTGGGGATGTAGCCTTTGTAGAAGGCAGCTACACCCTCTTTAGCTAAGATCCTCCTGGCACAGTCCAGCATGCCCGAGTACTGGCCTGTCTTCCGAAGGGCCATTCGGGTCTTCAGAACCTGCAATGACAAAAAGCATGAGCATAGCCCATTCCTCTCCGTGTCCCATGTGTACTGCCCTCTCCAGGACCGGGGTGGCCCTTACCTCCATTGGGTAGATACTACTCTGGGCAATGGCCCCAGCCAAGGAGCCTGCCACAAGCCTTTCATGGATCCTCAGCGTCTCCTGATCACTACCAACAAGGCGCTTCATCTAAAACAGAAAAAAAACAAAGGGATGTACCTGGGGGCCACAGCACCTCTCCTGGCCCTGCCCTTCCTCTCACAGCCAGTCAGTTCTGGATAAAACCTGTGACCTGAAGCTACTTTATACTGTCCCCAAATGGAAGGAAGTGGTAGAGGAGCTAATGTTGTCCCCAGGCCTCCTACCTACCTTGCTGTCCTTTGGGTACAAGTATTGGCTCTAGTTTCAGGAACCTCAGTCCAGCAGATACCACATGAGCAGCTACTACCTGGCAACCCTGTCCCAGGTCCTCACCTGCTCATATGCCATGAATTTGATGGCTGACTCAGGGGCAATTTTGAGGACGTTGATGCCATTGCCCCGCCAGAGAGACTTGGCCCCCCCTTCTCGAATCATCTGTGTGAATCCGCCTATGATGCACATATTGTTGCTTCGGGAGGCGTGGACCTGAGCGGGGAGAAGAGGTCAGAGGAACTCAGCAGGATTGAGGGCTGCCACTGTCCACCTTGGGAGGAGCCTGGTGTTTTCAGAACAAAGGAAGGCTCTTCCCTCTGAATAATTTGAAGAATAACTTAGCATCCTGAGGATTCAGCAGGCATGGCTGGATGTTTTTGTTTCAGTATTATTATTTTTGACAGGCTCTTATACTATGTAGTGCAGGCTGGCCTTGAATTTTCAATCTTCTTAAGTACTAGTATTAGAGGTATGCCCCACCAACCCAGACAGGACAGCTCTTAATCTATCTATATATATATATATATCTCCCTGGAATTCTGTTAAAAACAAAAGTGAGAGGAACTGTTCAAATTTCTTTTTTCTCCGAGGCTCTAGGAGGAGAAATGGCTGCTTAGGGCCACAGAGCTGGGAGGAGGAGCCAGCCCAAGCTAGATTAAGCCTAAAGCTCTTCTAAGTCTTTTGCCTCAGTTTGTTTCTGGAAGACAGGGAGAGATCCTACTTAACTTATGCCAAGGGGGATGGGGTGGTGCCCATTAAGTATTAGCTCCAACTCTATTAGCTGGGATGGAAAGTCTGGGCTTTAAAGCAGGGCCCTAGCTGAGGAAGCGAGGGGAAGCTGAGCCACCAACAAACCACGGGTGAAAACTGGTTTCCTATTCATCTGCATGAACATCTTCAGTCTGTCCACGGGCCTCTAGGGATGTGCTGTTTCTGGGCAAGCCTCCTGGCACAAAAAGTGCCAGAGAGAAGCAAAATGGGGTAACTGGTCACTGTTCATAGACTCCGAAGTTCATGAGTGTCCACATGTGGGTCATTTCACAACGCTTCCCCTGACATCAGACAAGCTTATCTTTGCCCTGTAGACGTGGAGTTGCATGCTCAGGCAAGGTAGAGGCGCTGCTTCCTGATGGCCTCTGGTCATGAAAGGATCTGCTCACCCCACCTTCCATGAGGTACCCTATCCATCCTGAGATGTGCTTAAGGAATTCGGGTCCTGGCACACTCTAAGTAACAAGCCCATGTAAGGTTATGGGCTTATGTTTCTCATGTAAAATTAGACCAGCTAAATGCAAAGGTCACCTAGGCCTGGATCTATTGGTGCCCGCAAAGCATTAACTCCATTAACTGGGGGTGGGTGGTGGGGGAGAGTTTGAGTTTTTAAAGCAGGGTCCCGGCTGAGAGAGGGAGGGAGAAGCTGAAGCACCAATGAACCACGGTGGAAATCTGCCCACTCCCGCTCACCTGCATGAGCACCTTCAGTCTGTCTAGGGGGGCAGTGCAGGTTCTGGAAACTGCCCCTGCCCCACCTCCGGCCACCAGGTGCCTCCACCACATCCCTGTCTGCCTCTCTTCCACTGTGAACTCATCTGGGACTGTCAGATTCTCACCAACATCGAAGATCTATGGGGAAGACAAGCAGAGACATAGCCAACTTTACTCAGGGCATCTGTGGCCAAGCTGCTAGCCCGGCGATGGTCACTGCCGTCCACCCTCTCAAGTGGCCACACGAATGGTGAGGATGGCAGGCATTGAAAACTCACTGGAACTTTCCCTTTGCTCTGACAGTGGCTGCAGCTCTTGACCTTCTCTAGAGAGGAGTANGTAATGATTGGAGGGGAGAGCATTACAAAGCTGCTGGGTTGCCCTCTTAAAAGCAGCCCTGCAGCTTCCGGCAAGGACTGCAGGGATGGACCACAAGGATCAAGGATGGATATATAAACTTTGCAACCTGATACGGAACCAGATTGCGGGCAGGACAGAATGTTAAGCAAGGCCTCAGCAAGTAAAGTGCTGTGCTGCCTGCGTAATATCGTCTCTCTGGAACTAGTCCCGGTTAGCTCTGCTGACCTCTGGGCTGCAGGCCAGAGACAGGCCAGCTGTTCTAAGCTGTAGAATCAGCCACGTACTTTCACCTAAGAAGCCCTGACCTAGCACTGTGGGAGCAGGGTGGATAAAGCAGGGGCAGCCCAGCCAAGAACAGCAGAAGTCTTGGGCAGGGGGTTAAGTCAGAATGACATTTCTAACTGTGGAACCACATCTACATTCCTGAAAGTGGAACCCTGCTAACAGAGTGAAAAGACAGTATGTAGACCCTAGAGGACATGCTTATTAAAAACAAAACCAAAAAGCCAGAGTCTAACTCTGTAGCCCAGGCTGCCCTTTACCTCATGATGCTTCTCTGTCTCAGCTAGGACATGCTATTTTTACCATAGAGAGAAATGATACTAAAAAAGAAACCCAGGGAAGGCGGAAGCATCTGTAGCAAGGTTTCTTCCCTCATCCCAAGGGGGACAGGCTGTATGCTTCTGGGAGAAGCAGTGGCACCGGGAAAAGAGATATGTGGAATGGAGCATGAAGGACAGTGGCACATGGGGATAGGAAGGTACTCCCAGTGAAGGGCCGTTCAGGCTCGTCAGTGTGTGGAAAGAAGAGGAACACGTGGTAGTATTTTATCTATATCCCCCAATAAAATTTATCTGAGGATCAGAGATCCGTCTTACAGGAACATATAGCCATATATGGGCAAAGGGGGACACTATCTCTATCCCCGGCTCAGGCCTCACCGTGGAGTGCTTCCAGTACAGGATGATCTCAGGGATGTTCTCCACGGGGTGCAGGAGGTGGTAGTCCCTCCACTCATTCCAGTCGATGGTCATCGTGCCGTTCTTATCCATGCTGTAGGCAGAAGCATGGTTACTCCACCCCGTGTGTCACATACCTGTGTCACGCCCCGTCTGCCAGCTGTGTGCCCCACCATGGGATGAAGGTAGGTGCCGTGGCCACCAAAGGCACCTATGTGCTCATGAGAAAGGGTAAGGTGGCTTGATACCCCATTTTCTACAAAATGGCGATATGCTGGCCCACAAGAACCCCATTCTGATGAGGGAGGGAGGCAGTCACAGGGTGACACAGATACTTACTAGGTGACAGGGCCCCAGAAGTGGCCCGTTCGTATTCTGACAGACAGACAAAGGAGGATGCAGAGGAGAGAGGAGAAACAACACAAATAAGTGCTTTGAGCAGGTTAGTAAAGCAAGCACACACCCAAGGACACCAGGGGCCAGCACAGCATGAGGACACAACCTTTAGTGAGGGGCAGAAGTAGGCTCCAGGGGCTGCTGTCCCTGTGGCCAGCCAGCTCTCAGTACAGCCAGGACAAACTGTTCTATTCACAGAGCTTTCCGGAATCCCTCTGCCCATGATCGAGCCATCTTTCTGGCCAGCATATGTGGCTACAGAGTGAAGAACAAGCCACTAGCAGCAACCCAAGTCAAGGACCACACATGGTACAAGCCCCTCTCCATCTGGCAGAGAAAGTGTTCCAGGGACACTTCTCACCAACATGAAATGCCCACAACTCATCTTGTCGTCATTTTAAGGGTCATTGGCAAATGGGCTAATTCCAGATTTGTGAGTCTTAGAGTAGGGCTGCAAACCTTGGGAGAAGCTTGCTTTGGGAAGGGGCTTATTCATCCTTCCAAACCACAGGACTGGTTTCAGGGCAGCAGGTTAACATGAACAGCACATGGATTAGTTCAAAAGCCATTAAAACATCCCAGAGAACGGAGCTCACCCACACTCACCTCTTAAGAATCTTCTCTGCCTGCTGTTCAGAGATCTTGACACCTAGGTCCCGCAGGGACTGCATGATCTCTTGAGCATCGATTCGTCCTGTGACAATAAGGACTATGAGCAGGGTCTGGCATTTTGTAAGCCAGAGACCTGCCCAGCAGGAGAGCTACAAGCCAAACTCACCATCATTCTTTTTGTCCAGACTCTTGAACACCAGCCTCAGCTTTTTCTCGTGATCTTGGAGGTAATGTACGAACTCTTCAAAGTCCAGTTGCCCATCAAGGTCCTTGTCACCTGCTTGCACAATTTTCTAGAAAAACCAAAGTAAGAACTTGAGTTTTGGCTCCTGTCACATGGGGAAATAACTGCTCTCCACAGGGACCCAAACTGTCCTATCTCTTTACCAGCCCATGGGAACCCCATCATGTCATTTTACCCACATAGCAGAACCACTACCTCTGTCCCCAAAGGCTATTCAGAAGCCAAGCAAGGACCCACTCTGCTTGGGTGTAGAGAAGCGCTCCCTTGAGGAAGCCTTCAGAGAGGCCAGCAGGGCAGCCTGGTGCTTGTTCTTTCCAAGCATCCAAGTCCAGCCAGGGTCAGTGGCTTGGCTCCCCTGTAGGACTGTCCCTGGAACCAGACTTCAGCCCCGTGCTCCTTGCTGAGATGTGGAGATAGTGTTGGAATCCAGATTCCCTTAGGAACTCTGCTCCTTGAGCTATCCCCTGTGGTGGCACTAGCCCAGTAACAATTTGGTGACCAGGGTAAAGGTGCAGACAATGCCTACTTGGCAGAAATGTTGCCAGGGAACACTCTGGAGGCTGCAGAGACAGGAGGAGCCAAGGGCAACTATTCTTGGGCTCATAATGGCACTGCAAGTCCAGTCCTTGGTCTCAGAGACATAGATATATAACCAACTCCAGATTCCCAACCAGGAGCTGAAGGCCAGGGCAGCTTTACTAGTTCAGTGACCTAAGGCTTTAAGTGACCCTGATCCTTGGTAGCACCTGTCTTNGGTAAGCTTTGCTGGGCATCTGTAACAGCAGCTGGATGCAAAGCAGCTGGGCGCTTCTCCCCACAGCACAGGGCATGGGGTATGTGAAAGGCTTTACTGAGGCCTCTCCAGTAGCTTGCTCTAAGAGGTANGCCTATCCTTTCCCACATTACAAAGCAAGAAACAGCAGTTGGAGATGGTGTTCACAGGAGGCCATGGCCAGGGTTGTCATATGCATTCCAACTTAGTAGTACTTTGTTTTTTGTTTTGCTTTTTTNAATTACATTTAGCCAAGAGTGGTGGTGTGTGCCTTTAATCCCAGCACTCCAGAGGCAGAGGCAGGTGGACCTCTGTGAATTCAAAGCCAGGATGGTCTACATAGGGAGTTCCAGGCCAGCCAGAGCTACAGAGTGAGACCCTGTCACGGGGGTGGGGTTAATTACATTATTTAATTATTTAGAGGAGGCACTTTGAATCCGAAACAAGAGAATCTCCTAAGGAAAATATTCTTTGGTACTCTTACAGACAAATTCATTCACTCGTCAAAAATTATCATGCTAAGTCAAAATGTTTTGAGCCACCTAGGGTTTAAAAACTGATGGACCAGGGTTGGAGATTTAGCTCAGTGGTAGAGTGCTTGCTTAGCAAGCACAAGGCCCTGGGTTCGGTCCTCAGCTCTGAAAACAACAACAACAACAAAAAAAAAACCCTGATGGACCACTGGCTGGCTCACACTCCCATTGTGGTTTCCCTCTTACTTAAAGCACTCTGGCCATTGACTGGGGGAGGGGGCAGACATAGATCCCTAGGACCTAACAGTGTGAGGGCTAAGTTGGTACGTGGAACAGATGGAGCACATGTCTTATCTGCTAGCTGGGATTATTAAGTTCTTGCCAACATCTGTGTTCTTAGTCAAGGGCCACCACCCCAGATTTCATGTAGGAAGGAAAAAGTATATGCTATTTAGGGAGGAGGCATACAGAACACTCTCTCTGGTCCCCAGATAGCCTGCCACCAAAGTAATCTGTCCAGGGGTGATGCCCTGTGACACAAACCACCCATGACTGTGCTAACTCTACCCTATTTTAAAACATTCTCAAAGAGCTTGCTCTGTATCTGTGGGCATGGTGGTGCACACCTATAATCCTAGCACTAGAGAGACTGAGGCAGGAGGACTGCTGAAAGTTTGAGGCCATTCGGAACTATACACCAAGACCCTGTCTGAGGAGATAAACGCCAAGTGTGGAGGTAGAAGGCTTTAATTCCAGCGCTAGGGAGCCAGAGCCAGATCTCTATGAATACCAGCTCAGTCAGGGCTACATAGAGACCTTGTCTTTAAAAAAAGGTAGGGAGGATGGACAGACAGACTTGCTTCCTCCCCCCTTTACAACCACTCACATCTGCTTTGTGTTTCCATTCTGCAGTCCACAAATCAACACATCAGCATTGGGGGACAGCACGGAAATTTAGTGAATCAAAGAAACCCCCAAGCCACAGTTCAGTTTCCCATCATGCAAGGGCCAGGATTACTACTTCCATCCTGTTTCCTGGGGCACGTAAGCATATAAAAGTCCAGGAGGGAATTCTGCCCGCTATATCGTAGCCTCTCTCCTCCTCCAGTGTGTTTCTAGCCTCGGCCCAGAGTCATAGAAACTGCCCAACCATCCCCAGGCCTCGCTGACACCCTGTACATTTTAGGAGACTCCACCTCAGCCAAAGAAAATTATCCTACCCAGACATTCCATCTCCCACAAGTGCCTTCTCTCCTNGTCCAGCCTTTCTTGGAAATTACATGAAAACCAGTCATTCCCATGACAGTGACATAATATGCTGGCTACAGCCACAGAGGGCTTGGGAAACACCTACATTTCAGACATTCTTTCCTCTTGGCAGGGAAGTCATGCCTAGGTACCATTCACCTCTCTACTCAAAACTAGTCCCTGCCTGCTGCCCTTCACCACACCGGCTGAGCATACAGACCTGCTTCCATTGGCGGTAGGTGGAGAACTCTTGCGAGGGGATAAAGACACTGAGTTTGAAGATGGACTTCAGCTCTGCAGGAAGCCCCTTGGACTCAAAGTACTGGAATTCAGTCTGGGCCTCCCCAATGATCGGTACGTACAGGCACAGGCAGAGCATGCTGGTGAAACCGGGTCTCAGCCACCACTGGGAGCAAGTGCTGGCAGAAGTCAAGAATGGGAAATGCCNGGGTTCCCAGGAAAGGGGCACAAGATATGTCTTGCCTTAGCTGTCACTGGCTACTTAAGTCCTGCCCTTTTACTTAATAGGAAAAAAATCCGCCCACTCTAAGTACAGCCAGCAGCCAATGAGCACAGGCCCCAGCAACCGACAGTATCAGGTTGCTCAAGAGCAGAGGAGCAAAGATCAGGACTAACGTCACTGCTTGCAGCAGTTAACTCTTGGAGTGCAGGCAGCNGGCACTGCCTAGGGTTGCAGTCCCATGCCCAAACAAACCTTCACCCCTGGCTGTCAACCCCCGAAAATAAACAAACAGCCAACATTCTGTTTCCATACAAGGTCCCCAAATGCGTCATACTATGCAGCTTTCTCCTCCTAGTAAATAATTCCCAACTGAAAATTCAGTGGAAACAGACTGAATCAGAGCCCACTGAAAACTGACCCAGGCTACCNNGAGAGAGGAATCTGAGAGCCACATCCCCAGCTGTCCTGGAACGCAGACCCCCACAATCCATAAGCATGCAGTACCTAGGAACTGCTTCCATCAATCACTTGGGGCTAGCCAAGGGGAGTGAGACTCACAGTTCTCAAAGCCCATGCCCACTCAGAGCACTTGAAATCTTGGTCTGATCATAGTTCCAAGAATTCTGCTGTGCCATCCTGAAGCCTTTTAAAATTAACTACGATTAAATGAGCCTGACATAGTGGCTCAGACTACAGATCCAGCATTTTGGGGGCTGAAGGAGGATCTCCAGTTTGAGGCCCTAAGCTACATATTGTCTCAAAAATGGGGTGGNATGGAGGCTCAAGGGTAGAATGCTTGTGGGCTATACTGAAGGCTCAGGGTTTATCTAGACTGATTGGGAAGTGCTAGAGAGATTAGTAAAGCACACCTCTGGGTGTGTCTGTGTAACTGCACAGAAGACTAGCTAAGCGGAGAGGTCCTACCTGAGAGCAGGATGGGGCTCCAGCTGGAATACAAGGTGGGAACAGAAAGCTGGCTGCAGTAGCCCCGCTCTCTCCTCTCTCTGCCTCCTGGCCATCATGATGGGCTTCAAACAGGAGCCAAAACAAGTTCTTCCTCCTAAATTGTTTTCACAGTAATACAAATTTGACTAGTTGCTGGGCCTGGTGACTCAGGCCTGTAATCCTAGCATTCAGAAGGCTGAAGCAGGAGGACTGTTGAGAATTCAAAGTCAACCTGGGCTACAGTGTTAAGACTCAAAACTAACCTCAAAAACTAATAAAACGACTAGCAAAGGCTTACTCACCAGCAAGAAGAGAGGGGAAGAATGGAATTAAACTGGACCCCTCACCTACGCTTTTTTCACTGCAAATACTTGTCATATGGTTGTGGGCAGTCCCATTATTGCTGTGTCCACTGGCAGCCGTGCTCTAGATACAAACTTTCAGAAGACAGAAGACCTCTGGTCCTGGAAGGATCTGATTTTTTATTTTATTTTTAAATTGTATTATTTTTAACTGTGTGTGTGTTGCCGTGCACAAGCCATGTACATACAGGTGTCCTCGGAGGCCAGAGGCACTGGATTCCCTGGAGCTAGATTTACAGTAGTGTGAAGCCTGGTGTGGGTGATGGGAGCTTAGGTCCTCTGCAAAAGCAGCACATGCTCTTAGCTGCTGAGCCGTCTCTTCAGCCCCCAGATACATCATTCTTTACATGCCAGCCTGCATTCTCTCTCCATCCCTTCCTTCCGTACAGATGAGAATCTCAGAGGGCGAGATCACGTCACTATGACAAGACAGGATCAGTCCCACCCCCATTCCTTCTATGGCGTGTCCCTTATCCCTTCATCCCTTCCTAATATAGACTAAGCCTTGTCACTCCTGGGATGGATTAAAATGGATAGTTACCATTTGGGGATCAGCAATAGTGAATAGATTTCAACTCCAAAGTGTTTAAAGAATCTCTGATGATGCACACCTTTAATCCCAGCACTCAGGAGATGGGCAGGTAGGTCTCTGAGTTCAAAGCCACCCTGGTCTACACAGAATAAAACTGCTAAGAAGATTCTAGAATAAGACACTGTTGTGTAATCGTGTATAACACTGAAACAGAATCTAACAAAGGAGAAGGCATTTGGGTTCCCTGAGACTTGAGTTTGTAAATCCAGGCCTTGGCGTGCACTGGATCTGCCGAGGCNGCGTTATCTAGGCAGATTGCTGGTCAGACTCAGCCANCTCTGAAATNGCCCAATCTAGAATGTTCTGCTTTTGAGGTATTTTAACACACACTTAAGTCCACTGCTGGGGTCCTAAAGACAGAAGGCTATAGCTTCAGACCTTGCATGCCCTGGCTTTCACCTCTTGCTTGACTCACAAAAGGGGCTTTGCCACAAGTTTTTGGGTGAAGGCTGATGAAAGGGCTCAGCAGGTAAATCTACCTGCCACTCCAACCTCCACTCTCACACACATGCACAATCTAGATGTGTATAAGAGACAGCTCTTATCCTCTTCTCTCACACACATGCACAAATGTACATACATAGAAAATTGCACAACACATACACATGTGTGTGAGAAAGACAGAGAGAGACAAGTATATTCATACACCTGTCTCTTATACACATCTAGATGTGTATAAGAGACAGATATTATATTATATATATATATGTCAAACAAACAAACAAAAAGGGGGGAGCCTAGAGAGATAGCTCAGTGGTTAGAGCATTTGCTGTTCTTCGAGAGGACCTGGGTTCGATTCTCTGCACTCATATGGTGGCTCACAGCCATCTGTAACTGCAGTTCCGGGGGATCTAACACCCTCTTGTAGCTTCCAAGGGCACCAGGCATGCACATAGTGCATGGACATACATACAGTCAAAATGCCCCCCCATACACACACACACACACATATATAAAATAAAAATTAATTAAAAAGGAATTTCCTTGACTATAATAAAGGTCATTCTCCTACACAGACCAATAGTTTTGGAAAGGCAAGGAATCTTCTCTGAAATGCTCTGCAAGTGACTGTCAACATACTATTTTACAGTGTTACATCAATTCTATTCCAGCATTAGTTTGGTTTCATTTTCTGTGGTGATGGAGACTGAACCCAGGGAGGGCCTTGAATGCTAGGCAAGTGCTCTACAACTGAGACACATCCACAGGCCCAACCTAAGTTGTTTTTGGTTTTGAGACATTTCTTTATGTACCCCAGGCTAGCCTTGAACTCAGAGTTTTCTACCTTGGCCTTCCAAGTGTAGAATTACAGANATGAACCATCACCATTAGTTTAATAAAATTTGGAACATTTTTCTTTGAACACAGATTGTGTTCAGTAGAGGCCAGGCATGGTAGCGCTTATCTGAATCTATTTCCCCAGGAGACTGAGCTGGAGACCAGCCTGGAGACCAGCTACACAAGCAGACTTTGTCATTGTGTCCATACCTTATTCCTTGAAAGAAAGCAAAGCAAAGCAAAGGTCTTCACATGGTGCTTGCTTAGCTAAACATCCATCTTCTAATCTAGAACTCCATCTTCAACACAGACATGGACTCTTCCAGAAAGAGTCCATCTCTAGGTGCCTGATGTCTGAGGCAACTGTGTCCTGGGACTTCAGACTGTAGGTCACTGGGGCTTCTGCAGCCATCTCAGTCCTCTCT
>LZPO01073204.1:1175495-1185715 GCA_001675575.1 Neotoma lepida
CAATATCAGATGTGCCATGAATTCCAGAACTTTTGTGACTCCTGTAGAGTCACACACAAAGCTTGGTATAAACTCGGAACACACTCCCACAGCCAGCTGTCCTAAATGTGCCTAGTGCCAGAGACAACTGTAAAGGTTCATAAGAGCAAGAAGGTTCACCGGGACCCCCAGGCTGCTCTAACTCCTCCGGCACAGATCCTCTGAGTTTAGCTATCCTGTCTTCAAAAAATGTCCTTTAATCTCAGCACTTGGAAGGCACAGGCAGTCAGATCTCTAGTTCAAGACCAGCCTGGTCTACACAGTGAGTTCCAGGACAGCCAAAACTAAGTAAGACCCTGTCTCAAAAATCCAAAAACAAAAGAAAAAAAGAAAAAGGAAAAGGAAAAATGATTCATTAGATGTATATGGGGAAATAGCCAGCTCATAACACTATTCTGCATAAAACTAACCTTTTTTTAAAATTGGTTTTCTTTTCCTTTCTTTTTTTTTTAAGATTTACTTATGCATATGAGTGCTCTATTTGCACTCCAGAAGAGGGCACCAGATCTGTTTATAGATGGTTGTGAGCCACCATGTGGGTGCTGGGAATTGAACTCAGGACCTCTGGAAGAGCACAGTCAGCGCTCTTAACTGCCAAGCCATGTCTCCAGCCCCCTAAAACTAACTTTTCTAAAAAAGTTTCTTGGTTTTGTTTTTAAAGCTAGGAGTATTGTGAGTTCAAAGCCAACCTGGTTACATAGAGAAAACTTATCTTTAAATCTCTTAGGCTTAACCTAAGGATTCTATATCACACAGTGCCGTTGTCCTTGGGCTTCCTACGCTGATCCTAAGTAGGTTAAATATCTTGGATATTGATCCAAGATTACCTTGGACATGACACCTTATGTGTGGCCACCCAAGCAATCAACTGTCATGGTTCACTGCCACCTTACCAGGTTTTCACATTTGGCTATGAGATTCTTAATTACTGTGCATATAAAGGAACCAAACAGGATCTTTGGAAAGAAACAGGTTACTAGGCAAACTGCTCAGTAGAACCACACAGATTGTACGCCAGGCTAGGCCATAAATATGATGGTTAAGGGCAGCACAGCTAAAGTCAAACTGAAAAACCAACCATGAAACAGAAAGGGAAGAAAAAGCCACTGCTCAGGGCTTCTTGTGCAGGAAGGGACAGCACTTCTGTTCCTTACAGACCCAGAGATGGCCATTTCTCAGCCCCTGTCTCCCCGATTTGGCCAACCAACTATACCCTTAGATGTACACTTTGACTTTTTGAAAAATGTTCCAGCCCAGCGGTACTGGCACTCGCCTTTAATCCCAGCACTCGGGAGGCAAAGGCAGGCGGATCTCTGTGAGTTCGAAGCCAGCCTGGTCTACAGAGCTACTTCCAGGACAGCCAGCACTACACAGAGAAACTCTCTCTCGGAAAAACAAAACAAAACAAAAACGAATCTTCCTTCAGATTCTTTAACGTATCTACACTCCCAACTCCAACTCCGCAAAGGGATCATGACCCGGTGTTCTGGAACAGCAGTGGGGGGCTGGGCCTACGTCGTAAGAAAGAACTGTTCAGTTCTCACCACCCACATCCACATAGATCTGCCTAGAACCCCAGTTCCCATTTTTTCTTCCCCACAACACCCACATGTTTCTGCGAGCAACCAGATCAGGGGCCCCGGCGGCATGGAAACGAGAGGAGAAAAAAAGAGGGTGGGGTGACGTTGAGAATGGATGGATAGGAACCTGGGTGTGGGGGCAGGGTTGGCACCAACTTGCCTTGAGGTCCGGAAGGCATTCTTGAGATTTGTCCTTCTGCCCAAACGAAAGTAGGAGCAAGCAGGGACTTTCTGCTCATCAGAGACCCAAGGGTGTCCACTTGTACCGATGACGAGCTTTTCTCACGACCCGAGCACCCACTGGAGGAGCCCCACGCTCAACAGTGTGAGTGTCCTTTCCATCTGTCAGTCAAGGGACACTATCCCCCAACACCAGGGGTCCCGCTTAGCTCCAGCAGCGTCCACCCAAACCTGACAAGCTCCAAAGGGCTGTCTGAGAGGCCCCTGGAGCCCTGGCCCGTCCCCCGCGACGCGGGTCGCTCTCCAGGCCCTCCCGGATCCTCCCAGCCCGCGCGGACGACGCACGCAATCTTACCCGGAGCTCGCCCTCGGTGCGGTGCAGTCCCAGGCGCCGCAGCCCCACCGCCAGGTCGTTGACACAGAGGCCGCCGTCGCGGTTGACGTCGAGTGTTTGGAAGAGGCTCCACAGGCGCAGCCGGTGATCCGGGCCGCCACAGACGGCGCCGCCGCACGGATCCCCTACAGAAGCCGGCGACGAGGCGGACGACGAGGAGGCGGCGGCAGCGTCCGGCGGCGGGGAGGCCACGCAGCGGCACAACACACTGCTCACCATCGGGCGCGAGGCGGGGGCGCCGGACGCGGGGCTGGGGGCGGCAGGCAGGCGACCGGAGCGCGGAAGCACGCCGGCTTTCCTTAGACGGCGAGCGCGGGCTCCGAGAAGCCGGCAGGCTGGAGGGAGGGGCCGCTTCCGGGAGCCCCGCCCCGCCGCGCGCGGAGGCGCTGGCCGCGCCCCCTGGCACACTNCCGGCCAATCACAGGNCGGGATGGCGGCTCCGGGATCAATGAAGGGGCGTGGCCACCACGCTGGCTCTGAGTCGATTCAAACTGAGAGAGACGGGGATTGGCCCAAGCGGGGTAATAGGCAAGCCGAAGGCCGGTGTGCAATTCCCATTCAGGCGCTGTTTAGACTGCGGATTGATGAGGCTGGGATGTATGGAGAGATCGTAGCTATCCGTGGAAATGAGATTTGTATGAGGGCAACTGAGGACTGAAGTTAGAAGACACACTTAGCACCATTGAATAAAATGAAAATTTAATGAGCTGACGACTCAAGACCGAAAACACGAATCAAAATCAGNAGGCTGGTTTCTAGTAGTCTCCTAAACTACCAATAAAATAGCTGAATTTAACAACGTAATAGTCGCGATACCAACAATTGAACGACAGACTGATTTCCCAATGGAAGTGAATAAAGGCCATGTGGGCGGACGCCCTGAGGCGACAGACATGCCTTTAGACCAATGACCAAGCCAGTTCTAGCAAATAGGCGTGTCCTTGAGAGAAATGGCAGGCCTGGAGAGCCAGTCATCGGCGAGGTATTTGAGCCACGCCAACCTGGAGGGCGGGGCTTCCCAGGGATGGGTCGAGGGGCGGGAAGAAGGGAAGTGGGCGGATCTCCGCACACCCCAGCGGAAGAGGCAGATTCAGGAAGCCATTACGCAGCTGGCTGGTGGCGGCGGTCGGGCCGGTCAGGGCTGGGCCCTACGCACTTTGCGTAGTGAGGGGGATTACTTAAGGCCTGGTGCTTGGCCTCCAGCAAGCCCTGCCTGTCCCCCTTTTGGGGGTGAGGGCGGGGGTGGGCGAGAGGCGAGGTTGAAAAAGAAGAGAAGGGAAATTGAGGTTGTTAAGTGCATTATAATTTCTTTAAAAAGAGAGAAAAGGGGAGGCATGGCTGTCCCAGCCAAGAAGAGGAAGATGAACTTTTCAGAACGGGAGGTAGAGATCATCGTGGAAGAACTAGAGCTGAAGAAGCATTTGCTGGTGAACCACTTCAATGCTGGGGTCCCTCTGGCTGCCAAGAGTGCAGCCTGGCATGGCATCCTGAGAAGAGTCAACGCGGTGGCCACCTGCCGTAGGGAGCTGCCCGAAGTCAAGAAGAAGTGGTCTGACCTCAAGACCGAGGTCCGTCGCAAGGTTGCCCAAGTCCGAGCTGCTGTAGAAGGTGGCGAGGCCCCAGGACCCACAGAAGAGGATGGAGCTGGTGGACCTGGGGCAGGCGGTGGCAGTGGTGGCAGTAGTACAGCCATAGCTCCCGTACTGCTGACCCCTATGCAACAGCGCATCTGTAACTTGCTGGGTGAAGCCACCATCATCAGCCTGCCCAGTACCACAGAGATCCATCCCGTGGCCCTTGGAACCACGGCCACGGCAGCTGCAGCCACGGTCACCCTGACACAGAGTGAGTGACCTCTCCTGCTCAGTTCAGCTGCAATAATGGGAAGGGCCAGCTAGTGCTGGGGCAGCCTGGGGCAAATTGGCTGCCAAGGGTCAAAAGTCAGATGGCGATCTTGAAAGACCATGAGGCCTTACAAGAACTCTCCAGATAGAAGTGATCTTGTTCTTTTGGGGACTTCCTCAGCATGTGGATAGCTGGATGTCCATGCCTTCCACTTGCTGACCTATGTAGTCTTGAAGACAGAGACTGTGTCTGTAGCCCCACGGGACTTAGGATCTGCTATGTCAGTAGGCAGCCAGGACATACTTGTTGGATAACTAGGAATAATACTGCCCAAGTGAAACATCCATTCTGCACAAAGATATTCTGTGTTTTCAATACACAAACATTCACCAGGCATTTCTCAGGATCTTCATGATTCCTATCTATTCATCAAGAAATTTACACTGGGCACCAGAAATACCAAAGTATTTAACATTCCCTGAAGACTGGGGAGATAGCTCTGTGGTAGAGTACTTACTTAGCACTGACTGCAAAAATTAAATATATAAGCCAATTATATTCTACTAGGGCAGATGAGATATATATATATACATATATATATGTGTGTGTGTGTGTGTGTGTGTGTGTGTGTGTGTGTGTGTGTGTGAATAGCTTTACTATGAGAAAACCCAAGGACTCACGAGAGGAAAGAGATTTCCTGGTGTGAGGGAAACATACAGTTGATGGCATTCCAAGGTAGGGGGAATAGGAGATGGAGATACACACTTGCAACCGTAGCATTCAGGAGGTAGATCCCTAGGGCTCAATAGCCAGCCAGCCTAGCCTATTGAGAGAGGTCCAAACCAGTGAAGGGACTCTGTCTGTCTGAAAGAAGAAAAAAGAAAAGATGTGGGCAGCACCTGAGGAATGACACCTGAGGTTGTCTTCTGATCCCCCTCCGTATGTATACAAACACGTGTGTGCACACACATGTGTACCTACATATATATGAACATAGAGACACAGTCTTTAAAAAGATAAACAAGATTGACATCTCCCACATGCATGAAGGCCCAAACATCTAATGTCCCTTTGAAGGTTCTAGTCAATGAGTGATAACAGGGCTAACTTTGGTTAGGTTTTGTGTTTGAGATAAGGATGTGTGCCCACAACTGTGAACTCTGCTCGGTCATGATAGCTTTGAACTGTATCCAGCAGACTTTCAATGGTGTGTGGGTGTGTNCTCTTCCCCGCATATTTCTCCAGTCCGTATGAGATAGAAAAAGGAGGACAAGTGCCAGTCCAAGTCAGGTACTGTTCAGGATTTTTGTTTTGTTTTGTTTTGGGGGGGGGTTGTTGCTTTGTTTTGTTTTTTGAGTCAGGGTTTCTCTGTGTAGCTCTGACAGTCCTGAAACGCGTTCTGTAGACCAGGCTGACCTCTAACTGAGAGATCCACCTGCCTCTGCCTTCCTGGGCAGTGCTGTGATTAAAGGTGTGCGCCACCACCACCCGGTTGGATGTTTAGGTATCTTAAGAACCAAAGTGATTAAAGAGACAGGGAGGCATTTTCTGGACTTGTGAGCTGCTATGACCCTTCCTTCTTTGATTGGCCACACAGAAGGGATAGACTTAGCTCAAAGCAGCCCAAAGAAGTGGTTCTATTTCATCATCTCTGAAATTGAAGACGGCAGTGTCCATCTCTTGTCATTTGGAGGATTTCTTGAGCTAGTGAGTACAGAGTAGTGGCATTATTGTTGGCATCTCTGCATTTGTCAGCTCTGGGGGCTTCTCTTTGGCTACCAATAGAGTAAAATCCTGAAACCTGGTTGGAGAAGTATCTCAATGATGCTTAGCATATACAAGGTCCTGGGTTCCATCCCAGTCTTGAGGAACAAAGAGAGCTGAACCTCTCAGATACTGTGTTTATGTCAGTACAGCCAGGGGAGGCCTGAATTCCCCTTTGCTTCCCTGCTGCTCAGAGTTTAATAGCCCCCACCAGTGTGGCAGAGCCAGCACCATGTGGTGATTATATTATGTCCCCCAAAATATTGTGTACCCTAATAAAACTTATTTGGGGTCAGAGAACAGAACAGCCACTAGATTAAACATAGAGGTTAGGCAGTGGTAGCACATGCCNTTAATCCTAGCATTCCCGAGGCAGAGATCCATCCAGATCTCTGTGAGTTCAAGGCCACACTGGAAACAGCCAGGCATGGTGGCACACACCTTTAATTCCAGCACCTGAGATCTCATGTCTTTGCTTGAGAAAGACACATGTCTTTAATCCNAGAAAGTAGTGNCAGGAAGCAGAAAGGTATATAAGGTGTGGAAACCAGAAGCTAGAGGCCTCTTAAGCTTTCAGGCTTTGAGCAGCAGTTGAGCTGAGATTCATTCGGGAGAGGACTCAGAAGCCTGCAGNCTGAGGAAACAAGATCAGCTGAGGAGTTGGCAAGGTGAGGAAGTTGGCTNTGGCTTGTTCTGTTTCTCTGACCTTTGAGAATTTATCCCAATACCTAGCCTGGTGTTTTCAATTAATAAGACTGTTTAAGATTCGCTCTACAGCACCACTCCTTCCAAAAGATGATCTTCTTCTGCTTTTGTTCTTTCTTCTTCACAGTCCCCACTGAGACCACCTATCACACACTGGAGGAGGGCGTGGTGGAGTACTGCACAGCCGAGGCTCCTCAGCCCCTGCCGACCGAGGCTCCTGTGGAGATGCTAGCCCAGCATGCAGACACATCCGTCAAACCACAGGCACTTAAGAGCCGCATTGCCCTCAATTCCGCCAAGCTGATCCAGGAGCAGCGGGTCACCAACCTGCACATAAAGGAAATCGCCCAGCACCTGGAGCAGCAGAATGACCTGCTACAGATGATCCGGCGCTCCCAGGAGGTGCAGGCCTGTGCCCAGGAGCGGCAGGCCCAGGCCATGGAGGGTACCCAGGCAGCCCTGAGTGTCCTCATCCAGGTCCTCCGGCCCATGATTAAAGATTTCCGACGCTACCTGCAGAGTAACACACCCACCCCAGCCCCAGCCCCTGACCCTGGACAGGTGGCCCAGAATGGGCAGCCAGACAGCATTATCCAGTGAGGGCAGGGGTCAAGCCCGTGCTCTGCCGTGATCGAAGGAAACTTCTGTGGAATTGTGAGTGGTTTCTGTGAGTGGCGTTAAGTGAGCCATGTGGATAGCTCCCTGTTGGATAGATGTTCGGGGCTTATAGTCTGAGGGAAATGAAGGAGACTTGGGAAAAGGAAATCACTGGGCTCCTGGGACCCAATCTCTCTGGTTCAACCTCTGGAGCTGCCTTGTTGAATCTGGAAGATTTTAGCTGGGAGTGTGTGTGCTGGTGACGGGACATACGTTGTCATGATCTAAGGCTTGAGACATCGCCCAGACTCAGTGTAGACAACTTTAAAGANAGACTGGTTCTCACTGAGGCTATGTCACAACACAGGCTCTTCAGTGGGCTGCCCCACTTCAGGTGCACCATCTTTGTTTAGTGCCATCCTGCCAGTGGCGCTAACAGAACTGCAATAACACCCACGTAAGAATGTGTCCTGGCGCCACTGGGAAACCTCAGCCCTTTCTTTCTCTCACTGTGCCTCCGTTCTCAGGGGACTCTCCTTCCTGCGTGTGCCACAGCCCAGCTCTTGGAAATGCCCTGAGATGCATGCAGCCAGCCTGGCTCAGGAATGCTGTGTGTGGTGGGAATGGGTTGGCCATTTCTAGTCTTCCATGACACCTCTGGGCAACTGTTACGTAGTTTGCCCTACCCCCGGACTGTGACACAGTGGGCTTCAGGTGCTGTCAGGGTTAGAAGGCAAACCCTTGTGGAGTCCTCTTTCCTGCTGTGGTGCACTTGAGGTGAACCTCTAATTTTTATTTTATTTTCTAGCCAGTTGTATTTATTCTATAGCTGAACCCTGTCTGGGAGGGCTGCAGGCTCTGTGGCCACCTTTCTTTCCTGTCTGCTGGACCACACAACTGAAATAAAGTGCACATTAGAGCCCTGCTCAACATCCCACCCAGTAGCCCCCTCCCCTGCTGGTTACTCAGTGCCTGGTGTGCTGTAGATGCCCTGCCCCCGGCTGGCTAAGTGAATCCAAAGCAAGGGCTGTCCTTGAATGTAAGAGGTGGGAGTCGTGAACAGAAAGCAGGGCCCTTTTAATTCTGTGCTCCAACAGGGCANAGCCTCAGAGGGCTGAAGGACTTGTCTGTCTTTCCACTTTCTTTCAGGCATTTACAAAAACCTCAGCCAGGCAGGATTTGTCTGTATCACTTTCAGACTTCCTGTTGAGTGCTGAGCCCTCAGTCTCCCCATATCACAATCCCATTTGCCATTTTGCTGCCATAACTGGGCCTCTCATGACCAGTGGCTACAACAAAGTACCAGGTTTTAGCCAAGCTGCCCTTCCAGGCATGCACACACAGAGATGCTTAGCACCACTCTTGTGGTCCCAGGAAGAGGCCCTCTGGAGACAGTTAGGTGGCTACTCGTTGTCCGGTTCTCCGGTTCTCCGGTTCTCCAAGGAGGCATGTGTAATGCCAACTACAGAGAGGGGAAGTGAGGTGGGGCCGCCTCCCCCTGTGGAGCCTGTTGGCCCCAGCAGGGAGCTGCCGGAGCTTCACAAAGATGTGTGACCCAGTTGGGTTCTACTCTGGGGTTGGAAATCTGAGCCAATGTTGTATCTGTTCCGTTTGTGTATAAAGAGGAAGCCTAGGTTACTGAAGCTAACTTGTTCTTTCCAGGTCACAACTTTAAATTAAAGAAATATCACTTTTTTATACACACTTCTCTGTGTCTTTATTGATCACACATAGGAATAAACTATGNCCTNCAGGCTGAATCTGGTCCACCACTTATTTTTGTTCATTTTGTTTTGTTTTGTTTTTGTATTTTTGAGACAGGGTCTCACTATGTCTCCCTGGCTGGCCTTGTGATGGCTGAAGTTATGTTTTAAATTTAAATTACTGTGCTTAAGAGATCTATAAAACAAAAATATCTCTAACCTGTAAGCCCCACTTACTTAAGGACAGATAACTTGCTGGAATGCTGGGACTGTTGTTCATGTATGATAACAAGCCACATGTTTTTGCTTCTGTAAACGAGTTTGGTTGCCCCAACAGTACAGGATGTGTTTGATCACACATAGGNGGGAAAGATATGGAGGCAGGAAGTATGTCAGGATGTATGCTTGCCCCTGATTAGACAAAGGTAGGCTTGTGGGTTATGCCTTTATAAGCCCCTGTCTAATGTAATTTAGCACCATTCTCTGGGAATCCTGGCTATGAACCTGGCCAGTGTCCATCGTTCTGGCCAGTATTCAATAAAGCTCACTTCAAATTTGACTCAAAAATTGTGGTAGTGGTCTTATTCTCACCCNGTAGGATTAATAATTTCCGGAGACCCAAGCGAGTCAGACCACCCACCAAAATCTAAAGCTGGACCTTCACTCTGGAACTCTAGGCCTCATGGTGCCCACCTTGAGACATTCCAAGGCTGTGACGTGAGCTTTCAAGTTTTGTGGACTATCAGAATGAACTGCCATGCTGAGAAGCAGCAAGCNTCTACCTCCCCTGGTAAATCACAGTAATTTTCTGTGACATTTGGTTTTCTTGGGATCGACAGAACCCAACTCTTCCCCCATCCAGAGCAAAAAAAGTGAGATGTTGCAAGGCCCACCTAAGGTTCTTGGTCTGGATTTGTGTCTCATTTGTCTTGTCTTCGTAGTTTTGTTGCAAACACGAGAGCGGAGATGGAAATGGATCAGGCTCAGATGAATGTATGAATGACGGTGGCCACCAGGTTTGTTTCTGACTGATGTCCTTTGAGTGTGAGCTTTCTGTGTTCTGTATGTATTGGTTTTGGTTTTGCTGTCNGCTGCTGCCAGCCACTGCAGCTAATATCACTTGCCATGCTGCTTTGATGGTCAGGGCTCAGAATTTATCTCAGCTTTCTGATCACTGGATTCAATTTAGCAAGAATTCAAATGCCCCTTGGGTGTGGGTAATATTGAAGTTGTTTTATGCTGTTCTACTTTATTGAAAAGCTGGCTCTGGGATTGGGTTATGACTCTCCCTTCTCTAGACCCAAGCACGCTGATTTAAAAGTTTCCTCTCTGTCCTATGTCACGTGATCCACCTGACTCTGTGACAGGGAAAAGAGAAGGAAAACAAAACAGCTAAAATAAATAAATAGATAG
>LZPO01073204.1:1287584-1302141 GCA_001675575.1 Neotoma lepida
GCAATTTCCATTTTTGCATTTTGCGAAGGAAAAGAAACAAGAGCTCTGAGCAGATCCTGGCCCCGCTGACCTCCTAGAGGCTCCTCTCTGGTGGCTGCTCCTTCTAACCGGAGACTGGAGATGACACAGACTCAAGGGCTTCCTGTGCTGGCCCGCGTGTCCCAGGCGCTCCGTGATAGTGACGGGAGTGGCCACAGATGCTTCCCGGAAGGCTCAGGGTCAGGCCTGAAGCATCATTAAGTCACTGGTGCCGGCCCTGCCTGTGCTGGCGGCCACGGGGCCAGAGGTTTCCTCTGCAGAGGCAGGCCAGGCCAGGGCGGCNGGAAATGCACAGGTTTGCCTGAGAGCCGGCGCCGGGTCGGGCGGAGGGCGGAGGAGGGGAGAGGGGAGGGCGGCCCTCTCATGCTTAGCTTCACCATCTGGGGCTGGTGAGATGGTTCAGTTAGTAAAGTGCGTGCCTTGTAAGACTGAAGGCCTGGGTTCAGATCCCCAGAACTAAGGTAAAAACGAAGGGCACGGTGGCGTAAGCCCGGCAAATTCTAGCTGGGGAGATGGGAAGAAGAGATGGGCGGATCCCTGGAAGCTCCTGGGACAGCCGGCCTGGCCTAAAGTTCCGACCAATGAGAGACCTAGTCTCAAACAAAAGATAAAGGTTGCCTGAGGATTTGATAGCTCAGATTATCCTCTGTCCTCTGCCCAGGAACAACCATTCCCCCACACAGAAGGGGAAGGGGCCGACTACTGGGAGAAAGGGATGGCTGAAGGAAAGTGGGGCCAGCCACGCCCCAGGAAACCAGTTGAAGTCTTGGTACTGATGATCTGCTTTCTTCTCTGCTTTTCTGGGCGTGTGTCTACTACTGGTTGGCTGTGCATGTGCCAAGAGAGACTTCCTCAGAAGTCAGGTGTGGTGGCCCATGCTTGTAATCCAAGCTGGGAATGCTGAGGGAGAAAGATTGGCATGAGTTCCAGGCCATCCTGGGCTACATAGTAAGACTCTGTCTAAAGGGGCTGAGGGGTGGTTCAGGAGTTAAGAGCACTGGCTGCTCTTACAGAGGATCCGGATTTGGTTTCCAGCACCCACATGGAGGCTCACAACCATTTGTAACTCCACCCAAGTACCTTACATACACCCACTCATGTAGCTCTCCTACTAATCCTTTTTTTTTTTTTTTAAGGAAGGTGCTTTTTTTTAAAAAGATTTATTTTTATTTTAAATTTTATTTATTTTTATTTTATGTGCATTGGTGTTTGGGGCTTACAGACAGTTGTGATCTGCCATGTGGTTGCTGGGTATTGAACCTTGGCCCTCTGGGAGAACAGCCAGTGCTCTTAACTGCTGAGCCAACTCTCCAGCCCCCCTACTATCCTAATAATCAAGATGTATTCTTTTTCCATCTGAGGGATTTATTGGTCTCTCTAGACCCTGAAGGAAAGCCCAAAATATTCATAGCCAAAGAATGACAGCTAATGTTTTCCCTGCCTTCCCTATCTTGTAGTATCTTCTATGATGAAGTCCTTCATGTCTGCCCAGAATATCCACCAACCCAATGCTTGCTCCACCAGACACAGGAGAAAACAGATGAACTNCTCTTGCTTTCAAACAGCTCGGTAGGCCTTCCCTTTGGGGTCTGTGAGGATAACTCTATCCCAACAAGTACTATAGACGCTAATCACTGAGTGTGCCACGAGCCTGGGCCCTCACCATGTGTGCCACGAGCCTGGGCCCTCACCGTGTGTGTCACGGAGCTGATTCCCATCTTCATGATCCACTTGGCCACCAAGTACTCATCCACGCTGGCTCCAAATAGATGCAGAGAGCACTCAAGAGGGTCATCAGATTTTAACCACCAAGTTCCTGAGCTGGGGAGACCACAGGTAGGGCGGCCTGTGGCAGAGCTCAGCGGGCCAGACCACTCCGATCCTGTGTCTGGAGGGCACACAGCCATCAGAGTCTTTGCTTTGAACCCTTAGGTTCAAAGTATTCTTGGCCTCATTTTACTTATTAATTTTGGGACAGGGTCTCACTGTACAGCCCTGGGTGTCCTGGAGCTCACTATTTGGACCAGGCTAACCTCGAACTCACAGAGATCCGCCTACCTCTGCCACTTTAGGGCTGGGATTAAAGGCGTGCGCCACCACAACAGGCTCTTAACCCCATTTTACTGACAGGGAAACCAAGGTGCAGATATTCAGGAAGTTGTTTAGTGGATNGAGGCAGAGTTCAGACCTGGGTTGAGGCTGTTCCATCCTGTTACTATCCAATGGGCTACTTGGCCTGATGCAATTCCAGATACTGGGATACAGATCAAGATACAGGTCTTGAACTGGGGGAATGTGACTTGGTTAGTATTCTTAGAGCCCTGGACTTGAATCTCAGCGCCAGAGTCCACTGGGTTGAGTGGTACATATTGTAATGCCAGCACTTGGGAGGGAGAGACAGGAAGATTGGACGCTAAAGGTCACCCTGAACTACATATGGAGTTTGAGGCCAGCTCGGCTACATGAGACCCTGTTTCAGAGATAGAGAGACATAGGTCTGGCTGTGTAGACCTCACTGAGGACCTGAGGGGACAAAATGATCAGCAATGGTCCTGAGGATATTCTTGTTTTGGGTGCTGCAAGCTTCTCTAAAAGTCTCTAGAAAGGGACCAGCTGCCCCTCTCTGGAGGGGCCAAGAAGGTATTGATGAATGGCAAAAAGGAACTCAGCAAAGTGTGGAGACACCAGGTAACAGAACAGCATACACAATGTGTCCTGAATGACATAAGCATTTTGCCAAAGGTCACCAGGGCACTGGTGACAGGGCAAGATAAGAGCCCAACCCTGGACTCTGTGACCCTGTTCCACCTTTTCTGTTACCAACCACAGGGGAATGTCTACAGCCTTCTTGGAGGTAGCAAGACAACCACTCTGGGGATGGACTCAAAGAGACATTGGATCCCCAGTGTCCTGAAGGACATAACCTCTAGGTGTTATCTGCAGGAGTTGTGATGAGTCAGGAAAGGGTGCCCATCTGAGGCAGGAACGGCATGCAGACNCTATCAGAGACTGGCTTCCCTCCAAAGGCTTGTGTGGGACATTCCCAGCTTCTCTAATGAGGTAGAGGCAATGCTGGGATTTTGATGTGTTTTCAGCTTAGCCACCTGGAGAAACTTCTTGACAAGCATCCTCAGTTTCTGGACTTGACTGGCAGTAGCCAGATCTGTCACCATGAGAGACTGAACTGTACTCTCACCAAACAGGACTGCAAAGAGGCTGCTCAGCTAACCTGTCCAGCAAACCCAACTGCAAGTGGGGTGGTTGGGGGGACATCTGTGTCCTCTGCTTTCTGGGCAGAGCTGGTTCTCTAGGGAGCCTCAGAAGTTCGAGCTCTTTGGCCGAGAGGTTCTGCTTCTAGAAATTACCCCAGATGACCCCACCAGCATGTAAGGGCATGCATGAGAAGCTCACGGCACGAGACCTGAGGGAGCAAAAGCCTGTAAGCACCTACCATCCCCATGGAACCATCCGAGTCCCAGTGTGAATGCCTGCATGCCGGAAGGCTATGGAGCCCTGAACAGCCTTTCCAACAAGGAGCAGCCTCTCAGAGTCCCTGATAAAAACAAAAGTGTGTTTTGCATAATCCCATTTTTGTTTTTCTGAAGATAACAGAAATCAACAATGTTTCATTGTTTTTGTTTTTGTGGCTTCTTTCTTCATTTTTGTTTGTTTGTTTGTTTGTTTGTTTGTTTTTTAGATAAAGTCTTACTATGTAGCTATTGCTGGCGTGGAACTCTCTGTGTAGACCAGGCTGGCCTCGAACTCACGAGATCTCCCTGCATCTGCCTCCTGAATGCTAGGGTTAAAGTTATGTACTACCCTGCTCATTATTATTCAAGTATGTGTGTCTTATACACGTGTGTATATGCATGTTTTTGCATATGTGTGGGCACACTGTGTTCATGAATGTATGAGTGAGTGTGTGTGTGTGTGTGTGTGTGTGTGTGTGTGTGTGTGTGTGTGTACGTGTAGGGCTAAGGTTGAAGTTGAGACCCATCCTGATCACTCTTTACATTATTCATTGAAGCAGGGTCTTTCAGTCAAACCCAGAGCTCACTGATCGGCTAGTACTGCCAGCCAGCTTGCTCTGGGATCCCCTGTCTCTGCCTTCAGGGACTGGATTACTGACAGGATGTCACACCCACATCCATGAGTGCCTAGGATTTGAACTAGTCTTCATGCTTACTGGGCAAGTGCTTTAACCACCAAGTTGTCTCCCCAGACCATTTTGAAGCAGGATCCGGATATATAGTTCAGGGTGGCTTTGAACTCAGGATCCCACAACCCTGGATCAATTGCATTTCTCTACGCTAGCAATGAAAAAATTCTGAAAAGGAAGTTATATAAAAAATGTCATTGATGTTAACATCAAAAAGCATAAAATAGCCAGGCATGGTGACACACACCTTAAATGCCAGCACTCAGGAGGCAGAGGTGATGGATCTCTGTGAGTTTGAGGCCAGCCTCGTATACAGAGAGCATTCCAGCCAAGGCTACACAGGAAGACCCTGTCTCAAAAGAAGAAAGAAAACATAAAATACATGAGAATTATCTTTACCAAGGTGATGAAAAGACTATAAGATGAAAATATAAAATATCACTGAGAGAAATAAATGGCATAAATAAATAGTAATATATTCTATATCCATGGGCTGGAAAACATACTGTGAAGATTCCCAATGCAATTTACAGATTCTGTGAAATCCTATCAAAATCCCAATGATTTCCTGTGTGTGTGCATGCNCATGTGTGCGAATGTGTGTGTGTATGTCTGAAATAGAAAAATAATCCATCCTAAGATTCTCAAGGGACCCCAAGAACCAACCCCAGGGTTAATCTTGAAAAACAAAGCTGGAGAACACGCACGTCCTGGTTTCAAAACTTTATGCTGCAGAGATGCTGTAATTCTTGCTTGATAACTGTTTTGTTATATATAATTTTACTATGTTAAAGTTAAAACCTTCCTTTTTGATTAGACAGAAAAGGGAAGTGCTGTGGGATGTCTTTCTGTAGGCTGTGAATATGTGTGGCTCCCTTTGCTGCTTTGACCTATGGCAAGCCAGCTTAGAGGCAGGCAGGAAATCCAAGCAGAGATACAGGAAAGAGAAAGGCAGGATCGGCAGGACACAGGAAAACTTCCATCTACATCTGACGCTCAATGATGGTTCAGTGGTTAGGAGCGATTCCTGGTCAGGAGAACCTGAGTTTTGTTCCCAGCATCCATTTTGAGTCGCTCACAACTACCTGTAACTCCAGGTCCAGAGGATCCAAGTCCTTTTCTGGCCTCCATGGGCTCCCACACACTGCATTCATTCACACAGACATATACACATACATATTAGTTTTGCGTTTTGTTTTTAAGGGTGGGGGTATGGGACTGGAGAGATGGTTCAGTGGTTAAGAACATTGGTCCTCCCAGAGGACCCAGGTTCAATTCCTGGCACCCACATGGTGGATCCCAAGCATCTGTAACTCCAGTTCCANGGTATCTGATCCCCATTTCTGCCCTCTGAGGGCACCAGACACACTCATGGTGTACATATGTGCAGGCAAAACACTCATACACATAAAAAGNAAATGAAATTAGAAACAAAAACAATCTGACTACAAAACTAAGCAACCAAGAAAGTGATCAGACTTAAAGACAGACAGAACAATGCAAGGAACTCNGAGCTTAGCAGCCAGTCCTCACGCATGTGGTCACGTGATTTTTAGCAAGGTTGGCAAGATCACACAGGAGGAAAAAACAGACCTTCAATGAGTGGTACTATGAAATAATTTAAGTTTAATACTGGTTACAAACATTAACTCAAAGTGGATCAAAAACCTCAATGTAAGACCTTAAAACTACAAAACTCTCAGAAGAAAGCAAAGGGTGACAGCTTCATGACATTGGATTTGGCAATGCTCTCTTGGCTACGACATCAAAGGTAACAAAAGAAAAGAGACCACAAATTGGACCTGATGAACATTTTTGAAATCATGCATTAACAAAACAGTATCAGGGGGCTGGAGAGATGGCTTCCTGATGAAGAGCACTTGGTGCTCTTGCAGAGGACCCGGGTTCAGTTCCCAGCACATAGGTTGCAGTCTCACAGCCAACTGTAACTCCAGCTAGCCTCTGAGAGAGCATCTGCACACACACAGACACACACACAAAAAAAGATAAATCTTTTTGTAAATTCAATATTAATAGTAAAAATGCAGACCCTTAGGATGAGTGAAAAATGCTACAAATTGTATATCCAGGGCTTGAGATGTAGCTCAGTGGTAGAGCACTTGGCTTGCACACACAAGTTCCTGAGTTTGAGCTCCAGCATTACAAAAGCAGTAAGGATGTCTCAGCAGTTTAGAGCACGTGTCGCTCTTGCAGAAGATCAGGGTTCGATTCCCAGTGCCCACATGGTGGCTCACAACCATCTGTAATTCTAGTTCCAGGGGATCTGATGTCCTGTTCTCACTTTCAAGGGACCATGTATGTACATGGTTCACATATATACATTCAAGGAAAACATCCATACCCATAAATAAAATAAATATATGAAACATTTTTAAGTAAAAATTTTAAAAAGGGTGGACTCAAAATTTGAACATGACCTGATGGTGCAAGCCTGTAATTCCAGCCGCTCAGGAGGCTGAGGCTGGAAGACTGAACATCCAAGCCTGGTCTCAAGAGAAAAACAGGACTGAAGATACAGCTTAGTGCTGAGTGGCAGTGGGCTTGCCCAGCAGGCACAAAGCCCTGGATTCTATGCCCAGCTCCACATAAACCAAGATGGTGGCATGGTGGATGCTCCTGTAATCCCAGCATGTAGGAGATAGAAGAAGGTAGATCAGGAATTCAAGGTCATAGTGATTTTGAAGCTAGCCTAGGCTACATAAGAACTGGTCTCACGGTGGGGTGCAGTGGTGCACTCCTTTAATCCCAGCACTGGGGAGGCAGAGGCCAGCGAATCTCCATGAGCTTATGGCCAGCCTGGTCTACAAATCGAGTCCCAGGACAGCCAGGGCTGGTACACAAAGAAATCCTATCTTGAAAAACCAAAAACCAAATCAAACCAAAACAAAACAAAAAAGTTGTCTCAAGACAAAACCCCTAGAAAATAACAAATACTGATGGTGAGAAACACCACAGCTGCTGGGAAAAATACTATGGTTGTTCCTCAAAAAGTGAAAAATAGAATTAACTACATGATCCACCAATTCTACTTCTGAAGAGACACTTGCAACCCTCCTCCCATCCATAGCAACATCATTCACACTGGGTCACATGTGGAGGCAACTCCAGTGTCCATTACCAGATGAATGGGTAAGAGAGATGTGGTATACACAACACAACATTATCCAGCCTTGGAAAGGCAGGACATCAGGACCTGTGCTAGGACGTGGATGAGCTTGAAAACATGTTAAATGAAAGAAGCCAGGAACAGAGAGTAAACGACGGGTATGGGTCCTTTCAGACGAGCTACTCACAGGAGCTAAAACCACAGAAGCAGGATAGGAAATGGTGTCATCAGGCCTGGTGGGGAGCAGAGATGGGAGTTAGTGTGTAATACATGGCTTCAGGATTTTTTTTNATAGTGCTAGCCAATACCTTCAAATTCCTTGATGTAGCCATTTCAGATGTGATTTTTTCTCCTGTTTTGAATTTCCACTGTTTTGAAACACTTTTTTTACATTTTACTTATTTATTTGTGTGTGTGTGTACTCACTCATGCCTGTGTGGAGGTCGGAGGACAGCTTTGGGGAGTCAGTTCTTTCTTTCTATCAGGTGGGTCCTGGGGACGGAATTCAGGCCAAGAGGCTCAGTGGCAAGTGCCTTTCCCTGATGGGTCACCCACCTCCCCACCCACGCTTAGTGTTTCTTTCTGGCTTTGTTAGGGATCAAACAGGGCATGTTGGGCAAACGCTCTTACCACGTTAACATCCGCATGGCTCTGGTCAAGAGTTCAGGCNCGGGATTTGAACTTTCTGGATCTGAAGTCATCTCCATCAATGACTCCCCAGGCATGATGGTCATGCTGCCTCTGAGCCTTATTCTCATCTGTGAACGGAGACCTACCCCATGGGCTTGTCATGAGAAGTGGGAAGGCTTCCATGCAGGAACCCCGGGCTTAACCTCTGGGCAGCATCCTAAATGCATTGATGTTGAGCAGGAGGAAGAGAAGGGGGCCTGCCCATCACAAACTGGATGTTCCTGCTAAGTCCGCTGCAGCAGCCACAGACTATTTTAATATGGAAACTCATTGTGCCCTCTAGGAGCTGCAGGGCTCCTGATTCTTGGCTCAACAATTACCCTTAATGTCTTCAGGCTCAGCTGCCCGCTCACTCACCTATTCAGTGGTCACTTTCTGGCCCCTGCTGTACAGGCCCTAGGCTGGGGGCAGATAAAGCCTCACTGGGCCTTTATTCCCTCTGTGAAATGGGAAAGATGAGAGTAGCTTTGGAAGGTTGTAGCTGGCATTACAGCAGATCTTAATTATCCCAGGGCAAAGTGCTCTCAGGCTGAGGCCAAAACACAGAAGTTATGGCCACTGTTTCCAACAAACACAGTGGGGAACATCAAGACCCTTAAATAGAGCAGGGTGCCCAACATCGCCGCCTTAGGACTGTATCACTGAGGTGGTGATTTGGGTCTCTCTTGCCATAACAAACCTTAGGGCCCATGGTTCACCTTTCTCTCTCCGTGCCTACAGCACCCTGGCACACACAGAGAGGACTCCATTTTTTACATTTTATTTCTTTTTATGCATATGGGCATTTTGCCTGCAGGTATGTCTGTGCACCATGCGTATGCTGTCTGTGGAAAGCCTGAAGAGGGTGTTTGTTTCCTCTGGAACTGGAGCTGCAGCCAGCTGTGATCTCCCATGTGGGTGCTGGGAATTGAACTTGGTTCCCTCTGGAAGAGTACTCAGTGTTCCCAACCGCTGAGACCTCTCTCCAGCCCTCCATTTTTAATTCACTTCTCACAAACACCTTCAAAACAAACACTAGGATGAACCATATTTTAGAGCTCCAAAATGGAAGACAGAGAGGCTAAGCAACCTGCCCAAGCAGAGGCAGAGTCTGAAGCTGAGGTGACCCTTGCTAACTGAATGAATGAAGAGAGGAGGAAGCTGGGCACAGAGTTTGGGGTCTCGGGGTCTGAGGGGCAGAATCAGAGCACAAGGCCTGGAACAAGACCAACCCTGTCCAGCCATCTACGCGTCCCCAAGTGGGGGCTGAAATGTGGGAGGTAGCAGGACCCTAAGGTTAAGCAGAATATTAAAATTTAGGGTACCCTGATGCCAGACCATCAGGAAGTTGGGATTGATGGGAAACCCCGACAGTGTAAGTTCCCTGCTGTCCCTGGGGAGGGCCGGAGGACTAGAAANAGCACATTTTACAGCACCGAGGGATGGGCTGGCCTGGCTTAGCTCAGCTGGTAGAGCGCTCGCCTTGTATGCACAAAGCCTGGGGCTGCATCCTCAGCACCCTGCCAACCAGGTGCACTGGCACACATCTGGAACAGGAGAGTGGTAGCAGGAGGATCGGTGCAGCAGTACACATCTGGAACAGGAGAGGTGTCATCAGCTCAAGGTCATCTTTGGTTGTATATCAAGTTTCAGGCCAACCTGGCATCTATAAACTCCTGTCTCAAATAACACAACACCAATATCAGGCTGTTAGTAGCCAACATCTGATGAGTGCTTCCTATAGCCAGGTAATTCACAAAGTCTTTTATATGTATTACAGAATGCAGAGAATATATTCTACATTATAGACTGTGTAAGTTCTTTGAACACTGTTAGATCCACAAGGCTAGTAGGGCCACAAAGCAAAAAACTGAAGCTCAGGAATGCCACACCTGGCTCCAGGTTCCAGAGCTGAAAGGCAGAGAGGTTGCCAGTGATATCCTGATTCATGCCTGGGGGTCCCCTGTCCCATCTATCTCTCACTGTTTCTATCTTCCCAGTATTTTACCGCTACATGCCACCACGAAGCTGCCAACATTTAAGACAGTTGCAGTTTGAGGACCATGACTAAGAATTTAGCAAATATGCAGAGCTCAGCGAAGGTTGAAGGGCCCTGTGTGTGCAAGACTCTAAGGACAGGGCAATGACCCTGGAGTGCTTCTCTATGGTGAACACAGCCCTGATCACTGGGTGAAAGGTCTTGTCAGGTTATGTAAGCTCCAAGCCTGCAGCCCACATCTGGCCAGTGGGTGGGGGTTTAGAAAGACCCAGAAGACCCAGTCTAAGATGAGCAGGTGTCTTTGGAGGAGACCGAGCATTTGGCTAGGCTGACCAAGAGAGATCTCAGCCAGCCTATTCCCCCCACCACCACCCCCACTCCACTTCCTGGGCATCTCTGTGTAATGCCCTTTTCCCTGATGCCTTATGTAACTGTGCAAAGAAGGTGTCCTTACCTTCCTTTTACAGGTGAGGACACTGAAGTTGAAACAGGTTAATGATTTTCTTGAGTCATAGGGCCAAGGAGTGGCAGGGCTGGTTTCTGAACCCAGGTCACACCTTGGACAGAAAGGAGGCAGGTCCAGGCAACTGTGTACTCGTGAGGTGGTTTGAGACCCAGCAGCAGACAGAAGAAAGGCAAAGAGGATAAACTTCTGAGTCCTATGGGAAGGCAAAGGCCGCATGGATCCGGTTTAGGCTTACCATCCTCTGCCTGATACCTTCCATGGCTCCCCATTACATAGATAAGAATGCAGCATTGTTAATGTGGCATTGTGGGATGGGCCTTTATTCCTTGCTAGCCTCGCCCATCCCTCTGGAAGATTCTGGGCTCTTACGCTCTTTTTCTCCTAGTCTGAGCCAGTTTCTCTTCTCCACCATGCTGCCTCCCCTGCCTGACTTCTATTACTTCCTCAGAGAAGCCTGCCTTGACACACTCCACCAAGCCTCTCTGATTCCCATGCTCCTGGCCCTGCTGCCTAACCACAGTCACTAGACACACGATCAGTCACCATGTGAGCCACATCTGCCTCTACTTCTTCGCAGCCTAGCCCCAAAGCACATGGTGAAATACACCTGGGGATGGCGGTGTGAGTGAACCAAAGGCTCAGCTGACCTTGGAAGGCGGGGTGGGAGGAAGGACTGGGACTCCTGGGCTGCAGGTTGTACAAAGAATAGCATCCCAGGAGAGGGGCCGGCCCTCCCTGGCCAGGAACATGGGTGGGTGAGCAGGGTCACTTTGCCATGTGGGTGTTTGTAGGCTTTAGGGGATGGCCTTCCAGAACTGAAGCCCGGGTGTGGAAGGTGAAGCAGGTACCAAGCGCTGAAGGGAGAGATGGGCAGCTCTGTGAAAGCCACCATGGGTCTCTGTGTAATCAAACACCCCAGGTTCACCCTGGGAATCTGGCCTCATTTTTGCCACGTCAGGCCAAGGCTTTTATTTATACTCATAAATCAAAACTGCTGTGAATACTATTGAACAGATAAGGAAGCTGAGGCTGAGAGAGCTGGAGTGAGCTGACTCAAGTCCCACAGGGACTGGTGAACCCCTACCTTATCACTCCTCTATACTGTAGCTCCTCAGAGGTGTGCACCCTCTACAGCTGCCCTGTTCAATATTGAGGTCATCAGCCATCTCAGGCTATTTACGTTTTAAATTTGAATTTAATGACATTGAAAACTTAGTTCCTCTTGGGAGGTAGAAGCAGAAGGATTGCGAGCTGGAGGTCAGCCTGGGCTACATAAGTGAGTTCTAGGTCAGCCTGGGCTATGTAGTGAAACTGTCCCAAAACACACAGAGAAAACTCAGTTCCTCGGCTTTGCTGGCTCCACATCAAGGCTCATAGCCACAGGTGTCTAACTGTTGCCACACTCCACAGCACCGATAGGGAGCCTTCCTGTCACCCCACAGAGGTCTGTGGAAGCAGACAGCCCTCAAAACCACTTGAATTTCAATAATTAACAGGTGCAGCCCTGAGGATGAGGTCAGTCGGTAGAGTGCTTGCCTATCATACATGAAGCCCTGGGTTCCATCCACAGCACCATGTAAAACTAGGCTTGGTGGTACATACTTGTAATCCCATTGTCCACATGGATGTTAGACCTGGGTATGGCAACATCCGTTTACAATTTTCAGCACTCAGAAGACAGAGGCAGAAGGATCAGGAGTTCAAGGTTAGCTTCCTCCATGTAGAAAGTTTGGGGCCAGCCTGAATTATGGGTGAGACACTGTTTTAAAAAAATAAGCAAATAAACAAAAAAATTAAAAAGAGAACAGGAGTAAGGCGTGATGGCGCACGCCTTTAATCCCAGCACTTGGGAGGCAGAGGCAGGTGGATCTCTGTGAGTTTGAGGCCAGCCTGGTCTGTATAATGAGTCCCAGACCGTCAGGAATACACAAAGAGACCCTACTATGAACAAAAAACAAATTCTGTAAATTGCTAGATAAACTATGTGGGTTTGCCTCGTAATTACTCATACACAGGGGCTGGAGAGATGGCTCAGCGGTTAAGAGCACTGGCTGCTCTTCCAGAGGACCCAGGTTCAATTCCCAGCACCCACATGGTAGCTCACACCTGTCTGTAACTCCTGTCCCAGGGGATCTGACACCCTCACACAACTAAACATGTTGGCAAAACACCAATGTACATAAAATACAAATCAATTATTAAAAAAAACCACCCAACCAAACAACAACAAAACCAGGGCTGGAGAGCTGACTCAGCAGGAAAAGGCACTTGCTGACAACCTGAGTTCAGTCCCTCACCCACATGGTAGAGGGAAAGAACCAACTCCTGAAAGTTGTCCTCTGACCTCCACATGTGCTCTGTGGTGTGCTCCCACTCACACAAATACACACATATAAGCAAATAAATGCAACAAACAAACAACAACAAAAAGTGGAAGTGGAAACCTAGGCTCCTTGGATGGGTGTGGTGCATGCCTTTAATTCCAGTATTTATAGGCAGAGACAGGTGGATCTCTGTGAATTTAAGACCAGCCTGGTCTACACAGCTAGTTACAGGACAGCCAGGGCTACATAATGAGACTCTGTCTTAAAAAACCAAAACAAAAAACAAACAAGAACCCCCTAGCTTCTTACTCTCAATCCAGTACACTCCCTGTTGAAGTCAATTGACTCCTGTGTATTAGCTCAGGCTTGGTCAGAGTCTCTATGATGAAAACAACACTAAACCAAATCTATAAATGAGAGCGACACTTTAGTACATATATAACAGCAGTCGGTATTCACATTATATAATAAACCACTACAAATAACTAAGAAAATATTACCTCAGTTCAGAAATAGACAATTCATAGAAGAAATACAAATAGCTTAAAAAATAGGAAAATATGCATAAGAAAGACAGGCAAGCAGAATAATACAGCTTTTCTTGTTTATTCCAACAGATTGGAAAAGATGGAAGAGATGTGGGATGTGCATGGTCTTGTACACCAGCGGGACACGTCAATAGAATTGTGTCCAACCATTTTAGGAGGCAGCTTGGGGGCATCACAAACAAATTTGCAAATTTGCAAACACCCTTTGACTCAGTAAGCCTTGGGCCGGATGCAGGACGGCTGACTCCAGATCTCGTGCTATGAACTATGACTCCCCTGTGAGTGATGGTCAGGCTTGGGTTGAAAAGGGCAGAGTTGGCAGATTATCCAAAGGACTGTGGACTTGGCCGTGGGAGGCTTAAGCAGGATGGATTGCTGTGGGCGACTTCTTTCGAGTCTTTATCTTCTTGTGTGGCTGGCTCAGATGGCTGCAAGAGCCCAGGACAAATCAATATGTCCTTGGTCAGCTGCTTTGGTGGCTCGGCTGCCATTCCGGTTCTGCAAATAATTGGAGCCCAGTCACCAGTGAATCAGCACTGCCTGCCCTTGGCACGCTGGGCCAGGAAGGCTGCTGTGTGAGGACGGCTCTGTGCTGGGGGTCAAGTGACAGAGAGCCTGGACCAGCTGGGTAGCTGCCCTCAAGGGGATTTGGGCAAGTGACATTTACCATGCCTACCTTAGTTCCTTCTGTGTCTGGTTCTCTTTTGCTCATTCCTTCCCACTTCTTACCCTCTAGTTCTTTCTTTCAATTAATACGGCCAGGTGTTGTTCTAAACTCTGGGCAGGGGAGAGTAAACGGGACCCTGGGCTCTCATTGTCTGTGCATGTGGGTGTTTGGTACCACGAGGACACAGAGTCAGGGGCAGACATTGTGTGAGAAGGGGAAGGATGATGTGATGTGTGGATGCATGAGCTAGCGCTGGACATTGAGTGATGTTATCAGATGGGCNGTAAGGGCCTGAGGGAGGCAGGCGGNGGGTCGNAGCATTGCTTCTAAAAGGCTCTAAACACCAGGCTAAGAACTTGGCTTTTTATCCAGAGAGACAGAAATGTGAGGGACTATTGTTTATAATATTCTTTTCTGTCTTTCTTTTTGAAACAGGGTTTCTTTGTAGCTTTGGCGCCTTTCCTGGAACTCACTCTGTAGACCAGGCTGGCCTCAAACTCACAGAGATCTGCCTGCCTCTGCCTCCTGAGTGCTGAGATTAAAGGCCTGCACCACCACC
>LZPO01073204.1:1316064-1334812 GCA_001675575.1 Neotoma lepida
CCCCTCTGGCAGAGGAAAGGGAAGGAGTGGGCCTTAGAGGTTGGCTGGGCAGCAAGGCCCAGGTCACCCGGCTCTCTCTGAAGTCAGATCATACTGTGGGTAGCCTTGGTGAGAAGCTTCCCAGCCTGTTTCAAGCCTTAGTAACTGCTGCTTGGACCTGGCTTTTGCTGCCAACTGGCTACACTATTGGCATGTGCCACCTTGGCAGTGCCTTAGTCTGCTTGGCAGCTTGGTAGTAGCCCTGACCCGAGGAGATCTGGCTCTGTGGAGCCAATGCTGCTCCCTGAGGCCTGCTCTTTGCTTGGAGCTCCTGCTTGGCTGAGGCTTCTTGTCAGCAATAACACTGCCTGCCTGTAGGCACTGCTTACCTGGGAGTGGCTGGGAGGCCCTGAGTGACTTTGAGCCCTGCTTTGTCAGAACCTGGAAACCCTTACTTGCTTTCAAGGGGCCCTGCCTGTTCACCCAGGTGCCAGCTAGTAAGTCTGCCTCCAGGTCTTAGGAACTTAGGGATTTGGTATGTGGAATAAGGAAGCCAAGGACAAGTGTGAGAGAGGGAGAGACCTGGAGCTAAGGTGGGNTGGGAGGGCATATAGCTCCTCTTTATCTACTCCTGGCGAGTGCTTTGGATTATGGGGGCATTAGACCTGTTTCCGGGTCCTGTAGGTGCTCTGAGCCTGCTGGCTCCCCAAAGGTCAGACTGAATTTTTGTAGGCTTGATGCTGCCCATGTTACACCTTGCCTAAGTGTCATCAGAGGGTTGTAGTTGCAAACTTGTGGTCTTTTTGCTTTGAGTCTCTTGGTACCCATGGCTTAGAAGAGCTCTTGAATAATAGACCTGAAACTGCTTTTTACCCCATTCTGCCCAGATGTTGACTGGCAGTAAGCAGCCCTCAGCTATGTAGCCACCTTGTCTCAGGATGTGTGGAAGGAGTACTGCTGATAGGAACTGACTTTCTGCTGGTTAGGTTTCTACTTGGCCTCCTCCACCTCCGTACCCCAGCCTGCTATTCTCTGCCTATGGCTTCAACAAGGGCCGTTTAAGGAAGGGCCTAGCCTCTTCCATGAGCATCCCTTGAAGCAAGGCTGCTGTGGCTGGAGAATGCAGTGATAGTGCTTGCTGGAATGCTAGCTTGGCTTCTGGTCCATAGTGGGAACACTATGTGATACTCTGTCCTGCTCCCTCTGGGCCAAGTGGTATGCCTCTTGGTAGCTGGTACTCCCCTGAGGGTCCAGACCCCTGTGGTGCTGCCAAGAGAGATACAAAGGCTTGCTCCTTTGTCTTCAGCAGGGGTGGGAGCCAGTAGGGAGTACCCTAGTGTCTGAGCTCAGGGCCCAGTGGGGTTTGCAGTGGGGTTCACATCCTTTCTCTTCCCTTTGACTTAGTCCTGCTCTGCTGAAACACTGCTTAGGGACCCTTGCAGACAAGCAGACAGCTGCTCCTCACAGAGGGTACTGGCTGTAAACCTGGTAGGGTGGNGTAAATGAGAGAACCCAAGGTCTTTTCAGTGGCTGACATCCTGCCCCTTGTTTTTGTGGTTACTCTGTTCTTCCTCAACCCCCGACCCTGCTTTTCCACATCAAACAACTGCTCAGCGCAAAGGCCACTTCTGGGAAGTCTCCCCCTGGCCTGNTGGCCTTATTGCCTGCTGTAGCCCCTCATTTCAAGTTATTACAGTCCCTATTCATTGTGTCCAGCTCCCTCCCTAGACTATGGCCCTTCAAGGCCAGAAAGGCCTCCATTGCATCTTAGTCCTTGGGCCCTTGCTATGTGTTGGCAGTGTCCCAGGCTGGGACTTCTCTGTCCTGGCTCTGAACCAATGTGGTTGTTGGTGTTGATTCTGTGGTGGCTACTGCCAGCTGCTAAGCCCAAGCCTACCCCCCACCCNGTGCCTGAAGTATCAGTCTGTGCCAGGAGGAACCCTTACCCATATACTGGGCAGCTGGCTTAAAGACTGCAATTGAGATGCAGCCAAGGCCCACTGGCTGAGTTGAGTGTACCCCTTGCAGAGGATATTGATCGCGCAGGTTTGGGAGGGAGAGAGTGAGCTCAGGCACTGCCATTGGATCTTGCAGCTGCTGAATCGCTCTGTGACTGTGGCCAAGGGCTTTATCCCTGCAGACTGTTGAGACAGGAGAACTGCCCAAGATCAAGGTTATTTGATCAGCACATGACCAGGCCCTGGCAGCTACCACCAACTAAACCTGCCAAGAGAGGAAGTGCACAACCTGGTATCAGGAGGACGGAGGCTGGGTCCTGTTCACATTGAAGTACCCTCTTCACCCACCACTTCCTGTCTGCAGGGCTGGACTCTGCAGACATGTGCAGGCAGCACCTATGGCTTGTACTTCACTGGGTTGTTCCATGACAGTTTCTTGGTCACCTTTTGTGTCTAGGGCCATGGGGATCCTACCTGTGGCACATGAATTCAGTCAGTGCTTCCTCAGCAGCCCTTGAGGAAGTGATGGGGGTTTCGGGTGGGTAGGGTTAGAGGTTGGTTGTGGGAGAAAAGTAGCTGAGCAGGAAAGAGCCAGTGGTTTGGAAGGGGATTAGAGAGGGAGGCTCTTGGGGATGGACTTGACAGTATGCTGAAGAAGCTGGGGTGGGTTTGAATCAATCAGACTTTCATTCATTCATTCATTTTGAGACATAGTTTCTCTGTGTAGCAGCTCTGGCTGTCCTGGAACTGGCTTTGTAGACCAGGCTGGCCTTGAACTCACAGAGCTCCGCCTGCCTCTGCCTCTCGAGTGCTGGGATTAAAGGCGTGCGTCACCACCGCCCTGCTCAGATTTCTTAGTTCATTACTATTTATTTTTATGTATAGGGGTGTTTTGCCTTCCTGTAAGTTTGTACACCATGTGTGTGTAGTGCCCATGGAAGCCAAAAGAGGGTGTTCAATCCCCTGAAACTGTAGTTATAGATTGTTGTAAGTCTCCTTGTGGGTGCTGGGAATTGAACCCTGGTCCTCTGGAAGAACACCCAATGCTCTTAACTGCTGAGCCATCTCTCTAGCCCCGAGACTTGNACTTTAGAACTACCAAAGGTATCAGTGGGGCAGGCAGCTTAGGGCTGCCNGTTGTAAGGATATCTTCCCAGCTATTGTCATGGACCAGTTCAAAGCTGGAGCCATTCTCTCCAGCAGCCAAGGTGAACAGGTACCACAGACAAAAGGCCCAAGGCAAGGGTCCTTGATGATACATATATAGAGTTACATATATATACATATATATAACAGTCTGGTTCAGAAAAGATGAGGTTGTGTTTGTTGGAGTTGGTACCATATCTGGAAGGGGCTTTTAGGCCTGCAGAATTCTGCTTAGGCTTAGTTACACAAGTATGCTCTCTCTGAAGACTTGTGAGCTGCACATCTCTGTTGTAGAAACAAGCCTTGAGATGCCCATACCTCTGGGCTCTAGGTGGGCACCAAAGCTTTCAAGACAAACACAAAGGTGCCTGGAACTCTGAAGTTGATCTTTGGGATTTTTCNTGGGTCTTTCTGGCAAGCAAGTCTGAATGAGCCGTTCCAACCCGATGAGCATCGCTCTTGTTGACAAGGCAGTGGTTCATTTTGGCAACTGCGAGCCGTCTTCTTGGGCTGGGGATTTTCCCTCTCCCACTTACAACCCCAGCAGAGCAGGACTCTAGGCTCTGGAGTTGAGGAGTTCGAAGGCTTAGTGGGCTCCTGAGGTTTACCGCCAGACCACTGGGTATCTGGACTTTGCCTGTGATGGGTAAATGAATGCCATGGTGAACCTGGCATGGCTGTTTCAATTCAGAGCAGTAGTTGGAGGGGACCTGGGGCTGGAAGCATGGAAGGAAAGGTTCACATTTCCTCCTTTCTCCCTCCAGTTGTTGCTCTTCTCTTCCTGAGGTTCACCTGTTGAAACAAGTGTGNTTAGAGCTGGGCCACCGCCCTGGNCCTGATGCTTGTGGTCTCTGCCTGAGGCCCATGAGCAGAAAGAGGCCGTTAGACATATCCATCTCAGAGAAGTGCAGAGCACAGAGGGGATGGGGTTTAGCTTACATCAACCCCAAACCCTGACCTTTTGTTGTTGGCTTTGAGGTAAGGTCTCACTATGTAGCCCCGGCTGGCCTAGAACTCACTATATAGGCTAGGCTGGTCTGGATCTCAGAGATCTGCCTGCCCCTGTCTCTCGAGGGCTGGGATAAATGGTGTGTGCATCACTCCACCTGGCTCCAAACACTGTCTTTGGGATGAACTTGACTGATGTGCCCCACTAAGTCTCAAAGAGACATACCCTGAGCTCAGTAGCTCTTACGGGGTTTGTGTTTGCCAAAAGGATAACAGGGAACAATTGGACCTGGTTGTGAGGCTGGCTGTGCCCATTATGGGTATAGACAAGACAGACAGCCTTTTTATCTGGGCAGCAGTTGGGTGGACTACTTGGGACCTTGGGTTGTAGAAGGCATCCTCTGTAGCAGCCATTATCACAGACAAGGACCCATCACATGACACTGTTGAACAAAAGGGCCCAAGGCAAGATCCTTGATGGCTCTTGAGTAGAGTTCAAAAGCATTCTGGTTCAAGAAGGGTAAAGTTATCCTTGCTGTGTGAGGCCTGTGTCTGGAAGGGGCCCACTCATCCTGACTCCCAGTAAGTGCTCAGTAAGTATGAGTCAAGTTAGTGACAGTAGTAATGGTTGGCCCGGGGTTGGTCTTGGAGTCTGCAGTCTCAGGTGTCCACTGAGGAGGTGGAACCCTGTGAGTCAGGGCCTCATGGTCCTGTCTGACCCTGAGCCCTCTGTCCTGTGGTTGGAATCTTGTGTAGCTGCTGGGGACAGCTGGAAAAACAGGTCTGAGTCAGTGCCAGGCTGTGAAGAAAGGTGACTCTGGCTAAATGACTCCTGATTATCTTGTCACCTCAGAAGTTCAGAGAGCCATGGGGGATCCTTGGTGCAGCAGGAACACCTGGGCAGCAGATGCAGTACTGATGGTCCCTGACCCCACAGACTGTGGAGAACAAGGTGCAGTCACTTCTGGGAAGCTCCTACCTAGAAGTAGAATGAGAAGACTTGGTTCTACGGGAATAGAGTACAAAGCTCTCTCCTTCAGTTGTCACATCGTCAGCACCATCTCTGAGGACAGGAGACAACAATGGGTGTACACAGAGAGGCCCTGCCTCCGGGAGCTGTCTAGGGGCTTACCTGATTTCTACTACATGTGTAGACCCAGTCCTGTGTGCACAGCAGGTGCCCTCAGGATGGGCCTGGGTGAAGGTGTCCCCATGACTGATGTCCAGTCATTTCAGGAATCAGGCCTCNGGGACAGGAATCCCTCCTTCCTCTCACTCCTTCCTCTCTCAGTGAATCAAACACCACCCAGGCCTGAGTCAGCCAGGAACCGGTCACACATTCCTGGCCACCTGCCACACCTCTGGACATCACAGCTGGGTTTCAGGCCTGAGGAAATAGCCAGATCCAGGGTCCAGGGCAAGGAAGGAGGCTGGCAGTGGGTTTTGCGTGCTTCCGGACCACCTGCCTCTGAAATCCCTCTCTGCAGGTACTTTTCAAGGGCTAGGCCGTGTCCTCCAGTCAGCAGAGGTGCCCACTATGTTTAGGCCAGCTGTTAACAACTCCGTGAGAGAGAAAGGATGGGATGGTGACTGAGACTCGAAGAGCTCTGGTGTTCATTGGGTGGCAGAGGCTTGCTTGGACCCATCTTTGCCTCCCCAAGCCTCTCAAGTGAGCCTGCTGGGTACAGGAAGGGGAGTTCCTGAGCAGATCCAGCTCCACAGCTCTGTGTGTGCTAATAGTCTAGGTTTTAGGAGAGGAAGTTGGTATCACACATCCCAGTGTAATATCCACTGTGTCTTCTTGCTTTGAATTCCTAGGGCCTCTAGTTTATGGTCCTTATGTGGAAATGTAGTGTTGGGCTTCCAGAGTCAGACAGCCATGGATTCAGATCTCAAACCTCCAGTCAATAGACCTTGGGTAGGTGAGTTATTGGGCCTTGGGTTCCTAGCCTGTGACATGGGGCTGATAAGCTATGGATTCTGTGATCATCTCTCCCTTGGAATGAGCCCAGTTGCAATACCATCTCTTTCCTTCTGTGTAATACTCATGGTAAAGGATGAGGCCACAGGGCCTAGGGTTCCGGCATGACAGATAGTCATACTATCACTGAGACCCGAGAATGGTTCTCCGGTGTTGGCAGGTTTCCCAGGGATCCTGCAGGGTTGGGGCTTGGAGTACAAGCTACCCCTCCATTCCTGTAAGACCTGCCTCAAGTTGCTGGACTCCACGAGAATCAGTGTCCTGATCTGTGAAGGGGGAGTGGGACATCGGCATGTGAAAAGAGCTTGTACTTGGTACAGGAGGACATCCAGGAGACAGTAGCCAGGAGGGCACCTTTGCTTAGTGCATGGGGCTGGACCTGCATTTGGTTCAAAGCCAGCAGTTTACTATGGATCCCTTCACTAGGGCTTGAGGATGCAGCCCAGTGATAGAGCTCTTGCCTAGCATGCACCAACAATAAAAAAGAAAAAGATAGTGACTACTGGCACCATATCAGAGTCCGCTTCACAGGCATTTGCCTGGGTGGTAACTTGAGCTGTCTGCATACCCTGGCTGTGGAGCAGAAGGTAGAACGGNACAGCTACATGCCTGTGTCTGTAAACAAAGGAAGCCAACACGTCGCTGTCTTGCTCTTTTTGGAAGTCAGTCCCCAGGTTACTTGGCTGATTCAAACCCAGGTGTGTCTAACCCTGATGCTTCTAACCCAGCAAGCTCAAGCACCCTGCTGAAACCTCACCCCTTCTCTGTTGTGCAGTTTCTAAAGCTGCAGTTTGCCCACACTGTGCTTGATGGGGTCCCTTGCCAGTGTCAGCCTGTACTCCCAGCCTTCTTGTCAACTCCTGAACCATTTTTAGGGTTCTTGCCAGCAGGGGAGCAGAAAAGGCAGCATGGGGCCCCCNAGGGGCTTCTTTAAGCTCTCCAGTGTCGGGCACGAAGTGGCTTGGCTTCTAGGAACTTCTTGCTGCCACACCATAGGAGGAGGGACTGGCCTGCCGAACTGTAGGGAACTGTTTCCCCTGCACGTGGCCCTGAACTCCTGGCAGGAACCAGACACTCTTGGGCTGCCACGTTGGCCCTTCTGGCCTGCAGCCTCTGGATGGATGCCTTGGCTGGTCCCTGGGGTGGGCCCCTCCCCAGGCAGCTGTGCTGTTCTCTTCGGGAAAGCACTGGCAGATGTTGTCGATTTAAATTGTTTCCTTATTAGACTCTCACTCAGGCCGGGGCTGCCTCTCATCAGGCCAAAACATAGATTGCATCACTAGAACCACTCATTCCTTGAAGAACCAGGCAAAGCCTGGGGGTTCAGGCTGTTGCTGAGCAAAGCCAGGGACAGGCAGGCTGGATAGCAGGCGTGGATATCAGGTGATGGAACTTGCTCTGGTGCCTGTGGGCTGAATCAGACTAAGTCTCCTAGGACCCAGAAGCACAGCTAGAGCTGGTAGGTCCCTGGGGTTCTATCAAGTGCCTACCTCCCTGCTCAGAGTTACCTGGAAGTTGAATGAAGAGTGACTTCCAAGACCCCTAGTAGTACGTCTCAACCGGACCTGATTAGGTTAAGTCTTCTAGTAGTGCGTCTCAACCGGACCTGATTAGGTTAAGTCTCAAGACACTTGTCACATCTGGAGTTATTCAACTCTAATTGGCAGGGTGCAGCTAAATGTGCCACAGTGCCCAGGACAGCTTCTCACAAAGAAAATCCCTGTCTTGCACAGCCTGTGGTCCTGCAGGCTAGTAGACATGTATATGCTCACTTGTGTCTGGAAATGCCTGTCCTGCTGGNCTTCACACCCTACTTTGCTCAGATTTGAGCACTTGACTCTCTGCCAGTGCAGTGCCCATACAGAACATGCCAGTGGCGGTGAGTAAATGTACTGACAGGAATTTACATTTGTGTGTGTGCATGTGTCCCCGAGTGTCCATGTGCACGCGTGCATGCATACACATGCATGTGTGCATCATGTATGTTGGGGGATAAACTCAGGTTGCTAGGATTGTGCACCAAGCACCTTTTCATGGTGAGCCTTTTAGCTGGCCCCTGGGAAAGTGAAGTGTTGTAGGTGGCCCTAGGGTCACCCTGGAGCCCTATCATGGGGACTGAGCTGCTCTGGGGTTCCCTTTTCCGTGTTTTCTGCTCCTATGGCAACTGCCAGTCTTGCTTGCATCGTAGCACCAACTCTGGGGAGAGTCCCCTGGGCCCATGGGTTCCTAGCAGCCTGTGGCTAGGAGGGAGCTCCCATGGCAGTCAATCCCTTGTCACCTGTNTGGTGGAGACCTAGGGCCACCAAACCTCTGGGACCCTGTTACACCTTGTAAGCATTGATGCTACTAGGGTACAGTATTTGTTGCAGTGAGCTCATTCCTAGGAACTCTGGGGTGACTCCTAATGGGAACAGTGCATTTCTGTCAGAGAAATTGTTGGAAGTGGCTCACTTCAGCCTGACCTGCCGCCTTCCCCACCCTCTGGGGCCTCTTTAATAGTCTTGGTTGTTGTGAGCCAGAGAGGCAGCAGAGTGGCCTTTCCCTCCATGGTGTCTGCTTATACCTTCCTCCTTTGGGGGTGGGGGGCTGAAATGGCATAGTGAATTGGGGAGCCTCACAGCAGGCTGCTGCAGGGAGACCTGGTGTTCTGTGAGTGTGTTCCACCCTCCTGGACCTGAGTTTCTTCACCTGCAGAACAGGGATGGTATTTCAACAGGCCTCATGATTATGGGAGAGTTCTTTCAGTCCTGTGCTTGAACCATTAATCCCACAGAATAAACTCAAGGCATGGGGGATTTTTTTTTGTTGAAGTAGAGGGGCCAGGGAGCACATAGAGTAGAGATCCCACTTTGTCAGCTCTGTCCTGGACTTGTAGGGAAAGAGACCATGGTAACAGACAGAGATGCNGTCCCCATCAGTATGGGACCCTGATGGTGGCCAGCCATGTTTCTTGGTCCCAAGACACAGCAAGGCAGATGCTAGGAAGATGTGGCCCTGCAGACACTAGGTTAATGGACTCTTTTACATCCCACTTGAGCTGAGCAGAGAGAAAGGGGTCACCCCAACAGCCCCATGCAATGGACATGCCACCTTCTCCCTTTCAGGCTTTCCTGTGTTATTCCTATTGCTGGAGACTTCCTTTTCTTTCATTTTCCCCCCAGCTGACCCCAGCTTTGAAACCCTGACTCTGATGTCACTGCCCCCAGACATCTGTCCTGCTCTGTAGAGTGCTCTTGTAGCCCTTCAGAGATATTGGCAGATGCCAGTTGTTTCTTGTGTAACACGTATCCCACTCTGCCCAGGACCCTTCAAAAGGTTCATTCCATGCCTGCAGCCTGAGCTGGTGCTGCCTGCAGCCACTCTCCATGGATACCTCACAGAGGTCTGCTTGGCAGTTGGATACAGGTCCAAGGTTCTTGATGAACCATTGTATGGCTGCCTGGGATAGGCAGAGGCAGTCAGGGAGTCAGATTGGGAGATTCCCGGAGCCAGNAGAGATCCAAGAAGTCCAAAGCTTCTGAGACCACTGTTTTGTGGGGCGCTGACTCTATTTTAGGACAGTTTAAAAATAACTGCATGGTGGCCACAGAGGCCACAGTGGTTAAAGGGCTCACCCTGTCTCACTGGGATTTGCCAGTCTAATTGTATATCTTAAAGCTAAAAGCAAAACCTGTCTCTTTAATTACCTGTCCCCTGGCAGTGGCAACAGCAGCAGGGAGCAGGGATGCACACCCAGAAACCCCAAGCTGGAAGAGCTGACTTGCCAGCCTTCCAACCCTGACAGTAGGTTGCCCACATTCACTCAGCGTGTCCCCACTTGGCAGTGCCTCAGGGGGGTAAGGGTAGGCCTTGAGTCAGATACTTGGGGCTCAAATCCCTTTGTTTATTATAACCACCCATCCTAACTTAATTTCCCTTTCCTTTGAAGTTAATTTTTTTTTTAATTTTTAAAATTTTTTTTTGGCTTTTTGGGAGAGGGTTTCTCTGTGTAGCCCTGGCTGTCCTGGAACTCGCTCTGTAGACCAGGCTGGCCTCGAACTAACAGAGAACCGCCTGCTGGAATTAAAGGTGTGTGCCACCACCGCCTGGCTTAAAGAGTTAAATTTTGATGAGGAGAACTACTCTTAGACAAAAACAAGGTAGCCCCAACAACTCCTTCCTTACCTGCAGTTCTAATAGACTTGACTGAACTGTCCCCTTCCTTCTGGCCATTGTCCCTTCATATCAGTATGAATAAGCCAGGTGTCCAGGGAGCTAGCAGTCCAGGGTTCTGGTCTTTTGTGGGCTGGGATGATCTCTGAGCCTTGGCTTTTTCCATTTTAGTNAGTTATCTGGGGCTGAGCATGCTAAAGTTCTGTGATTTTATACTTGCTGTTGTCTGGCTGCATCNTGAGCCACATTATCAGGACAGGGAGTGGGATACACACTATTTACATCTTTTGTTCTGTTTTGTTTTTTGTTTTTTTTCGAGACAAGGTTTCTCCGTGCAACAGTCCTGGCTGTCCTGAAACTCACTTTGTAGACCAGACTGGCCTTGAATTCACTGAGATCCACCTGTCTCTGCCTTCCAAGTGCTGGGACTAAAGGTGTGCGCCGCCACCACCCAGCCACTGTATACATCTTAAGTATAATTGTCTTTCACACTTTTCTGATTCCCATGGCTGGCCCACTGTGCTCCGGATGAATGGAGATATATATAAATGTATACATACATATACATATATATATGTGTGTATATGTGTATATATGGCACTGTTGTGCGTGGGCCTGTGGTGCCCTGGCAGGCTCACCCAGTCTCTGCCTTCCTAGCACCTCCCAGCTCATTGAAGTTGCAGATGGTATAAGATGGTGCTCAGTCTCAGCATCCTTGACACTCTGGGGTCTCCCAGTGTTAGGGGGACTTTTGCTGTTCCCTAGAGTACCTTTTCTGCCTCTGATGATACTGCATACTCTAAGACTCATAGAGGAGNTAGTTCCCTTTTCCCAGGCAGGCATTGTGAAAATTTACAACCANTATTAACAGTTCAATGAATAAATAAGAAGCTGGGGATTTAACTCAGTGGTGGAATGCTTGGTTACATGTGCAAAGCCTTAGGTTCAATCCCTAATACTACCAAAATGAAAGAAAAAAAAGGAAAGGAAGGAAGGAGGCTTAGGTTGTCAGTGGTAGAATGCTTACTTGCCTGGCATTCATAAGGTCCTGCNTTCCATCCCCAGAGGGAGAAAAAGACACAGCATCTCTTCCCTGNGCATCCTCACCTGTAGTTTCCAGACACTCAAGTGCTCAGTGGTAGCCCTCATTTGCCATATAATGTCATGGGCATCTCTGAATTTTCTGTGCACACCATCTCGAGTGTGTCCTTTTGAAACCAACAGGGATGATGTATTGTGGAAGCCCTTCTGTATCTGGCTTTTCCTGCCGTCCTGCCTATGGGCAAGACCATCTTCCTTTCCTTCCCTTTCTTCTTTCTTTCCGAGACAGGTCTCATGTACCCCTGGCTGGCCTCAACTCAGCGATCCATCTGCTGCTGCCTCAAGAGTGCTGGGATTAAAGGTGTGAGCCACCAAGCCCTGCTCCTTCTCCTTCTTCCTTTTTTTTTCCCCTCAAGACAAGGTTTCTCTGTGTANNNCTGGCTGTTCTGGAACTTGCTCTGTAGACCAGGCTGGCCTTGAACTCAGAGCTCAGATTGCCTTCCTCTGCCTTTGCCTTCCAGGCCCAACTTTCTTCCCTTTCTGGCAGTTTCCTACTTGCTGTCACTAAGCAGTCTCTCACATTGGAGTTGTTTCTGTTTTTGCCTAACTTGGCCTTGGCTACTCACCCTATTTTAGCACCCTACATGGTCAGTCCCTTTGTAATTTGGGGTCAGGACTCCTTCTGTCCTCCTACCTGTTTAGGAGCCTGCCATTCTGCCCCCCTTTGTTCCTCAGTACACACATTGGCCACATTCCTACCTCAGGGTCTTTGTTGTTTCTGCTCCTCTGTCTTCATCTTGCAAGTGTCTATGGCTCACTCACTTCCTCAGTGCTTTGATGTTACTTTCTAGTTAAGATCTTCCTGGCCACCTTTCCTCGTGTCTCTGTCTTCCTTGACTGTCGACTGTCCACCTCCTCCCATTCCCTTTTTAGCACATAGGACATGCATTGCCTGGATTTNCTATGTCTTACCCACTGCCAGAGTAGCAGCCCCTCAAAAGCAGGAATTTCTCTCTGCTTTGTGTAATGCTCATTTCTCTCTTCAGGATATTTAGAAATGCCTAGCACATTGTGGGTGCTTTAGTTAATGGATCTGAAGTGAATCCAGTCTGATAGTTCCTAAACTCAGCCTGGCCAGCTCCTGCCCAGGACTCATGGCTGCCCTTTTGACATCCTCAGTCCTGCCTCTGGGCCTGAGTTCTTGTCCATCTCATCCCTGCTCTGTCTGGAGCCTCCTTGTTTTTCCATAGGGGCCTGGGTCTGGGCTCGAGAGTGCATCTCTAGAACTTGGGTGAGCTATGCGCCATTTCTGAACTTCATTTTCCTGTGAAAAGTGGACAGGAAAATAGCCACCTCTGTGGTGAAGAATTGTGGGATAGGGTTAGGGCAGGTACTCGAGAAGTGACCACTGATGTGTTTATTACACCCTTGCTGTGACCCCTTGTGGGGGCCCTGGCAACGCTGCCTGCTGCTGCTTTTCACCATAGGTGGTGACATGTAATATTGATTGTTCAGAATTCCTATGGAAACAGGAGGGTGGCCCAGGACTGATCCCATAAGCCCTGCCCTGCTCACCTTCCTGCAGAAGGAGAGAACAGCCTGTCACCTGAGCCTGGGAGGGCTTCACGTGATTTGCTCTGGCCTGGCAGGGCTGACAGGAACCACAATTGAGCCTCAGGCTTCCTAGCTGGTATTCCCATGACAGTCTCAAAGGAGGGGCGGTTGTTTGCTGTCACCCTTTGTTCCCAGGCTCTAATCCTAATTCAAAGGAGGGGCGGGCAGTTTGCTGTCAACCTTTGTTCCCAGACTAATCCTAATTCCTCTGGGTGTTTCAAGTGTCTCATCTTTCCTGCTTTTGCTGGTCTCCTGCAGCTGCTTTTGCTCTTAGGTAGGGTGGAGGTGGGGGCTGGGAGCCTACACAGAGTACTTCCCAGTTCTGACCCCTTTCAAGCTCAGGCCTCAGTTGCTCAAGAGTGACTCTTCTCTACCTTTCTACTGCCTGCCTCTGTGTGTGCTCTCTGCTTCCATCTTAGCCACATCCATGTGGGCAAGGCAGCTGTGAGCAGATTCAGACACCTGCCCCCTGCCCCTCACTGACCATCAGTCATGGAGGCTTCAGCAACATGGTCCTGTTCTGTGTCTACCACCACCCCCTTTTCAGAGCCTTTCAGTGTCTCCCCGCTGGCCGTCCTTCCGTGTTTCCATTCACCAAGTACATTCTCACACAGGGCTAATTTAGACTNGCTGTTCACCCTTACCTCTCTCCACTCTGAGCTTTGCTGAGGTATCACTGCGGAAGGCGCATCTCTAGACATCTCCCTAAAGTAGCCACTCTGCCTTCTTCTTCTACCTAGCTCTTGCCTTCCCTGCCCTGCTTTCCATGTTTCTATTTATCAGATTGACTGTGTATTTTGTTTTCTGGTCTACTGACACAGAATTCACATATCACATAATTCATCTACCTGAGGTGTATGGTTCAGTGTTTGTTTGGTTTGGTGCTAGGTATGGGACCCAGGGCCTTGCACATGAGCAACAAATGTCGTTCCCACACGCCAGTAGTTTTTCCCATTCACAAGATTGTGCTCTCCTCACTGCAGTCATCTGCAGACCATTCTCATTACTTCACCAAGAAACCTCACACATATTAGCTGTCACTCTTCATCTTCCCCAACTCCTGTCCCCTGGCAACCACCAGTCTACTTTCTGTCTCTCTGGATTTGCCTATTCTGGGCATTTCCTACAAATAAAATCTACACTAGACTCTCCTGTGTGCCTGGCTTTGACTTAGCAATGATGTGTTCAAGGTTAGTAGCACTNTGTAAGTGCTTCCTCCCAAAGGACACCGACCTCATGAGCAGGCCACANATATTTTACCCACTTACCATTGGTGGGTGTTTGGGGTGCTTTTCTTTTTAACTATTCTGAATAGTGCTGCTTGGCACANTTATATACAAGTTTTGGTGTGGNTGTAGNTTCTGTTTCTGTTGGGTGTGGACCTGGGAGTAGAATTACTAGGTCACATGGTAATGTGGAACGGCTGGCCTCACAAGCTCACAGGGCTTCAGCTGCCAGGTTTTCCTGCTTTTTGTGCCCCTGAGCCAATGTGGCAGCCTAGGGCTCTCACTCTGAAGCTAGACAGCATGGATTTCAGCCTGCTTTGTGAGTTCTGATCTTGCAGTCTTGCTGGAGCCCCAATGTCACCAACTATAAAAAAGGGTGGCATAGATCCACAACCACCCAGGCTGCCACAAAAAGCAGGAGATGCCTGACTGCAGCCCTCTCTGACCCTCACCTCAAAGCCCAAATCTGGCCAGCAACCCATGTTTCTTGGGTCTCTCAGGGTGTGGGAAGGTCACTTCTCAGCTGTATGTCTGTCCATCCAGTTAGGTGAGATGCACTGAATTGAGACACTGTCACACACCGCCTCCTTCCCATGGTTGCCCCTTCCTGAGCACCAGGGTGTGNGGGGGGGACTGTAGTGGTTCCACAGCTCAGTTCTCCAGGCTGTGCACTGCTGCTACCCCAGATCTTGCTGAGCTCCCACAGCAGTGGGTTGGGGTGTAGATGAGCTGCCCTCAGAGTTCCCATCAAATACCAGCCACCTCATTTAGAAGTGCTGGGTTGTTACTCTAGTCACATTCCAGGACTGGAAGGCTAGAATCCCACCCGATATCTCAGAACCTTCTGTCTCTTTGTAGATAGTGACTGGCAGGCTCTCTCCAGCACTCTGAGCAGGCTGTGGTGACTACCAGCTTTGCAGTTCTTTGAAAGGTGCCTGGCATCTGGGAAGCAGCATATAGCATTAGCTGTTGTGGTTATTGTGTTGTTGTTAGAGGAGTCTAGCTGAACCTAGCTGTGGGCCCAGCAAACTGGCAGGAGATCTGGGGCGCTGACCTAACCTTGACCTCTTATCTGTACAGCGGGTTGAGTGAGTCCATCCTGGGAAGACTGAAATGAGGGTCACATAAGGTGGCCAGCGGGAACCTGTCAGGGACTAATAAAGGGAGTGTAGGAACAGCCAAGGTCGAGGTACTGAGAGTAGAGGCTCAGCACGTCAGTGGGCCCCTGAAAGGCTAGCTGCCCCAGCCTTTCCTCACCCATGGCTACTTTTTGATTCTTTGTTTTTCTTCTTTTTCTGGGGGGGTTGGGGGAGGGCTGGAGATAAGATTTCTCTGTGTAACCTTGGCTGTCTTGGAACTCATTCTGTAAACCAGGTTGGCCTCAAATTCACATGGTAAGCACCACCACTGCCCGCTGATTCTTCATTTTCATTTCATGATTTTTGTGTGTCTACAAACATATTATCATAGTCTTATGAAAACACTCTGGCAGGGGGCCTTCCCCTGTCCCTGATAGGACTGGAGTGGGGGTTGGTGCTCCACATTAACCTCATATTCACCTGTCCCGTGTTCATCTACCCTGTCTCTGCAGGGAGGAGGTGCAGGAGAATTGTGTACGGTGGCGAAAGAGGTTTACCTTTGTGTGTAAGATGAGTGCCAACCCAGCCACAGGCCTGCTGGACCCCTGTGTCTTTCGAGTGTCTGTGCGCAAGGTGAGGTGGGTTCATGTGACTGAGCCTGGGGCTGTGAGCTCAGAGCCGGGGTGGGGGTGGGACTGACCACCTGGGGTTTTAGGCCTCTTTCCTACGTGTCCACGAGAAGGAGAAATGTGGGCTGTTACCCCTGCCCCTTTTTTGTGTTCTGTTTTCATGGTGCTTGGGGAGATCTCTGAGAGGCCAGGGGTTCCTAGTCATGCCTTCTGTGTCTGTCTCTGCAGGAGCTGAAAGGTGGGAAGGCTTATTCCAAGGTAAGAGGGCCTTGTTTCACACCACTCTCTTCCTTCTTCCTTTTTCTGGGACTTCATTAGTCGGGTTAGGGGTTGGTTAAGAACTTACCAGAGATCACCCAGCCTCTGCTTCCCAATTGCTGGGCCTAAAGGGGTGTGCAACCACACACAGTTTCTATTCTTTGAGTGTGTATGTTGTGTGTTTCTGGAAATTGAGCCCAGGGACTCATGCTTGCTAGGCAGATGCTCTACCACTGCTCCATTTTTCTAAGGAAAAAAGAAATGCAAATACAAAATTGAATGAAAGTGTCCATATGACTTAGAGAAATGGAAGTGGAGTGCTGTGTGCTTGAAAGCAGTGGTTGTTCAAACGATGTACAGATTCTGCAGCTTGAGCTTCTTACTTACCTGGGGTATCGTGGGTATCGGTCATCTCAGCTTTCCATATTCTTTCTAATGGCAGCAGTGTCCCACTGTGTGCCTGGTGACGTAGATTCAGCCATTCACTGCTGTTGTAGAGCTGTATTGATCCCAAGTTTTCATTAGTGTTTGCCTTCCATCCGCACCCCTACCTCCACTCCTGGCTTTAGCCCTAGGAGTAAAACCTTTTCTATGGGAAAAGTTGGGAGAAGATGGCCTAGCTTTGAATGAGCATGTTCTGTCCTCCATCTCTCTCCTCTGGGGGACTCTTGGCCAGCCCAGCACAGNAGGGACTGTATCTTTGTTTGCCCCACCTCTTACCCTGTGGGATGCCTGAGATAAGAGTGGATGAGGAAGGACTGCCAGTACAGCCAGGGAGCCTTCAGCCCACATCATAGGCTGCCAGACCTTTTCTGCTGTTCCATAGTAGGACCTCACCATGGGCTTTATCCCATTATGCAAATGAGGAAAACAATACAGAAGGCCTGAACTATAAAACGAGGTCCCTCTGAGTCATTACAAGGGCTGGGTTCCAAACCCAGTTTTCTGATCCTGAAGCCTGTGTCCCTAAACACTGTAGTCAAGACCTGTATGTTACTGGTGCACAATANGTGTCCTAATTAGTTTGCTACCCTGGTCATCCCCAAGCCTGGCACTCTCACTTCAGCCTCAGTTTCCTCTATTCAAGCAGTCTTGAGTTCCATCTGACTCATTCCTGTGGCCCTGCTCTTCTGCTTCTACCCTTTCTATCTCTCACACCTCACCTGCACACATCCCAAGAGGAACAGGTCTAGACTGGTTGGTGGAAAGTCTTAACCCAGTAGGCCTGTGCACTCAGGACAGTGGAAGAGTTCATGTCCATATGTTAGACTCTTCCCTTTTCCCTCCACTGGGACTTCATGGGGACCTGCCCACTCTGTAGTGTCTCATCACCTACCCTGCCACCAAGTTCCCACGGGCCTTCCCTTCTTTCTCCTCTGCCTGTTCTTCCATCAGCTCCCGACAGCATGGCCTTGTTTCCTTGGGAACAATGTGTCTGTGTCACAGACAACAATGTCCTTTCATCTCAGGCATACTGGCCCTAGTGCACCCTGGGACTCCACACAAAGGGTGCTTTGTGCCACTCAGGGATGTGAGCTCCTTGCTTTGCCACATTGGTGCTGCTGACCCAGGATCCTGTCCTTGAGTCCTGGTTATTGGTCAATTGAGGCTGTGGGGCGAGCCTGCCCTCCCCTCCTCACCCCTACCAAGTTAACCCCTCTGGTGCATCTGTTGCCCAGCACCCTCACTCCCTGCAGCCTCCCACGTTTTCTTTTTCCCTCCCAGCTGGGCTTCACTGACTTGAACCTGGCTGAGTTTGCAGGCTCAGGCTCCACCGTGCGCTGCTGCCTGTTGGAGGGATATGACACCAAGAACACCCGCCAGGACAACTCCATCCTTAAGGTACCTGGGCCCTGCTGCCTCTTCTGCCTTCCCAAGGGGTAGGGACAAATGTAGNTCCTCATCAGAAAATACAAATTCTTAGAGATGCTGGGAGGACGTGGGCCCCTGGGTCATGACCTCAGTTTTCCCATCCATGGTTGGGTATGACCCCTCCGCCCACCTTCCATAAGGGCTGGATAAGCACCTTTGTCAAGATGGACCTTGTGCCATGTGCCTATCCTTTTCTATCTCGTGGCCCTAACAGCAAGCACAGCCTATGGGTGTGGTGTCTGTCATTAGCTCCAAATTTGGAGAAAGTCATGACAATAGAAGTTCCATCATTTGCCCTAGCTCCTAATTGTTGCCCGTCATGATCTGAGACTTCCTGGCTCCTGGTGAGGTATCAGTGAGCAGAACTGATGTTCTGGACCCACGTGCACCGTTGGAGGAGATACTCTGAGAGCTCCAAGGCAGGCTTGCCCTGCTGGCCACATAGGTCTCCAGAAGCCCGGGGAGCTCATTTCCCTCAGGCAGCTGGTGATTTGTCTTCTTCAGAATAGAATTACCCAGGTGTCTGCATCAGAACACCTCTTCATCCCTTTCCACCCCCTTTTACAGTCTGGCCAAGAAAACCGGTTTGTCCTAACATCACCCCTGAGCTGACCTAGGAGTGGCCAGCTGTGCCTGGCATAGAGCTGGGCACGAGGTAGCTGAGAGGGCTTGAAAAACATCTGAATAGGTTTAGTCTGGTAGATGTGTTAGCATACTGTGTAATCCCAGAATTTGAGGCTGAGGTANGAGGATCATGAGTTTGAGGCCACCCTAAGCTACACAGCAAGAGCCAGGCGGTGGTGGCACATGTCTTTAATCCCAGCACTCAGGAGGCAGAGGCAGGTGGATCTCTGAGTTTGAGGCC
>LZPO01073204.1:1364177-1375943 GCA_001675575.1 Neotoma lepida
TCAACATTTTATCAAATAAAAAAGAAACGTACCTGAGTGCCATTTCACAATGTCTTTTATTGAGTGGAATTAATGTCCCTGTATCTTTCACATGCCTCTATAAACTTGAGTTCCTCCAGGTGAGGGCCCAGCCTTTCCCTGGGAACATGACACTGTTTGTGGCCCTGCTGGGCCTGAGGTCTGTGTGGTGGCTCACATCTGTTGTCCCAGCACTTGAGTCCCGTGTCAGTCTCCATATAACAAGACCTCATCTGAAAAGAGGTGGAGCAGGATCAGGGAAATGGCTGTCATAAAGTGTGTGCCGTGCAAGTGTAAGGACTAGAGTGTGGGCCCCAGAACCCACAAAAAGCTAGGTCGGCATGGTAACTTGCTGTAATCCCTTCTTTGGGGAGGNAGAGGTGGGACCCCCAGGGCAAGATAGTTAGCCAGACTAGCCAAAGCAGGGTTCTTAGTGTGTCACCATGGAGACCCTGTTTCAGTATACATGGTGGAGAATGACCAAAGAAGACACTATGTATCAACTCTGGGCCTCCACATACATGTGTAAACACATGGGGCTGGAGAGGTGGCTCAGAGGTTAGGAGCACTGACTGCACTTCCAGAGGTCCTGAGTTCAATTCCCAGCAACCACATGGTGGCTCACAACTATCTGTAATGAGATCCAATGCCCTCTTCTGTATACATAATAAATCAATCTTAAGAAAGTAAACACATGAAATCGGCTTTAATAAACTGTACGATTTGTAAAAGAATTCACCAATTATAAGTATACAGTTCAAGGGAGCTTTTTTGTTATAGACAAGGTCTCACTATATAGCCCTGGCTGGCCTGGAACTCATTGTGTAGACCAGGCTGACCTTGAACTCACAGAGATCCACCTGCCTCTGCCTCCCCAGTGCTGCATCATCACACCAAGACAGTGAGTTTTGACAGAAGTAGGAGAACATGAACAGCCTTCATTCACCATGGTGACACAGAACTTTTCTGTCACTCCCAAAAGTTCTCTCATGCCCTTTGGCAGCCCTCTCTGGCTTTTAGAAATGCTAGGGCAGGCCTGAAGCTTAGAGAGNCATTTTTTCCGTTCCACTGTGTTCTAGCCTGCTGACGTTGGCAGCTTGTNCCCAAGACCACCCTGTGTCCCCCAGCTCCTTATTTCCTTGGCTTTTTCTAGTGTATTCTGGAGAGGTGTTTTCACACCCACTTTACAGATGAGAGGCAACATGTCCTGCCCTGGGCCAGAGAGCTAGGAAGGGATGGAGCCAGGATTTGGGCTGGGAACCAGATTGCCTAAGCTGTCGTGACTGGTCATGGGAGACCCCTCTTACTGAGAACCCTCCTGTTGTAAACTCGGTGCAGTCTGGGTTGGGCTTGGACAGGGCAGGGAGAGGCTTAGGTGCTTCTTAAGAGCTGAGGCTTCATTTACTTAACAAACACTTGCATGACACCAAGCCTGTGCCAGAGGCCATTCTAAGTGCCTTATAAATATTTGCTCCTGTAGCCTTAACAAGGTCCCAACAATGTAGGGCCTTTTTAAGGCCTTGGGGACAGCAACAGTGCTGCCCTATAGCTGATAAGGAAGCTTGGGAAAGTTATTTTCCCATGCCTAGCTTGCGCAGTGGGCAAGCTTTGGTCTTTGGGGGCAAACATGGTAGTTGCCACCTCTAATTCCTGCATTTGTGAAGTTGAAACAGGAGAAATGCCACAAGTTCAAGACATCCCTAAGCAACAAAGTGAGACTTTATATCACAAATGAAAACTGGGGCCAGCCAGGTGGCCTAATGGATGAAAGCACTTATTATAGAGTTCTATCCTGGAACCCACNTGGTAGAAGGAGAGAACTGACTCAGGCAAGTTGTCCCTGGATTGTCACATGTATATACGATGGCACATGTCCCCCCCCCCCCAAAAAAAAACCCTAGGGCCTGGGGAGGTGGTTCAGTCCATGAAAGTGATCGGTGGGCAAGCATGAGGACCAGAGATCAGTCTCAAGCGTCCATGTAAGAGCCGGGTGTCTGCCATGCACCTGTAGTCCTGTGCTGGGAGGCAGACACAGGGAGATCCCTGGGGCTGCCTAGCCAGCCACTTTAGCAGATTGGCAAGATCCTGGTTCAGTGAGAGACTCTGTCCCAAAAAAATTAAGAGTGATTAAGCAAGATACCCAGTGTCAACCTCTGACTCCCCCCACAGATGTGTNCAAGCACACCCACCCCTGTGCGTGCACGTACATACATACACAAATTTTAAAAACAAAAACAAACAAAAACCAGTAAATCTTAGTCCTTGGATCTGATCCAACTATCAGGCAGGTTAGTGGGTGTGATGGGGGCAGGTGGGACAGGTGGGTGGGTGTGATGGGGGCAGGTGGGACAGGTGGGTGGCAGCTGGCGTTGAGGTTTTCTGATCCTTCTCTGTTTTCCTCTGCAGCCCCTTATCCGAGAGCTTTGCCACAGTTGTGCAGTGGTGTCCAGCTCTGGCCAGATGCTGGGTTCAGGCCTGGGTGCCCAGATCGATGGTGCTGAGTGTGTGCTACGCATGAACCAGGCACCCACCGTGGGCTTTGAGGAGGACGTGGGCCAGCGCAGCACCTTGCGCGTGATCTCGCACACGAGTGTGCCGCTGCTTCTGCGCAACTACTCCCACTATTTCCAGCAGGCCCAAGACACGCTGTATGTGGTGTGGGGCCAGGGCAGGCACATGGACCGGATGCTGGGCGGTCGCACCTACCGCACATTGCTGCAGCTCACCAGAATGTACCCAGGCCTGCGGGTGTACACCTTCACTGAGCGCATGATGGCCTACTGTGACCAGATCTTCCAGGAGGAGACGGGCAAGAACCGGTGAGCCGGGGACCNGTGCCACCTGGGGCTTGCCTTCTCCAAGCCTAGCCTCTTTGTNCTAGGNAATGCTTTAAGACTGGAGGTGGCCTCTGAGGTCTGTTCCAGATAACTGAAGTAAGAGTTGCAATCAGAACAGCTGCCTTCAGGCTGGGGATGTGGCTGCATTGGCAGAGTGTTTACCTAGCATGCCTAGGGCCCTGGGTTCCATCCCCAGCACANAATAAACTAACCTCTGTGATCACAGCACTCATGAGGTAGAGGCCGGATGGTCAGGAGTTCAAGGGCCTCTTCAGCTGCAGAGGGAGCTTGGTGGAGGTAAACTTGGGCTACATGAGACTCTCAAAAATGAGCAAACAAAAAAACCCANCTCAGGCCCTGAGCTAAGCACTCTGCATCAGACACCTCTTTAACACGTCATTCAAAAGGGCCCTCNGGATTCCCATGGTACCTCACCTACATGCCTGTGCCCAACCCCCATCCCCAGANGTTCACACTTGTCCNAGCTGCAGTTACTTTACATACTCCCTGTTCCTTCTGCCTGGAAGATTCTAAAAGTTCCCAGGATTGTCTCTGTCTGGTTTAGAGGGACCACACTTCCTCAGGAAAGCCCTCTGGGACTTTCCTCTGAAGGAGTGCCTGCCCCCACGGTCTGCATCTCACTCCCCTTTCCCAGTCTTTTTAGTGGCTGTCACCATCTGACATCACCTTGTTTCTGTGTTTTCTCCCGTGAGAGTGTTAGCACCAGATGGGGCAGGTGTTGGTNGTACTCAGCCTGAATGGGGGAGCCAGGCTGTACCCTCAGAGGGGGTGACCCTCTTCTTGGAGAGTACCCAGAGAACCCTTGCCCGGGGCTGCCACAGCATCTTTGACCCAGGTGGAATGTGGGGGAGGGAGGGCATGGACAAGGCTAACGTGTTCCCTCTTGAAAGCCACCTGGAAGTCTCCCCATTTCACAGCTGGGTCACTGAGGCTGAGAGCTTCAGGAGTGAGTCAGGTGCCCTGTAGCAGAGGCAGGGTTCTCCAGCAGGCTCCGTCACCTTTACCAACTGTGCTGTTGTGCACTGGGGTCTCCCTAGGCCCCAGCCACATCATCAGCTGGGTAGCAAGACTGATCAGACTTGAGTTTGTGTGCAGCTCCCTCCCCCACCCACTGCTGACCTCAGGCTGGCTCGCTCCTCTTCCTCATCCTCCTCAGGACCCCTTTCTAGCTGTCAGATGGGNAGCAGGGGTGTCAGGAGGGACCACTGACAACAGTGCCCCATCCTCCCCAGGAGGCAGTCAGGCTCCTTCCTCAGCACCGGTTGGTTCACCATGATCCTGGCCTTGGAGCTGTGTGAGGAGATCGTGGTCTACGGGATGGTCAGTGACAGCTATTGCAGGTCAGACNGGCTCCCAGGCTGGGGGGAGAGGGCAGGGGGAGAGGGTGTGAGGCCTTGGGCCAGAGGGTCTATGAGCTGTGAGGGCTTCATGATGGGTGACCTAGGCACAGACACCCCCAAGTGCAGACCTTTGGGAAAAAGTGTAACCTNTAGCTGGGTATAGTAATCCTACTTAAGAGGTGGAGGCAGGAGAATCAGGAACAGGGCCAGCCTTGGCCCCACATCAAGTTCAAGACTAGCCCTCTTTTTGAGAGCCTCTCAAAACACTCAAACAAGAACCAAGACTTGTACTTTTCTCAGAANGTTGTTGAGCTGTCAGAGCAGGCGTGTCTGAGCTTGTGACATTGCGACATGGCATCTTCATTTATTTAAGAACCAGGTGGTAGCACACATTTTTAATCCCAGCACTTGGGAGGCAGAGGCAGGCAGATCTCTGAGTTTGAGGCCAGCCTGGTCTACAGAGTGAGTTCCAGGACAACCAGGGCTACACAGAGAGACCCTTGTCTTGAAAAACCAAAGACAAAGAGAGAGAACCATGCCATCAAGTTTACCAAAAAGGGGGCTGGTGGAATAGCTCAGTGGGTAAAGGCACCTGCTGCCAAGCCTGACAGCCTGAGTTCAATCCCCAGGACCCACATGGTGGAAGGAGAGAACCAACTCTCAATGTGACTTTTGACCTCCGCATGTACACTGTGGCTGTTTCTTGCCCCCACACACATAAATAAAAAAATGCAAAAAAAAATTTTAAGTTGCCAAAAAAGATTTGGCAAAATGGGCCTTGGGTTGGACCCACCTGATGGAATATTCTTTGAAAGTGTTGTCCGTCCTCCTTGGAGTCTATATCTTTTTTTTTTTTAAGATTTATTTATTTTATGTATATGACTGCTCTATCTACATGTACGGCTTTATGCCAGAAGAGGGCATCAGATCCCACTATAGANGGCTGTGAGCCACCATGTGGGTGCTGGGAATTGAACTCAGGACCTCTGGAGGAGCAGCCAGTGCTCTGAACTCTCCAGCCCCGCCTATGTCTATTTTAATAAAACACCACAGATAGATTTAGTTGCAGTATTACTTAAATACTGTGAGTTCAGATGTGAAATGGAATTGTGTTGTAACCATGTTACTTTATTATATTTCAATATTATTATAACTAAGGAGTTTGGAAAAGGCCACAGGTTTTCACTCTCTTCCCTTCAGAACCTGTGTCTTGGGCATATGAGAGAGAGGATAAGAGCACGGCCTCTGCCATGGCTGGCCCGCAAAGTGCCTGCAGGCAGGGGCTGTGCAGAGCCNGCGGCTCTGGGCATGGGAGTCGGGTACCACTCAGAGAATTCATCCTTTGAGTGACCTACTCTCCCTGGAGCTGAGTGTCCCACTCTGTTTTCCAGATGAACTGGTAAGGCTCAGGGCCTTTCTCTATCCAGAGTCACCCAACTTGCCAGAAGCAGTTTCTGAGTTTTGTCCATTGGGCTCCACACACGCTTTCCTCCTGCCTTCTGTTCAGATGTGGGTGTCCCAGCAGCTGAGGCATAGTCCTGGAGGCAGGCAGCTCTGAGGTCCCATGTCCGTCCCGCCTGACCCTGTTCCCTCCCAACAGTGAGAAGAGCCCTCCCTCCGTGCCTTACCACTACTTTGAGAAGGGCCGGCTGGATGAGTGTCAGATGTACCTTTTGCATGAGAAGGCACCACGGAGTGCCCATCGCTTCATCACTGAGAAGGCCGTGTTCTCCCGCTGGGCCAAGAAAAGGCCCATTGTGTTCGCCCACCCTTCCTGGAGAGCCAAGTAGTTCCTGTTGCCAGTGGCCACCAGGCCTCTGCCAGGCCTGCAATCCGTTCCAGGTGACGACACTCCATTATGAACATTTTGTTATGACTGTCACCTTCTGCTTGATGCCAGGTGGAACCTGGGGTCTCTGTTACCCCATGCTGGGTATACTTGGAGAAATCTCAGGCCTTGTGACTTGAAGGGGAATCAAGAGGGTGCCATTTGTACTNCCCCTGCTCCCTGACAAATCCACGTCTTCATCTTGGGGTTCATCCTGCCTCCAGGTTGTTCAAGTGGCCTTTGCCCTGGGGCCAATGGCCCCCCTCACCAGCATCATAACTCTGTGCCAGTCTTCATCTTTCCTCTACCCCTCCCTATCCACATGGTGCCACATTCTTGGGCTGGAGGCCCTGGTTGGTGCAGCCTGGAACCTGGCATTTGATGGGTACGAGAGCCTTTGGGCATCAGCTCCCCAGGACTGTCTCAGGAGTATGCCAGTAAATGCAGTTTCTGGACATGGTGTCTAGTGTGGTAACAGATGTGGGATGGGGGCTAGGACANANNCCTGTAACCTGCTCACTGGAGGGCAGACAGCCCTCCAGCCCTTCTCTAGGCCTGCAGCTGTCTGTTCTTCCAGCATTGGATCCGGCATCAGCCCCACAGCCTCCTGCCCCCACATCCCCAGGCCAGATCTGACCATAGGACTATGGTGGCCCAGGAAAGCTACCTTTGTCCTCAGCAGGCACAGAGCAGGGCCTGGGAAGGCTCAGGGTGAGAAAGAAACTCCACCCAATGTCACTTTCCTGTCCCATGAGTCAGATTCCAAAACCAGTCAAGCTNCCTGGACTCTGGGACTCGGTCGTTTGCAAGACAGAAAGGCAGAATGTAGCTCAGTGGGTGCTGTGAGGAAGGATGTGGTCTCAGGCCAGCCCTTTCTCTAAATTTTGCTTTTCTTGCCCTTGAAGTATTAACACAGCCACATTCCTGCTGTTAATGACGTGTGACACCACCCTGAGGAGGGAGCAGGTGCTTGTTACAGGTAAGGCAGCCCAGGCTAGCTGTGGTGAGGTGGCCNAGCTGGCTGTCAGGCCTGAGAGCTCACTACCCATGCCTCCTTCCCCTTTTGGATGATTGAAGAATGGATCCCTGGATTTAGCTCTTGGCTTCCGAGCTCAGGACCCTCTGGGTGTAACCCTGTCTCTTATACACATCTAGATGTGTATAAGAGACAGCCAGAAGAGGGCACCAGATCACATTATAGATGGTTGTGAGCCACCATGTGGTTGCTGGGAATTGAACTCAGGATCTCTGGAAGAACAGTCAGTGCTCTTAACCTCTGAGCCATCTCTCCAGCCCTTAAAATTCTTTATAGTGTTAGGTTTTGGTTTTTAACAAGGAACCTCTCACTGAGATACTGTTCTGGATCCCACAAATGACAGAGCCCGTCATGCTGAGGACTGGTGACCTAGCCCTCTCTCCCTCCTACCCATTTCCTCAGGAGTGACTGGAGACCTGGCACCTGGCCCACAGCACTGCCTTTGTCCTTTGTGTATCCTGTGCCAGGTGGCCTNGAAGCCTTCTCATAAATAAGAGGGAAGAGGGGGAGAGCTCTGAGCCAGGCATGTAGGCTGGATGCCAAGGTACTTCCGCAGGCCTGGCAGTGCTGAGGGGCTGAGTAGGACTAGGGCAGAGGTGAGTAGTGGGTGAGATGGAGGGCCCTGGCAGCAGGCCCGACTCCACTCTGGCTCCACGGCTCCACTCTCTGATCTATGGCCCTGGTTGATTAGAACCTCTTCGGGTCTCAGTTTCCCCATCATCTATAAAGGCGATCAAGTAATTCCTACCTCACAAGATTGCATGAGCTCAGAGATGCTGGGCTGCTCCTGGGGCTTAGAGCACACTTGGTACTTGGTGTGTGTGAAAGCCACCATTTAAATGGGGTGGTCCTGCTCCATCCTGGTATAGGTAGTATCAATGCAAAAAATACTGTTCTTATCTTAATGGGAATAGTTAATTTCTGGAGCCATTTTGTGGCTGGAGCCAAATCTGTGGCCCAGGACACAGATTTAGGTCCCCCAAATTCCATGTTCCAATGTGGAAGCAGTTTCATGAAGTTTTATAATTTCACAGGACAAAGAAAGTCATAAATCAAGGTGAGTTTAAAATACATTGCTTGGTGCATCAGAGAGGCAGTCACAGCAAGACAGGGGAAGCGCTCCTATAGGCCTGAGATGTTATCTGATGGCATTCTTAGCTTTTGAGTTGGTAGAAGCTCTGGTCTNCTAAGTTAATAGCTTTCAAAGATTTTTATCTATTAGTTACAGGGTGTTAGGACAAAGATAGGCAAGGAATGGCTGTTTGAAGCTAAAGCTAGCCCAAGATAAAGCGATTTCTGGCCTCTGGGCCNTCTCTGTAGGTACAGCTGCTTTCCAGTTCTCATTCACAGTGGGTATCGGGCTTTCCACCCCAGTTGAAGTTTTCGGACCTGTGCTCTCACCCTGGGTGTTCAGAACCAAGAGACACCCCCTACCCTCACCCCCATCCTGATGAGATTTAGGCTGTATTCCTTCCTAAGAGTCAGTCTTCATATTTTCTAGCCACCAGGAAACGCTGGTCCAATCCTTGGGTCCAGCACACAGAAATGCTTCTGTCCTGGCCCTGCCTCTGGGTGAGGTGTTTATTTGCTGGGTTGGCCTGAATAATTATATTTCTCGGGAAACTGCCAGCTACTTCCTCCAAGCACACAAAGATGCCCTCTGACAGGTCTGGTTGTTGGCATAGGGTCTGCTGAAGCCTCTCCCGAGATGACAGTGAGGAGCCCCCTCCTTCGCCACTGTGGGCCTCGTACCTGCTGGAAGGTGAGTAGGGGACAGGAGCTNCGCAAAGCCTGTTTACAGACTCTGAGCTTGTGTGTTCCTGTCTCTGCTCTGGTTTCTTTGTCTCTCAGCAAACTCACTGGGGACTCACCAACTTCCATTTAAGCCCAGAAAGGAAGTGAAGTGGGTCCCACAGCCCCAGGTGTCTTAGAGCTTCCTCAGGGACCTCTGGCTGGGGTATGCGTTTCTCTACGGTGTCTACTCGGGAAGAAAGGAACCCCATGCTTATTGGGAACAGTTGGGCACCTCGGTCCAGCCCTTGTCCACGGGNATCTGGGGACCCCAGCACCACGCTCAGAGCTCTGACTCAGTCTCTAGCCTCCTCCTTAAAGATTGAAAGTTGGAGTCCCCACGCCTGACTTCAGCAGAGCTGAGNACCAATCTGTCTGTGGAACTGAGATGGTAGGTGAGGAAAAGACCCAGAGAAATCATAAGAGCACAAAGAAGTTTGCTAAAGGAAGGATTAAGGTGTAGCTTAGTGATAGGGTGTTCGCTGGGTACACCTGGGTTCCAACCCCAACAGTGTTGGGGGGAACCCATTGGTAAAGTGCAGGAAGTAGGGGTACCTGGCTGTCACACATACCCCTTCCCTGGGGAGAAAGGACTGAACTTCTCCAGGGGTGAGGCAGGACTGACCCTATCCACGAGCCTCTATTGTGCCTGGGCCAGTTCAGTTCTCCCAGGCTTGAGGCCTGTGTGTCTAACAGCTCAGTGAGCATTAAATAGACAGGCCCAGATGAACNTCAGCACGTCACCTCCACATTCCCAGTTTCTGGAACTTCCTAGTCACTCTCCTGTCACAGGTTCTTTTAGGGATTTGGTGAGGGGTGCTTGGAAAGGGCTTAGTACAGAGCACCCCAACGGGACCCTATGTTTTTCTTACCACCACCACCCCTCTTTTGTTTCTTTCCTTCCTTTTTCTGAAACAGGGTTTCCCTGAGTAGCCCTCGTGGTCCTGGAACTAGCTCTGTAGACAAGATTAGCCTCAAATTCAGACCTGTCTGCTTCCCGAGTGCTGGCATTAAAAGTGTGCACCAACTCTGACCTGAATTATTAGTACCACAAAGGGGGTTGTTGCTGTTCTTGGGGTCCAGGAAGGGAAGCCAGCCCTCCTGGAATGAATCCAGAAATCTGACAGGCTTGAGTGGGGGTTCCCTGGCTCTGCTTTGGTCTGGATCTGGGCTTAAGCATCCTTTTATTTTCAGGGTCCTTAGCAGGGCCTGGGGTAGGGAGAGGGGCTGTGATGGGGACAGGAGTGCTCCCATAACTGGCACAGCCTCCGCTCCACTGGCTGTCCTTGCTAGTGAGAGCCCTCTGGTCTCTGAGCGCCTAGCAGTCAAGTTATCAGTTCACCTGCCCTTCCTTTCTTTCTCCTCAACCACAAAGACGGTGGTTTCCTTTCTGTCCTGCAGGGTGGGGTCAGGAGGCCTGCAGTGCAGCTGAGCTGAGTTCAGGAAGTGCTTAAGGTGGACAACTGGAGAGCGGGTTCCTGTGTCCTTCGTCCACTCTGGTTGAGCCTCCTGCTTCCCTACCATGGCTGGAGTCTGGAGTTTATCACACACACACACACACACACACACACACACACACACACACACACACACACTTGTTTTTCTTCAATTTTAAAATTAATCTATTTTGTGTGTTTGGGTGTTTTGCCTGCATACACATCTGTGTACCATGTACATGCCTGGTGCCGTCGGATGCCACAAGAGGGCACNGGATCTCCTGGAGCTGGATTTATGAATGGTTGTGAACTACCAGATGGGTGCTGGGAATATAACCCGGGTCTTCTGGAAGAGCAGCCAGTGCTCTTAACCACTGAGCCATCTCTCCAACCCCATCATACTTGTTTTAATAAAAAAAAAACAAAACCGAAGTGTTACTAACTTACCAAAGTAGATTTGGCATGGCAGCACATGCTTGTAATCCTAATGCTTTGAAAGGAGGCAAGAAAATCAGAAGTTTGAGGTCATCCTTGGCCACATAGCACCGCCACTCCCATAATAAGACTGTTTCAAACCAACCAACCAATCACAGCTTACTAAATTAATGCAATGTAAACAACTTAGATGTTTACAGAGTTAAAAGTTANCACAGCACTCCTACCAACCTCTAGAGCAGAGATTCTGAACCTGTGGGTCGAGACCCCTTTGGGAGTCAAATGACCCTTTCATAGGGTCACCTAAGACCACGGAAAACACAGATATTTACATTATGATTCATAACAGTAGCAAAGTTACAGTTACAAAGTAGCAGTGAAAATAATTTATGGTTGGGTGTTCACCACACCATGAGGAACTGTACTAAAGGGTGCAGCATTAGGAAGGTTGAGAAGCACTGAGCTAGGGAGTTAGTGCTTCAGTTCCCTGTGGACTCNGTGTGGGCTCCATATGGGCTCCGTGTGGACTCTGTCCACACCTTTTATGTGCATTTACAAACATGGTAACTGTGTTAAAGGGGGAGGCAACAGAAAAAGTAGGAGAAAAGAAAGGGGGCTTGGGGAGATAGCTCACTTGGCAAAGTGCTGTGTAGAGCAAGCCTGNGGACGTGAGCTTAGTCCTCACAATCCACCCGAAAATCCTAAGTGTCCAGGTCCTTGTTCACAACAAGGAAGGGGGAAGAGACAGCTGGATCCCTGAGGCTCTCTGGCCAGCCTGGAGGAAGCCCTGCCTCACCAACAGAACAGGGCAGAGTTTCTTTCTGTGTCTTTCCTAGGCACCTAACAAGAAGGCAGAGCAGTGAGGTCAGCCACTGGCTCCACACCAACACCAACATCTCACACACTCACACAAAAGCTGCAGGTGCAAATTAAAAATTTCAAATCCTGGAGCTGAAGAGAGAGCTTATCAGTTAAGAACACTGGGTGCTGGGGCTGGAGAGGTGGCTAGAGTGTTAAGACTGTT
>LZPO01073204.1:1378349-1390269 GCA_001675575.1 Neotoma lepida
TTAGGAGACAAAGGTAGGTAGATCTGAGCTCAAGGCCAGCCCGGTCTACAGNGTGAGTGAGTTCTAGGACAACCAGAGCTATGTAGAGAAATCCTGTCTCAAAAAACCAAACCAGACCAAACAAAACTTTCCATTCTCCTGTTGCCAGACATCTGGACTATTTCCACTTCTGTCTTTAAACCGTGCTGCTGTGAACATCATATCACTGGGTACATCTGCAGGGACTTCTAGGTACCCAGGGTGTTAGATGGAAACTTTGACTACGTTGTTTTCCAAAGTGACTGTACAACCTGAAGCTCTTCAAACTTGCTTTGTATACATAAGTGTCCTGTAAATGTCCCAGCCACCCTCTCCTGGCATGCACATTGACCCCTGTGCTTCATTTTACTAGCCTCTTAGAACACTACGGGCAGACTGTGTCTGTGTTTATTTAATCAGTCTCCTAACAGGCTACTTAGGGTGCTTTTGCAAGTGTGTGTGTACAAATGTGCATGCCCATGTGTGTGTGGAGGCCAAAGGTGAACCTCTGATGTTCTCTCGCTGACCTGNAAGGCTCAGATAGGGTAAGCAAGCCAGAGGGATCTCCCTGTCTTCACATCCCCCAGAATAATCCCAGAGCTGGGGTTACAAACACATGGCCTCGACAGGNGGTAGCAGCACAGGCCTTTAATCCCAGCACTCGGGAGGCAGAAGCAGACNGATCTCTGTGAGTTTGAGGCCAGCCTAATATACAGAGTGAATTCCAGGACAATCAGGGCTGCACAGTGAGAACCAGTCTTGAAAAACCNAAACAACAAAAACATACGGCTTACTTGACTATCTCCTCAGCCCTCAAGTTGTTTTTTTAACTTTAATTTTATTTTATGTGTGTGTGCTTTGCCTGCATATGTCTGTGTACCACAAATATGTGCAGTGTCCATGGAGGCCAGAAGAGGGCGTCAGATTCCCTAGAACTGTGCTGGGAATGGACCTCAAGTTTTCTGGAAGGGTAGCCAGTACTTTTAACTGCTGAGCCATCTCTCCAGCCCCATGTTGCTTCTTTTTAATTGCATAAAATAATACAATGAATACATGGGGTAGGATGAAGAGAGTTGAGCCAAGGTCTCCCTATGTCGCCCTGGCCAGCCTGGAACTCACTATGTCTACCAGGCTGGCCTCGAACTTCCAACAGTCTTCTCTCCTTCTACCTTCTAAGTGTTGGGCTCAGGGGCCTGCACCACTAGGCCCAGCAGAAGCTACATTTTGAGACCTTCTCTGCATTTTCTGGTTGTAAGGAAAATATCAGGTTGTCCAGGGGTTACTACTGGGTCTCAAGGTGGAGAAGCCCAGGGAGTTATTGACCAGAGTTCGAGCCCAGTGATCCCTGCTTCTCAGTTTTCCAATCCGTGGTCTTGGTGTCCACACGGGGCGGGGCGGGGGTGGGAGAAATGGAGAAATGGGCCAGACTCGGATGGCGTGGGAGGCTGATGGAGAGCATCCCTCCTCTCTGGCACCTCCCTGGGGCGGAGCCACCCATAGCCGGAGGCTCCGCCCTCCCGCCTGGCCCGGGCCGGGTCTGTGAGCGGCGGCGCTAGGACCCCGCGGGGCGGAGCTGCGGCGGGGCCTGGGTGGCCCGAGCTGCGCGGACCCCGGTTCTCGGCTCCCGGCGCCATGTGAGGGGGTTCGGGGGCCGCGGGGGGCCTGGCGCTCCCCGGCGGAGGTGAGCTGGCGCTGCGCGGGGGCGAGCAGCGGGGCGGGGGCTTGTGCCTGCGCCGCCGGGATGGGGAGCCGCTGGAGGGGGGGAACCCCGGAGCTCCCCAAGACCCACTTTCCTTGCTAACCGCGCCCCGAGATAGAAAAGCTCGCAGGGTTCGCTGGGCCTCCGGCTTTGGAGATGAGGGGACCCTGCCGCGGCCCCGCACCCCTCTCCTATGGAGCAGGGGTCAGGATGCCTGACCCCGGGTTGCAGCAGCCGAAGAGGGGGCGCGGGGCTGAGCCTCCCACGCGGCACTGGGGGGTACCCTGATCCCGGCACCCGGAGAAGCGAAGCCCCAGAGCGAGCTCAGGGTGCGGCCCTCACCCGCAGCTCAGCCTCCGCACGTCCAGCCTCGCAGCGGGTACAGGCTCCGCGGCTGCCACCTCTCCAGCGGAGTCAGCCGCTCCCCCCAGGCCTGTCCACTCCGTGCCCAGCTGAACGTCTGGCGTACGCAGGGACTGGAGCGGGACCCTCCTGGGAGACCCTTTCAGGCTCCGCTCTGTAAACAAACGTGTCTACAAGGTTCCCTCTGCTTGCTCCGGCGGCCTGCAAGGCGCGTTGCCTCTCCGATCCCTCAGTCTCTTCATCTGTTAAATGGGGAGCAAGAGCACCCACCAGGCCGCATTGCCAGGAGGATTCTGTAGGCGGGCGATGCTTAGCGTTGCTCCAGGGCATGTTCCGTAATATAGGGGTAGTCCCTGGCTTGGGGTCAAGGGGAGGAAGATTGTGGGACAGGCTTGTGCATGGGGCGGGCTTTGAACCCTAAGACTAAGTGACATCTGATATAGAGCACTTTCAAGCCCTGGGCGCCCTTTGTCACATCTGCATGCATCCTTCCAGTCACCCCAGGAGTTACTGGTTCTTATCATTCCCATTTCACAGATGAGGAAACTGAGGCTCAGAGAGGTCACATGGCTTGCTCGAGGCCCCCCAGCCAGTAAGTGTGGACCCGACATTCGCACTGGCACCTGACATGCTGTCCTGACCATGGCCTTCTCAGAGCAGGACTGTGACGGGGCTGACCAGGGGGACCGTGGTCCTGGCTGGGGGCACTGCTCAGGCAAAGGTGGGAAAGTGGGGCGTGGGCCTGGGACCTGGAGTCCCCAGGTGTCTGGAGCACGGGGCATGCGCAGGACAGGGTAGTAGGCCCGAGGTCTGTCTGGGAGCCGCGGCCAGACCCGGGAGCGCTTTGAATGCTGGAGGTGGCANGGCTGATGGGGCGACTCTAAGATTCTGGATTCTGGACTCCTGGGTTTTGCCCTAACGGTTTGAGTCCAAGGACAAGCCGCGCCTCCCTTCCGATGAGCCTCAGTTTCCCAGACTGCCCGGTGGGGACAGATGGGAGTCTGGGGTCTCCGTGACTGGAGGTGCAGGACGGCCCAAGAGAACCCTGAAGCCTGGGCAGGGCAGAGGGGGANGCCACGGGGCGGGGCCGGGCTCGGCCATGGGAGGGGCCAGGCCTGGCCAATCAGGAGCGGGGTGAGTGTGTGGCGCTCTGGCCTGAGGTTTTTAGCTATTCCTGGTGTAGGAGTAAACAGCAGCTAGGTCAGGGGGCGGAGATAGTGACAGGAATTGGGAGGCTCCCGGGAGAGCTCTGTGAACCCGGGATCCCCTCCGAGGATCCAGGCCCATCCTTCCTTTTTACACCATCCCTTTCTGCCTCTTGGGCTGGAGCTGTCGGAGGAGGCGGACTGGATCCGAATACTTATGGCCTGCTTACAGGTGGGGAAATGGAAGTGGAGAAGGGCTNGGCTCAGCGGTGGGGGAGAGGGTTAGGGATGAGGCACACAGCGGATTGGGGCAGGCAGGCCTGTNTAAGGCTGTGATTGCAGCCATTTCTCAGCTGAGGCTGTGCCCTTGACCCCGAGATCACACTGGCCAATGACTGAATTCATTGTGTCATTTCGTTCAGAGGTCTGTGAGTGGCCCCGGGGGAGAGTCAGGGACTTAGGAAACTTGAACCATCCCTGCTTGAAGTATGAGTGGGAACCAGGACAAAATGGATGCAGCCCTGAGCCTTAAAGTTTGGGGGCATGTAGGAGAGCTGTTGGGTAGAGGTGAGACCTGTGATCCAGCCGCCTCCAGGGGAGGGCCTCCGGCCATAACCCTTTCTGGTGGCTTGCAGGTGTGACCCCACAGCCTTGCCCCCCGGGCCACCTGCAGGACGCTGGCCCCTACCCCTCGGCAGACGCCGGAGAGAGATGAGTAGCAGCAAAGTAAGTCTCCTTCATTTCCTATCCCCGGTTGAGCTGCTGGCAACCTTCTGTGGAATGGACTCTGAAACCCCCCCTGGCCACGCCACGGCACCACCACCGCCACTCTAACCCACACAGGCGGCCTGGGTGCAAACCCTTGCTTCAGCCGCTGAGAAGTTGATCAGGGAGGCCCTTGCCTCTTTCTGGNCCCATGTCCTATGTCCTAAGCTTGACTTATCTGTGGGAAAGCACTGTGTGAAGGTGGATGCTGTGTGGGAAACGGGGTAGGGAGGTGAGCATGTAGGGGAATGGCCATGTTCAAAGTCAGGGTACCTGAGTTCCCCATCATGTGTTTGTTCATGTTTCCTGAGCACCTACTATGTGTTTGACACCCACCCCCCCCAACACCTTTCCCTGGGCTCCATGGCAGAATGTGAGATTTGAAAGTGGGGCACGTGGTTGTAGCTGTATTCTGAGTCCAGGAGAAAGATAACACGGTCCTTTGACAGGGATGNTTTAACACAGAGGGTTATCAGTGGCAATGGGGCTTGGAGCAACAGGGAATGGGCCTCAGTCCCAGCACTCAGGCCAAGGCAAGTGGATCTCTGGGAGTTCCAGGCCAGCCTGGTCTACATAATGAATTCCAGTACAGCCTGGCCTAAATAGAGTGACCTGTCTCAAAAAAACAAACAAATAAAAAGAAATGTGAGGATCTCTGACTTGTCATGGCTAGACATAGAAAAAAAAAGTTTTTGCTTGTGACAGGGTCTTGTATATCCCAGGCTGGCCTCACTATGTAGTCTAGGGACCCCTGATCCTCCCGCCTCCACCTCCAAGTACTGGGACGTCAGGCCTGTACCACCATGCCCCNTTTATGTAGTGCTGGGAATCCAAACCAGGGCTTCAGGTATACTAGTCGAACACTCTGTCAACTGACCCGCATCCCCAGCTGCCAGACTTTCTGAATTTTGGGCTTTCTAAATTTTGGTGATGCAAAAATGCGAAGCTTTCAGTGGGACTACACTTTGAAACTTGAGATTTTGTTCCTTATGCTACCTTGGTGATATGGGGTGGGGCTGAGGCCTGCAGCTTCCAAAGAGCCCCTCCTGCTGAGAGGAGAAGATTGACACACTCTGCTGAGTGGGACGTTGCTGAGCTGGCTGCATGATGCCTTTTCTCCCTTCTGATATTTCCTGCTTGCAGTGTGNGTTGATCAGGGTACAACCTGATATTGNTAAAACCAGGACCAGGTGTAAGCCCCTGAGGTGCAGGCCCCGCTGGAGACAGCACAGCCAGAGCCCACTCACCATCCACTACATGGCCCTGCGAAGGGGAAGCTGCTGGCTTCTGGATGCTGCTGATGGCTGAGTGGCCTGGAGGAGCTGAACTTTAAATAACTTGTGGTCCCAGTAAGAACCAAAGGGATTTAGGTGTTCTGCCTTTATTTTTAACAGTGTCTCTCCAGCGCCCTCTACTGAGAAATCTTTGGCAAGGGAAAATACTTAAAAGAGCCCAGATCGATTTTCACCAAGCAGGCAAAACAGATGAGCATGGAATGAGAAGTGACATGTTCCTTCATACTTATGAGGGATTGCTCCNTGGATCTCCTGAGGAGACAGGANTCCAAGGGTGTGAGCTCAGGTTCTTCATATAGGACAGCTTAGTACTTGCATATAACCCACACAACACATACAATTTATCATCTCGAGACAAGTTATAGTGCCTAACCCAGTGTGTGCAGCAANAACTGCTGATGTGATGGTACACCTGATTGTCATCCCAGCACTTAGGAGGTGACACAGGANGATCAGTAGATCAAAGCCAGCCTTGATTACATAGTGAGTTGGAGGTGGNACAGGCTATGTGAGACTTAAAAAACAANGACGACTCACAAANTTAGGGACTAATAACAAGATATTATGTTATATTATGTTATGATATAAGCCTACATATGTTCAGTACTGGTGCAATCATTGTAGGCCTGACTACACTGTTGATTGTGGTCTGTTGAATCTACAAGCCTGGAGGTGTNTGGAGCCAGCTGTACAGACAGCGTATGGAGAGATTCTATCATTGGACGGTCTGGCTCTTGTATTTGGATGTCCCTCTCCCCACCTGTGTCTAGGCATCCCTTACAGGGAACCTTGTCACCCACATCCAGTTCAATTCAGAAACACTTTCCTCTACTCTGTAGCCCAGGTTAGCGTCAAGCTTGCAGCAATCCTCAGGCCTCAGCCTCNAAGCANTGGGAAGTGTGCAACACCATGTTGGGCTCTTCTTGAGCACCTTCTGCAGGCCTAGGGGCCTGGGGAACAAGGCTGACCCAGCCTTAGGACTCAGAGCTACGGGCCTAATTTGAGGGATAGCAGTTTGCAAGTGACATGACTAGACTGGATAGTTCAGAGGTAGAGTAATTGTCTCATATAAATGAGGCCCTAGGGCTGGGGGCGAGGACAGACTAAGAAGGAANGCAATAGTCGGAATGCCAGGAGAAGGAAGTGGTAACTGAACTCATCTGGTCTGGTGTGAAGGGCNTGTGGGCTGCAGGCAGGTGGGGTACCGGGCCTGCTGTGTGTGTGCCTGAACCCTCAATGGCCTCTTCCCTCTCCAGGAGCAGCGGTCAGCAGTGTTTGTGGTCCTCTTTGCTCTCATCACCATCCTCATCCTCTACAGCTCCAACAGTGCCAACGAGGTCTTCCACTACGGCTCCCTGAGGGGCCACATGCGTCGGCCTGTCAACCTCAAGAAGTGGAGTTTCTCCAACGCCTACTTCCCTATCCTCGGCAACAAGGTAGAGCAGCTTCTGTGGAGGGTTCCCTGGCTGCTGATAGGCCCCACCTCCCACCTCTTCTCTCCCGTATCCCTGTGCCTCCGAGAGGAGGGGATGGATGAGGGTCATGAGGCAAGACCATGGCCCTTTGCTTGGGTAGGATCTTGGACAGGTGTTTGGCGTGGGCCTTAGTTCTCATCAGAGTCCCGCCCTCAGTGTTAAAAAGTCTGCCTTGGCCCAGTGAGATGGCTCAGTAGGTAAATGTGTTTGCTGCCAAGCTTGATGACCTGAGTTAGATCGATCTCTGGAATCCACATAGTGGAAGGAAAAAAACGATTCTAGCAAGCCATCCTCTGACCTCTACACACGTGGGAGTGTGTTGTGGGATACCATCCCCACACACACAACACACATGTATACACACAAATGTTATTTTAAAAATTAAAAAACTATCTTCTGTTGTCTCCTGAGTCAGACTTCCGGCTTTCATGGATTTCTGGGGACACACCCNGATAAGCTTGGGAGGAGACCCCTGAGGTTCTGGAGAAAACAAAAGCAGGGACAATAATGGCTGCCCTTTCTCGAGTGCCAGCTGCTTAGTGCGATTATCTCCCTAGAAAACCTAAGGTGATCACGCAACATGGGAGGGCTAGCGATTTGCCCAGCCCCTGCTAAANTGCAGCTAGACAGAAAGGTCAAGTGACTAGGGCCTGCTGGTTAGGAGTCAGCACTCTCGCCTCTGCAGACTTGGTTTGTTAGCCAGTCATGTCTTCCTGGGAACCTCTCTTTGCCTTAGGGTATCTGTGAAATTCATGTATTTAGACTGTCTTCCCTTGTTGAATTTTCTTCAGAGCCTTTGTGTATGGAGGGCCCTTGGCTGTGGACACACCCCCTGGAAAGNACCCATAGTTAAGGGGAGNGTGGATGAGGAGAAAGAGGGACNGCAGGAGTGTAGGTGGTTTGAAGGGAAATGTGTCTGAGCCTGGCTTGTCCCCTCTCCCAGCCTGATGGCGAGAAGACTAGCTAGGGGAGTGTGTGTCTGGGTGTTGGAGCTTGTTGGAGGCTGTGGAAAATGACCTGGTGCATTGGGAGGAAGCTATCTTTTTNAGGCCACACACCACTGAGTTCCAGCCAGCCTCCATCGTCTGTTTCTCAATGTGCTGTCTATATTTCTGTCTCAAGTCTTTGTACTTGCTTTTCCTCTGGCCTGGAACATCTTTGCCTAAGTGGCAACCTGTTCTTCAGGTGTGACTCTAAAGACTGTTCTTTTTTTTGAGACAGGGTTTCTCTGTGTAGTTTTGGTACCTGTCCTGGAACTTGCTCTGTAGACCAGGCTGGCCTTGAACTCACAGAGATCCGCCTGCCTCTGCCTCCCAAGTGCTGGGATTAAAGGCCTGCGCCACCACCACCTGGCTCTAAAGAAGCCTCCATTTCTGTTTCTGATCATCTCCTTCCATGTTTTTTCCCAGTGTGTTTATGCTGTCTGTCTCCCCAACTCTAAGCATCTTCTTTTTTTTAATTAGCATATGTTAATTATATAATGGGTTTCTTATGACATTTTCATGCATGTATATAACGTATTTTGATCATCTTTATTCTCCTGTACTTTCTCTTCTTTCCCTCACCAATCCCTACCGCAGCATCCATAAACTGCCTCTAGAGACTCTGAGAGGGGTGGGACCTCTGGAGCCTTTGCTGCTCCCTAGAATGGCACANATCTTGAGGGAGAGGAACTGGCTGTCCTTTGTTGCTCTGTCCCCAGATGGTAGGAATATCCACAGAACGCAGAACGAATGTGCTTTGAAAGATCGAGATGGTCCCTGGCTCCCGCAAGCCTGGCTGCACGGGATCCTGCACAGAGCAGCTCTGATAGTGTCCCCTTTCTTGCCACACAGACGCTGCCCTCCCGGTGCAACCAGTGTGTGATCATCACCAGCTCCAGCCACCTGCTGGGCACCAAACTGGGCCCTGAGATTGAGCGGGCTGAGTGCACCATCCGCATGAATGACGCTCCCACCACTGGCTACTCAGTGGATGTCGGCAACAAAACCACCTTCCGCATAGTGGCCCATTCCAGTGTGTTCCGTGTGCTGCGGAGGCCCCAGGAATTTGTCAACCGGACCCCTGAACCGGTGTTCATCTTCTGGGGCCCCCCAAACAAGATGCAGAAGCCGCAGGGCAGCCTCCTGCGTGTTATCCAGCGGGCGGGCCTCACGTTCCCTAATATGGAGGCCTACGCCGTCTCTCCCACCCGCATGCAGCAGTTTGACGACCTCTTCCGGGGTGAGACGGGCAAGGACAGGTACCAGCCTCCCACCTGCCCGCTGCGGTCATCCCTGGCCTGATACTCCCGCATGCACTATGGTGAAGGTGTAGTCGCTTCTTGCCACCCTCCTCTGGTGCTCCCCCAGCTCTCCTCAGCTGTTAATGTGGGTCATCTTCAAAGTGTTCCCCTTGGCCTCACCCACCTGCCCACTGCCACCCCCACCCCCGCTTCTTCCCAGCATGCTCCACTCCAAGGGAACAGGGACCCCCAGAATGCTCTGCACTGTTACGTAGGTGTTCCTGGCATCTTTCCAGGTGGTACTCTCCATAGTGTGGCGCCTAGAGTCTAGACTGTTCCCGGCATACTTCGCTGTAGGCTCACAGGTGCTCGCAGCATGCTCTGTTCTAAGGAAATATCTTTCCCATCATGCTCTTCAACGACTCATCTCTCTAGAAACCTAGTCAGTCCCCTCCTATATAAATACAGTGTGGGCCACATGTAATTTAAAGTATTATGGTAGCTATGTCAAAAAAGCTAACAATAATAGCAGTGGATACATTTAACTTCAATGTTATTTAAACCAATAGGTTCAGCATGTAGCTTCTACATATATGTTGGTAGATTTATACTTAATTATCGTTTTTCAAAGATTCATGTGTCTGAGCCTTTGGCCTGCATGTGCCTGTGCACTACTTGCATACCTAGTGCCTGAGGAAGTCCTAAAAGGTGTTCTGTCTCCTGGAACTGAAGTTACAGGCCGCTGTGAGCTGCTATGGCGGTACTGGAAATTGATCCCAGGTCCTCTGGAAGAGCAGTCAGTGCTCTTAACCACTGAACNACCATCCTTCCAGCTCCCTTGANACCNAATTATTTTTAAAGATTTGTAGCTATTGAAGGAGACTCANCNGGGGCTCATTTCCAGACCATGGATTAGGCACAAACCACACCCAAACACCTGTTTCCACAGAGAGATCCTTTATTAAGTGGGGAAGGAAAGTTAAAGTGGCTGCTTTCTGACTCAGGCAGAAAAACAGCAGCAAATGACCTTTCAGGTGTCATTTTAGGAGGAAGAGAAGGGGAGGTCTGTGTTAGGATGGGCTAGGATGCAGTGGTACAGGAGATGGAGGATGATGGAGAAGAAGAAGGGACAAGGGAAAGGGGACAGGGTATTTGTCCAGAGGGACAAAGCATGCCTCTGGATAGAGGGGAGACAGATACAGTACATGGGCAAATGGTGGTGTAAAATGGGAAATCCCGTGTTAGGATGAGGTGTTCAGTTTTGATTGGGCATGTTAATTAGGTGACCAAAGGGGGCTTCTGATTGCTGGACTTCAATACTTTGATAGCTGGACCTTGTTAGCCTCAGGAGGAAGAAGTGGCCAAATAAGGGAACAGACTTGGTGGCTAGCTTTAGGAATGTAATCGAATGTTTTTTAACAAGGCAGAAGGAACGGGAGAGAAGGGCAAGGCCTGCCACAGTCACATGCTTGAGTGGGCTAGTGTCCCTTCAGCTATTATAAGTGACAATTTTCAGTGTTTATTTTAGGCTCCCAGTTATTCACTGTTAGTATATTTTTTTCTGCGTGTATGTATGTGTTCATGTGTGTATAAGTGTGCATACATATGTGTGTGTGTGCACATAAAGGCCAGAGGCTGAGGTCAGATGTATTCCTGGCTCGTTCTCTACCTTATATAACAAGGCAGGGTCTCACTGGAACCCAGAACTCACTGATCTGGCTAGGCTAGCTAGCCAGTTTGTTCTGGGGATCCCTTGTGTCTCCATCCTGGGCACTTGAATTACAAATGGGCCACCATGCCTACCTGGAATTTATGTGGGTGCTGGGGACATTATGCCCTGATGTTTGCACAGTGTGCTTTACCCACCGAGCTACCTCCCCAGCCCTGTTGCTAGTGTGTGTGCTTTTAAAAAATGATTAGTTTTTAATGTGTTGACTGTTAAACTCAACCAGTTGTAGGAGATTTTTGTAGATTCTTTGGGTTTTTCACACATTAATAATCATGTTATATGGAGATACTGGTTTTTCTTCTTCTTCCCAATCTGTGCCCCTTCCTTTTTCTCACCTCATTGCACTAGTTAGGATTTTCAATCCAGGCTGTTTATGCTGTGGTTGTTCTTNCTAGGATTGAGTACTGGGGCCANACATTGAATTGCCTCCCTTCTGTTCTGTGGGTGAGGTTGTGCAGAACAGATATCATTTGGTCAAGTTTGCTGGTGAAGCTGTTTGGGCCTGTAGAGCCCCTTTGTGGAAGATGTTTAGTTTTTTTAGTTTTTATTTCTAGGGGCAGAGCTCAGGGCCCAAAGCACGCTAAGCACACATTCTACTACTAAAGCAGCACCCAGGCCCGGGAATTACTGGGTTCATTTTCTTTAGTGTTATAGAATGTTCAGGCAACCTCTTTCATCTTGGGGAGTTCATGGGTTTTAAGGAGTTGGCCATTTCATGTAAGGTATTAGATTTATAGCTGTAGTTATTTGTGGATTTCCTTTTAGCATTCGTAAGGAAGTATGGTCATTTCTTTTATTCCCGTCGTTGGCAGCTGTATGACATCTTTGTCTTCTTTGTCACACTTGTTACAGGTGTGCTTTTCTTTTAAATGTTTCAAAGAGCCACTTTCCACCAAATACATGGAAAATATTTTCAACTTAAGATGTACTTAGGGCTGGAGAGATGGTTCAGTGGTTAAGAGCACCTGCACACTTCCAGAGGACTTGAGTTCGATTCCCAGCACCCACACCAGGACAGACTGCTCACAGCCACCTATAACTCCAGTTCCAGGTGATCTGATGCCCTCTGCTGGTTCCCATGAACACTGCGTTCATATGGTGTATGCACACAGACATGGCTGGATCTTTGTGAGTTGAGGCCAGCCTGGTCAACATAGCAAATTCAGGACAGCCAAGGCTACATAGAGAAACCCTGTCTCAAAACAAA
>LZPO01073204.1:1400863-1412198 GCA_001675575.1 Neotoma lepida
GGGAGCATGCTGACATAGGACTGACTGTACAGGTGGGGATGGGGGGTTCCCTGGGGTCTGAAGCCGGGATGAGAGGACAAAAGTGTGTACCAGGAACACAGACCCAGGGCAGAAGGCTGACAAAAATGGTATTGACAGTCTTGGTATGGTGGGACAGGTAGAGAGTGAGGAGANGTTGGGGATTGTGGAGAAAGGGACGGACAAACTGGGGACATGAAGCAGGTCCCCATGGGGTGAGTGGTAGGGCCTTATGTGAGGTGGACTTGGGCCTCCTTCAGTTTAAAAACTGGAAAAGGGCTGGAGAGATGGCCCAGCAGCTAAGAGCAACTTGCTGCTCTTCCAAAGGACCTGGTTCTGTTTCTAACACCCACATGGTAGCTCACAACCACCTGTAACTCTACTTCCAAAGAATCCGACACCCCTTTGTGGCCTCGTCATGTACTGTATGCACATGGTACACTTACATACATGCAGGCAAACACTCGTACACATGAAATTAAAAACAACAACAAAACAAACCACAAAGATCCAGGTGTGGTAAACATTTCTGCAGCCCCAGNGCCGGAGAGGCCGAGGCACTAGGGTTGCTGTTAGTGTGATGCCAGTCTGTGCTACAGAGAATGACCACTGTCTTAAACAGAACAAAACAACAAACTGTAAAGGGTTGTGTCCCAGGAGTGTCTCTGGGTCTTGTCCCCAGGCAAGAAAACAGGACACTCCTGCCAGCATTCCCATGCCCCAGGGAGCGTTGTCAAGGCACCTGGCCCACGCACTAGGGACTCTTTTGGTGGACTCCATATTGCTCTTCATACCCCTCTGTGACCTCTACCCAGGTGCCTCCAACAGACCAAGGCACACACTGGAGGGGTGACAGAGGCAGTAGAAGCCAGCAGGAAGGTGACTTTTCCAAGGTCATTCTGCCTCCTGGGTGTCCCTCTCCCCTTTTGGCCTCTCGGTGTTTTGGAAATTGCATGTTGGAGCCTGGCACTTACCTGTCGCTGCTGTGGGTGGGGCTTGGTGAAAGGAGACTCCCTCACCACTGCCTGTGCCTTGTCTTGCAGAGTGCNGGCCTAGCTCCCAGACCTCAGCAGGATGGAAGGTATGAGGTCTCCTCCTGGCTTNAGAATGCCTATGTATNAAGGGGTGGGTTCTCACAGGGGTTGTCTGGAAGGGTTGGAGGAAGCCTGGGGATATTCCTGGCCTGTCAGGGTATTTCTGGCTTCTAAGTCTAATATGCAAGGCCTCCCTAAGGCTTCTGGGGGCCCCAGAGCTCACCTATGCTAGTGTTTAGAGCCAAGCCTGCCCTTTTTGGGGGAAGGAGGATGTTGGGGATGGGGCTATGCTGTGCAACAATTCCAATTGTATCAACTGCCAAGCTGGAGTGTGGGGGTGGGGCAGGCACATGTCTGGCTCTTGCTGGGACTCTGTCCCTGTCTCCTAGTGGGGAGGACCCTAAAGTCTTGAGGCTTTCTGGCTTCTATGCTCTGGGATTTGTATGGGCAGAGTGCCTGGAGTGGGTGGGCTCTGGCTTCTGTCAGCAGCATTCCCTGGTGCTGGCCCTCTGCCTGGGTGATTCTGAAGAGCTGGTCAGACATGAGTGCGTTACTGTCTAAAGCCAGTGGTCGCCAGTCTGCCCTTAGCTGTCTCTGTCAGCCTTAGCCACCTNCCTGACAGTTCCTCAAGGCTCTGGTCCCCTAGCAGCTATCAATGCCACCTCCTCCTGGGTCAGGGACAGAATGAAGGGGCTGCTTCTTGCTGAGGTCTCTGCCCAGTTCCATTTCCCTAAGGGGAGGAAACCCAGGAGAAAGACCTGGGTTCTAGTTTGGTCCCTTGGGTAAGCCCCTCCCTCTGTTNGCCTCAGTTTCCCTCTCCCCAGTGGATTGTGAAGTCCTTTTGCACAGCATCAGGAATGGGACCCAGGGCCTCACCCATGCTACTCTGCCACCCAGCTGCATCCCAGGCCACCAGGGCTGTGGCTTCTAAGGAGGTAGTCTGGGAATTCTGCTTACCTCCCTGTCTGAGTAAGAGTTCCATTTGCCCACAGGCCTCTTCCCTNGCAACCATCTCTATGGCAACATATGTTGTGGTTGTCAGCTCCCTNTTAGTACCACTGGGGCAGGCCAGCAATGGGAGGGCCAAGCCAGGGAGCTGAGGGGAGGCGACAGCACGAACAGGATCATGGGCTGCTGTTGGTCTAATGGATCCCGAGAAGAGGAAGACAGGAAGGCCAGAGGTGACCAACACCTGGGGTCCAGCACCTCCAGTAGGCGCCACAGGGTTGCTATCCCAGTCCCTTAACCTCCTCTGAGTTCTTAGCTGAGTTTTTAGCCTTCAGGCTTTGTCTGGGTGGGCCCTGTGCCCATCCCTGCTCACTCTGTGCAAGCCTGGGTTACAGAGGTGCCTCTGTCTGCTTGTCCAGCCAGTGACTGAGCCCTGCTTCCCTATTCTCTCCACAGAGAAGCTGAAGAAAGCCAAGATCATCTTTGTAGTGGGTGAGTTGTAGGCAAGCACATGGTGAGCAAGCAGGGAGGGTCTGAGCAGGCGCCTGTAGAAGTCTGGGACTGGGACTGGGTGCTTCCTTTTTTTCTGTCCTGGAGCTCATTCTGTGGACCAGGCTTCCCTCAAACTCACAGAGATCTGCCTGCCTCTGCCCCCCAAGTGATGGGATTAAAGGCCTATGGGGCTCTTCTTTGAACTCTGGTCTTGTCTCATTGAGGGACCCTGTCAGTGTCCTTCCTGAGGCTTTGTTTTTTTGGGGTTTCTGAATTCGTGGGTGCTTGCAGGTGGGCCTGGCTCAGGAAAGGGCACCCAGTGTGAGAAGATTGTTCAGAAATATGGCTACACCCATCTCTCCACTGGGGACCTGCTGCGGGCAGAAGTCAGCTCGGGATCGGAGAGGGGCAAGATGCTGTCATCCATCATGGAAAAGGGGCAGCTGGTGCCACTGGTGAGAGGCTCTGTTGGGGACTGGGGTGGGGGATGGTGGAAGCTCTGAGCCTGAGCCCCTAGGGGTCAGCCAGCAAAGCCTGTGATACACTGCCAAGGGTGACCAGGGCCCTCTCTATCTCGGAAGCCTATCGTGGTTCCCCATTGCCCTTGGCCAAAAGTTGCTTCCAGAAATTACTAAGACTCTGCCTCCCACTCTCCATCCCCTAGTGCCTCGGCATTCTCTCTCAACCACACTCCTTTATGACTGGAATGATCTTCCCTGTCAGCACTCAGGCCTCCCTGACTCCCCAGCCTTGAGCTCAGACTCCCTTACTTTATACTGGAGTGGTCCTCTTCTATTATTTTATTTGTTTATTGGGAGGAGTATGCACATTCCATAGCACCCATATGGCAGTCAGAGGACAATTTGAAGGAATTGGTTCTCTCCTTCCACTATGTGGGTCCCGGGGATCAAACTCTGGCCATCAGGCTTGGTGGCAAATGCCCTTCCCCACTGAGCCATCCTGCTGACCCACTGGACCCCTTCTTTACTCATTCTTTACCCCTCTGTTCTATGTCATGCTTAGAATCATAAGCCGAATGTGTCCCTGTCTGTCCTCTCCCCAAGACCCTGGACTTGGTGAGGGTGGAGACAGGAAGGCCTGCAGGAGCTGTGTCCTCAGGTTCAGGACCTTTCCTGGCTGGAAGAAGGGGGTTCACTTAAGCCCAACCCTGGAGAGAGTGGCTTTCTGGGACTCATGTTCCAGGAAAGAGGGCAGCTTGGGTGATCCCACATAAGCCAAGGCTCAGGGCGCGGGGAGAGAAGGCTCAGGATCCCCTGTGCTGCACAACAGGAGACGGTGCTGGACATGCTCCGGGAAGCTATGATGGCCAAAGTGGATTCCTCCAATGGCTTCCTGATTGACGGCTACCCGAGAGAAGTGAAGCAGGGGGAGGAGTTCGAACAGCGGGTAAGAGGCCCTTGATTGGTTGGTGCCCAGGACCTGGGCTGCAGCTGAGAAAGAGGAAGGGGAATGGAAGCCGGGGCTACAGGGGAAGGATGGGGAAGGNCATGTGAGACCTCTCAAAACTGCCACAAGGAAAAGCATGAGGATTTGAGAGACTTCACCCTTGTGGCCTTGTCACTCCATAAACGCACAGTCCAAGGGTCGGGCAGCAGCACTGGCCACGCTGGAAAGGTAAAGCGCTGTGGGGGTCAGAAGATGGGGTCAGAGACCAGGCATGATATGGAAGAAGGATGTTCAACGCTGGCTGGAACCTTGGCTGCCGGGGAGAGGATCCACATTCTTTTCCCAGCACAGGGAACCTGGCTGGGGAGAGAGAGCTGGCATCAANAATGACAAGTCTAAGTCTCCACAAGCCTTTGTCCATCAGGAAAACAAAGTCTATAGAGTGACACCTCCCCCAAACACATGTGTGCACAGACAGACATTTGTGCACATGATCCACACCTACACACACAATAGGCAATGCAGGATGCATACACATGCATAAGGCTGGGTACACTGCACACACATGCACATGTGTGCTCTGGATGTAGCACCTACTACAGGGGTGCGTGCATGTCAATTCATATGCTGACACATACGTATATGCATACATTTATACCACAGAAGGCCACACAGGGGACTGTGGGGCTGTAGGTGCTGAGTGTGTTGGGGGTAACAAGGGTGAANTGGAGGGCTAACTGGACATCCTGGTGGGCTGGGGGCAGAGCGTCTCCAGCCTCACTCCTGCCNACCTCTGTGAGTCTCAGCCAGAACAGGAGTCTGTATGTCATAACCTCTAAGAGTCTGAAAGACCTCAAGAAAGTGCCTGCCTTNTCCTGGGCCCTAGCTTGCCAACCTGTGAAATGGGAGTTGGTCTAGCTTCCTTGAGGCCACAGAGCCCTCAGCAACCCTGAGGCATGCCTTGTCTTTCCCCATTTCCCCAGCCGTGTGAGGTCTTCTGCAACCCTCAGGGCCACATCCAGCAAAAGAAAGCGCCCATCAGTCCTACATGATAATAGCCTGTCAGTGCTGTTACGGAGCTGCCAGGGACTACAGGCTTCACCCAGGGCTTGGNGGCATCCTCTGGGAAGCCAAGTACCTGAAGTTCTCAGATCTTGACACTAGGGGGTGCCAAAACTGTACTAAAGGAAGAGGGGTGGGCCTGGAAGTGTCCTGCTGACTGAAATGTCCAGAGCTGCTTTGGGGTGGGCAATGTCCAGGGCCCACTCCTCAGGCTAGATGCCCATTTCCAGACTGGGAAACTGAGGCTCCCGCCAGGGATGCACTGCCCNGAGATTTAGCTGTTACCATAGCCCCACTACCTCCATCCAAAGTGTGGATACAGAGTCTGCTGTGTTTGGTCCTGCGAACTCAGAGGATCTGATGGCTGATGGTCAGGGGACAGCAGCCTTGGTCTAGCCTTTACCACTCACAGTCTTCTGTAAGAGAAGAACCTGGTAAACTGTCCATGGTCAGCAGGTGGCATGATCACTCCTACCTGAAGGTAGCTGATACTTATCACCCTAAATCCTCAACTANCCAGGAGGCAGACACCAGACTCAGAAGGGCCGGTAGCCTGCCCCAAGGTTACTTGGTTGGACAGAGATGGGGGAGGAGCTGTGAGTGACAGTCTGGATGACAGCTGCTTAAGAGACCTCTGGGGACTGACTCAGCTGGGTTCTGAAGGACAGAGGCCCTGAGGCTGTGTAGAAGTCCCAACCCAGGCCAAGGCTATACAGAGAAGGATAACTTTCCCTCCCTCTGTTCCAGGAAGTCCCAGAGTCCTCCGTCCCGCAGGAGCCCAGCCTAGCCCGTGCCAGGCTTGAGGACCTGGTGGTGGAGAGGCAGGCTCCCCGCTCTGAGGCATGGTGTGGTCTAGAAAGGGAAGGGTAGCCATTGTCAGCTTGAATGCAAGGCCCAGCCTGGGCAGGGGACACTGTGGAGAGGCACTGGTGGCTGACCTGAGGTCTGGGGCTGCCAGGCCTTATTCCTTCACACCCCTCCAAGCCATCTTTGTGATGAGTGGCTTATACCAGGGACATCATTCAGATTTCCAGGTCTTCACCCTGTTCCTCTCTGGTTCCTTTGTCTGTCAAGTCTTATGCAGTCCTCAGTACCCATCTTGGCTGAGGGAAGGGGCAGGGGCACGACACATTGGTGCCCTCAATCTGGTAAGGATTTGGGGCTTTCTCTTGGAGGTTCTAGGAAGCTGTGGAAGAGGTTTGAACAGAGGAGTGACGGGGGTCATTGTTTTTAGGAAGGCCCTCTGGCTGCCTTGGGAAAGGGACTGACATTCTGAATGGGTCTGGTGTAAGGCTCCAGAGTTGGAGGCAGGAATGGTCCAATGATACAATGTCCACCCTNCACAGATTGGACAGCCCACACTGCTGCTGTATGTGGATGCAGGCCCCGATACCATGACCCAGCGACTCTTGAAGCGAGGGGAGACCAGTGGCCGAGTGGATGACAATGAGGAGACCATCAAGAAGAGGCTGGAGACCTATTACAAGGCCACAGAGCCTGTCATTTCCTTCTATGAGAAGCGTGGCATTGTGCGCAAGGTGGGGAACCTTATGGTAGGACCTTAGGCCAACCCTCTCCCTCTGCCTCAGTTTCTCCTTTTCTCCCTAGTTCAGTGAGTAGCTATTGTAGTAGGGTTGTGTGGATCCCGCCATGGCATCCCTGGCCTCATCGTCCATATCCCCACAGGTCAATGCTGAAGGTACAGTGGACTCTGTCTTCTCCCAGGTCTGCACCTACCTGGACTCCATGAAGTAACCAGAGCCCTTGGCCAGCTCCCAGCCTGCCCCACCCTTGCCCCTGACCCCAGGCAGCTTGGCTCAAGCCCAGCGCCTCCACCCTGCTGGGCTGTGCACAGACACAGGAAGCCACTTTATCCTGTTCCATGGACATCTGAGCACTAAAGGAATTGCCAAGGACGCTTGGGCTTACTCCCTTTTCTTTGCTTCCTATTGAGGTGATTCATGCTGCCACAGCCAAGGCTCCAGCACTGCCTGCCCATTCTTGCCTGTGCCTCAGCCCAGCTGTCTTGTCTCCCTCCAGCTCTGCTGGGATCCTAGGCCCTTCCTTAGCCAAGCCATGTCAGGCCTAGGGGCCCCTGGGTTGACAGACAGACTGCTCCTGGGCTCTGAAACTTGGCCCCTTCCTCATAGCCTTGCTGAATGGCTTTGCCTCTAAGCCATCATCTCTCTGGAGTGAGTTTTATTTTTTCTTGCCTTTTTTTTNCCTTTAGACAGCATCTCATGTGTCTCAAGCTGGCCTCACACGGCTATGTAACTGAGGGCAGCCTTGATCCTCTTGTCTCCGCTTGTCTTGAGTGCTGAGATTACAGCTGTGTACTGCTACCACTCCCGGTTTGTGGGATGCTGGAGATCAGTCTCTTGGCCTTGTGTATACTATGCCAGCACTCTACAGATCAAGCTACATTCCCAGTTGGGCAGGTTTTCTATGCCTGACTGGGNCCTGGGCTGCAGTGTGCAAAAGGCACAGGCACACCAGCTGGGACCANGTGGCTACCAGGTGGCAGGCACTATGTAATGGACATACAGCTAGGTGGGAAGCTGAGGTGTACAGGGGTGGCCTTCCTGAGGAGGAGACTCAAAGCCCCTCTGGAATGGCCCTGCCAGGTCTCACCACCCTTTGAGCTGTTTTCATTTCTAAAACTGGTTCTGTTATGATGTGTCCCAACCCTTAGCCTCAGTGTTAGGACAAAAACATACTGAGCAAGGAGTGTGAGTTGTCATGGACATGGATGTGAGATCAAGGACCAGGCCTGGAACCTGGAGAGAACACCCAAGGATCCCCAGAAGAGCTGGCACCTCTCATCACATAGGCTCTGTTGCTGCTCATTTGTCCTTGACCCCTGACCCTATCACTAGTGACTTCCCCTCTAGGCCCAGATAGCCTGTAGCCAGCTGCCACAACTGCCCCAGGGACACCTGCCCCTGGGGGTGACGGTGCTCATTCTCTTCCGTTTCCTGCCGGTGGGGCCACCTTTCCTTTTGCATCATCTATTTAAGCTGTTCTTTAAAATAAATAAACATATTTCAGTTATAAAAGGTGAGTGTATTGAAAGAAGAACTTANAAGAAATGAATGTCCGGAGGGAGAGGGCAGGCATCACCAGGCACAAGCTTCGGCTAGGCCAGNGTTTGGGGGCGAGGTCTCTACACCTGCTCCTGTGTCCCCCATGTTGACTTCAGGAAAGCAGAAGGGTCTGGAGCCCCACATCACTCTGTAACAACTCACCCCAATGCCATGTACACACACACACACACACACACACACACACACACACTGTATGCCATACATGTAATTGTGCAGATATCCACTCTTACAGGGACTCCCACTCACAACCCTGCTGAACATGGTTAAGGTCAGCATAGGAGTGAACAGAAAATGTATGGGGGAGGAGAAAGCTGGAGAAAAAGCCCTGAAAACCCCACTGTCTTTCTGTGTTAATTATAGCTCAATTAATTCATATGGATCCCAGTTTATGAAAACCTGGCTGATCAAACCAGAAAACTCTACATCACTGCGTCACTTTGTCCCTTAGAATCTGAGGGGACCTAGTTCCGTCCTTGAACATACCCAGAGCTCAGCATACCTAAGTCCCTTATGTAAAATGCTGCAGGAGCTAGACATGGGGCACCGGCCTGTGCTCCTACGTTGTGGGGGTGGGGTGGGATATTAATTGCTGGCCTGGTAACTTATGCCTATATCACAAAGCAGGAAGATTGCCACAAGATGATGGAGGTCAGCTTGGATTATAATGTAAGAATTGATATACNTTTAAAAAAAAAAAAGGCTGGGTGTGGCAGCTCACACCTGTAATCCCAGCATTCAGGATGTAGAAACCGGAGGATCATTGAAAACTCAAGCCAGGCAGGCGTACCTAAGCATCTCCAAGCAGCCTAGGCAACAGAGTGAGATGCCCTCTCAAGTTCTACTCCCTGCTACATAAAAAATAACAAATAAATAAATAAACTAGAAGTAGAACCTCTAGAGTGNTCTCTAGATCACTCATAATTCATTAGACAGTATGTATGTGTCATTACACTGTAAGGACAAGAAAGTCATTTCCATATAGATACGGGGGGCGGGGGGTCCTTTCTTATTTGTTTTGAGACAAGGTCCAGTTATATAGCCCTGGCTGGTCTGGAACTCACAATGTAGAACAGGCTAGCCTCGAACTCAGAGATCTGCCTGCCTCTGCCTCTGGAATGATGGTATTAAAGGCATGTGCCACCACGCCCTGCCCAAAAGTCACTCTTTTAAGATGAAGCTTGCTGTGTTGTCAGGCTCATCTTGAACTCCCAGGCTCAATCCCCCTTCCTCCACTTCCCAAGCTCTGAGGTCACAGGCAGGTGTCACCACATACAGCTGCCAACGTGTTTTACAGGAACTGAACCACTAAAGAAACTTCATCCTAAAATATGACTTGAAGATGACTTGGAGGAACCAGGACATTTCCTTGAACACCCATAGCCTGTTGTGGTAGCAGCGTCCCCACTGTCACCCAGCCAATACCTCGTGTGGTTTCCCATTTCTCCCTAAACTTCCTTGGAGCTGGCTTGCTGAAGCCAGGGTGTGATGCAGGACCACACATGGCATTTAGCCATCAATTATTTGAGGACTGGTGCCAGGGATGGAGGCCCTACAGGACCTCATGATCACACTAGGCAGGGGCTCTGCCACTGAGCTCCAGCTGGGACAGACCTCTCTCCCCTGAGGACAGCTTTGCCCCTCCTTTTGCTTTGGTCTGTGCTAGGACAGCTATCCTGCTGAAATTGCCCCTTCCAGGTCTTTGTCTGGCCTCCTGCTGGAGTCAGAGCTCCCTTTTGCACTGCTGTTCTGCACATCTACGGCTAGCTGGAAAGGGTGTAAGTGTTCAAGTTGAGCTTTAAGGACAGGGACCCTTGTAGGTGAGGCTTGTGGAGGTTTACATCCAGGCAAGAAGGTCTGTAAACCCAGTCCTTGGGTGGCTGAGGTAGGAGGATTGATCATGAGTTCAAAATCAACCAGGGCTACAAAGGTGCCATCCTGTCTAAAAGAAAAGCCCAAACTAGGCCTGGAGAGATGGCTCAGTGGCTAAGAGCCCATGCCACTCTTCCAGAGGTCCAGAGTTCTACTCCAGGGACCCATGTGGGAANGGGGATAAGGGCTCACAACTGCTTGTAACTCTAGTTCCATGCTCTAAGCCCTCTTCTGGATTCCAAGGGTGCACACATTCATGTATGTACACACACATATACAAAAATACACAAGTTTGTTTGTTTTTGTTTTTTTTTCTTAATCAGGTCTAGGGCTGGGGATGTAGCTCAATGGGTAGAGGTTGTCTAGCACACGGAAAGCTCCAGGTTTGACCCCAGTGCTATATAAACTACACGTGNTGCCCACTTGTTATTGTAGCAGAGGGATCAGAAATTTAAGGACATCCTCGGCTACATAGGAAGTTTGAGGCCAGCCTGGGTTACATGAGACCTTGTCTCAAAATAAATAAGTAAATAAAATAAAAACAAAGCAGGTCCGGTGCAGGGGTGGCCTCCAGGCAGCTGGCCCCTCGGGTCACACTGCAATCAGGGAAACCAACTCTACAGTGGGAGAGGCAGAGGTCAGAGGAAGGTGGTAGCCCGCTGGTGGGGCGCAGGGTCCTCTTTGGAGTCACCGCTAGAATAACGTGGGTGTGATAGGCATCAGAAAGTCACCGATGCTGTCATTGTCTTCTGGTCTCTAGGGAACGTTCCTGGCAGCTGCTCATTGCGACCTAGGGGATTGTAGGATTAGTTGTAGGATTAATGCCCCCATANCCATACAGTCTTAGAGAGGGCATACTCCACGGAGGGCATCGGTGGGGTGGTGGCCTCAGATGCCTCCCTTGGACTGCACTCCCATGTCTTNGAAGCAGGGCCCCCTGAGCGCCTGGGACAGAGGCACTGAAGTGGGAGAGGAAGGAAGCGGGGAGCAGAGGAGGCCAAGGCTGTCGCCTCCCAGCCCTGAGAGGGGCCTCGAGTAAACAGGAAGGCCTGGCGGCTCCACGATGGGGGTGTTCGAGGGCTGGGGGCCAGGAACCCTTCTGAATATGCGCAGACTATGAACAAGGGGTTCCTTGCTGGGGAAGTAGGCCCAGAGAGGTTGTTGGGCTTCCCCCAGGTCACACAGCAGCAAAACTTAACCTGCCTGGAGTCAAGGTCCTCTCTCTGGCCTCAGCTTCCCCTCTACAAACTCAGAACACATAATTCAGAGGTTCTGGAGCCCTGCTCAGGGGAGCCCTCAGCCTCCTGAATGGTTCTATCGAGTTTTTCACACATGCACACACACACACACACACACATACACACACACATACACACACATACACATACACACACATACACA
>LZPO01073204.1:1414906-1431516 GCA_001675575.1 Neotoma lepida
TGTGTGTGTGTGTGTGTGTGTGTGTGTGTGTGTGTGTGTGTGTGAATGCCATGTCATTCATATGAAGGTCAGAAGACAATTTGTAGGAGTTATATGCCCTCTACTATGTAGCTTCTGAGGATCAAACTCAAGTCGTCAGGCTTGGCTGCAAGTGACTCTACCTGTCCCTTATGCCTCCTAGTTTGGCTTTCTTTTTTTAAAAATACCTTTTCTTTATGTGTATGATATTTTTGCCTGTGTGTGTATATGTGTACCATGTGTATGCCATTTCTGGAGGCCAGAAAAGGGTGTCAGATCCCTTGATTTGGAGTTAGAAGAGCGTGTGAGCCATTGGGAACCAAACCAGGGTCCTCAGCAAGAGCAGCAAGTTCTCTTAACCTCTGAGTCATCCCTGCACTCCCTGCTTGGCTTTTTGAGACAATATGCAGGCTAGGCCGACCTTGAACTCATGGAGGATCACCTGTGTCTTAAGCACTAGCTATGATTATAGGCCTGTGCCATCATGGCCAACTGAGTGTCTCTACTTGGAACTAGTTCCTAGAAGAGACTTTGACCTCAGCCCTTAGACTAGGAAGAGGCCAGCACATTGTTTCATGGTCAGGACCCATTGATGGACACAGAAGTCCAGCAGCTTGTGGTCAGGACTGAAATAGCACAGGACACATGCTATTCGAGGACATTATAGTCACAGGGGCACAGACAAGTTCACAGAGGACTGCCCCCTCCTTACCTGAGCCCAAGTCCCCGAGGTGACTTGTCACTTGGCTAGAACATGATGTCATGTCACCAAGGTCTGAGAAATTCTGATTTGGAAGTAAGAGTGAACAGAAAAGGGCAGGGGTGCAAGGGCCAAGCCTGGGGGCTTAAAGAGGAACCAGTAGGAGACAGATAAGGTGATCTGGATGTAGGAAGGAAACCAGGACAGAAGGTTCTAGAAACAAGGGAACACCAGCAGGCTGAAATTTGCATATCCTCTGCCTCTCTAAAAGGGTCCAGCCCTACACACCCTCCGTCTCTCTCCAGCCCTGTGTCCTAGTGCATCTGGGCCTTTTGGTTTCTTCCATTGTAAACTGAGGATGGGCTGCGAAGCGGCATTTGGCGCTGGGCCTGGTAAGCTCGTGAGTGGGGGTGCTTTCTCATTCTTGTCTTGCTCTTTGAATCCCCACAGGCTAGCTGGCTGCCTTCCCACCGTGCAGCTGGAGACACAGGGCCCCCCGAAAGTAGAAATGCCTAGACCGATGCTCCCTGGCTGGCATGGGGCAGAGTCAGGTACCCAGACTCCTGGCTTAGCACTCCCTCTCCATGCCTGAACAGATCTGACCCTGCTGTTAGGAGATCAACAACTCCTGGCTGCAGGCCCGTGCTGGAGACTCACAGCCGCCTTGGGGTCCTTAGGGGCTGCCTGACATTCCTGTGGTGGCCAGGGGCCAAGGTAGACGTGCTTCATCCTTTCCTGCTGCTCAGGCCTTCTGGCCCTGCCAGGAGGAAGATGGAACCTGCTGTGGGGGCCATGCACAGGGCCTGGCGGGGAGGGGGGGCATGTGTCTCCTGGAGTATGCACAGGAGGGACCTGAGAACATCTGTATTGGGATTAGGGCAGGAAACAGATGGCTGGCTCCCAAGGGACAGCTTTGAGAGCCTTCGGTGAGAGGTATATGGACACAGGAGGTGCAGGGAACTCTCACCCTGTGCAGGTGACTGCTGGGCCTGATCGGTGAGGAGAGGGACCCAGTGCCTGGGCATTGTAGGATGGACTCTGGCTAGGTCATGATCCTCANGGGAGAGAGACCACTGATGTGGGGTCAGCCTTTTGGGGACAAAACCAAAGGACGTCCCCTTCTCTCTTGCCCCTGTCTGTCCTTCGGGAGCAAGGGAGTAGGAAGGTGGATATGTCCCCAAAGGGAGAGAGCATGCTGGAAGCAAGCAACAGCTTGCTCAGATCTGTGCACGGTGCTATGGTCACCGAGCTGCTGGGGACANAAGACAAGCTCAGGACTGGTCTATGTACTAGAGATCAGAAACAGGACTTTTTTCTCTGTGCCTCAGTTTCCCTATTCCACAATCCTCAGTCCCACCTTGGCTTCCAGTGCACCTCAGGGTTTCAATAAATTTATCTTGCTGTGCACAGTGGTGCACACTTAGGAGTTTGAGACAGGGGGATTGCAAATGGAAAGCCAGCTTTCTCTAACAGAAAAAGAAAAGTATCTTAAGAAACAAAGTCCCACCGGGCAGTGGTGGCGCACACCTTTAATCCCAGCACTCAGGAGGCAGAGGTAGGCGGATCTCTGAGTTCGAGGCCAGCCTGGGCTACCGAGTGAGTTCCAGGACAGCCAGGGCTACACAGAGAAACCCTGTCTGGGACGAGGGGTGGTGGGGGAAAGAAAGAAAGAGAAAGAAAAGGAAGAAACAAAGTCCCTTGGTTCTGTGAAGGGACAGAGCAGCAGAGGCCATCAAAGTCCCTGCCCTCCCGGGACTTTCAGTGCTGTGCACTGGGCGTTGAGGTACCACCCAGACTTGGAGTTGGCAGGGACCCCCTCTGTGCTTAAAGCTTCCAGACCTGGTGGTTCTACACCCTTCGTTCTCTCAAGGTCTCTGGTCGGGCCCCCTAAAGCCTATGGGTAGGGCTTTCTTTCCCTGGTTCTTGTCTTTTTAAATGTTTAAGTTACGTTTTATTTCTTTACTTCCTGTGTTTTTATATGTGTGTGTGTNTGTGGCCACACATGTGCAGGTCAGAGGACAGTTTTGGGGAGTCAGGTCCTTTCTTTCTTCATGTAGGCCCCAGGAATCAAACTNGGGGTGTCGGGCTTAGTGGCAAGCACTTTGTTTCCCTGAGCTGCCTTGCCGGCCCCTCTTTCTTTTTCTTTCCTTTCTGGTGTTTTGAGACAGGGTCTTGCTATAGAGCCCTAAGCAGCCTAGACCTTGTTGTGTNGATCAGGNTGACCTCAAACTCGTGGTCATCCTCCNGCCTGTGAAGAGCTGGGATTGTAGATGAGCCCATAGCTGCTGCTCCGTAGGTCTCCCCTTTACCAGCCTGGAGCCTCCCTTGTTTTCTGGAGAACACCCTGGGTCTTGTTTATGATCTAGATGGAGGTGGTTATGCAGCACAGATGGCTTGGGAAGGGCCTTTAAAAGGGTCCTTGAGAGCCAGTCATGGTGGCACATCTTTAATCCTGGCACTCGGGAGGTAGAGGCAGGTAGATCTTTATGAGTCTGAGGCCAGCNTGGCCTCCAAAGCTAGTTCCAGGACAGCCAGGCTACACCCTGTTTCAAAAAAACTAAAAAAACAAAACAAGGCTAGAGGACCAAGCCTAGCTAAGGCACAGAAGTAGGAAGTTATTGGATCACTCTGAGACAGCAGGGTGCATGTGGAGAGGTTAAAAAGCCTGGAGGGGCAGGCCAGCCCATCTCTGAAGGGCATGGGACACAAAGCCTTGATCCTGGGGGTCCNGAGGGTCCCCTGGCTGTCATCTCACCCTGTGATTCTCAGTCTTTGTACTGGCTGCCCCCTCAGGCTACTCAGCTCAGNTGGAGCAGCCGGCATGGAGCTGGCACGGAGNCGGGCAGAAGGAGGCAGCCACGAGGTGNCTACACTCCGTGCNCCTTAGCAAGCTGGCCTCCACCTGTGTAAAACAAAGCCGAAAGGAGTAGACTTCTTGTCAATGGTGACAATTTGGTGCTGATAAGGTGAATGCCCAGGGTGGGCCCTAGNGTGGAGTTCAGTCCCAGGGCTGGGCTGACTGTCCCCAAAACAGANTCTGTTAGGGCATGNGGAAAGAAGCTCACAGCCACCCTGCCACCACCCCCATTCNGCCTTCTGGAGTCCTGGTGTCTATCTGCTATCTCCATGGCTGAAGGGAAGGGCAGAGCCTGTCATCCCCAAGAGGCCTGGTGAGCTAGGTCTCCCATGCTTGCCTGGGTGAGAGAAAGCTGACCTTCCNCTAGCCTGCCTTCAGAATCCACTCCCGCTCTCCCTGCCTCATGTCAGCCCCTGCAGGGACAAACTGCTGGCCTGGCCTGGTCACTGAGAAGTCAAACACTGGAGGGCACCTAGGGGCCGGACCTGAAACCCCAGGCTACACTTGAGAGGTTGCACCTCCAGCCTTCTCCCTCCTGGAGACAAATGACTCCCACTGGCCCCAGGGATAAAGTCCCTGAGTTCAGGCCCCCAGAGATGGGCTGCTTAACCTCTCTGTACCCTTGCTATTGCCCCAGGATGATCCAGGTTCTCCCTGCTCTGGTGCCTTAGGCACTGGGTCCTTTCTTGGCCTCCTTCGCTGGCGGTGTCTGGATTCCCCCAGTCCCTGACACCTCTCCAGTAGTGAACTTTTGTCTCTAAGTTTTCCTGAGCTTGACCCTAAANGCCACCTGGCAACATGATGGCATACATTTTGTGTTTACTATTTGCAAAATNAGCACGGGGCATTCCGGGATTGTCATCTTAGCTGAGGGAGCATGGATTGGCAAGCAGCTCCTGCAAGACCTGCCCCAGGGCTTAGTGCTGTAGCTGTCATCTGGTCCTCAGAAGTCTCTCAAGAGCCTGGAGCAAAGGACACAGCTGTGCCCTGTATTACAAACAGGTAACTGAGATTAAGGACTCAGCCTCAGGTCCTAGCCGGAAATAAGCAAAGCAGATCCAAACCCAGGGCCATCTGACTTCAGAGACACCATGAAAGTCTGTGCCTGTCCCTCCTTTGAGACAGATCTCACTATGTATAGCCCAGGCTTCCTCCCAACTCANAGCCTTCCCTCCCACCTTAGCCTCCATGGGGCAGGGATTAGAGGTGTGTGTCACCAAAGTCAACTGTGTGTTCTGTGCCTTTGGAACTGTGTGGGCCCTGAGGGTCTCTGTGACCTTCTCCAGGCACAGCGAGTACAGTCTCAGCTGTTCTATGCTAGCCTGGGAATATTTCTTCCTCATGTTGGGCCTTAATTTCCCTGTCTGTAAGGCAAGGGGCACAGCCAAGAGTGATGCTTCTGGAAGTCTGGATTGATGCTGGCAGGGACCNGCTGGAACCCCAGGCACCNTCCATCCTGGTCCATCACTTGTTTCCTCATCTGTAGANGGAAACCTGAGAAACTGGGGCTTCATCCAGAGCTTGACCCCTGTCNGGTTCCCAGATGTGCCCTCACCAGCAAGCCTGGGCAAGGGTAGATGGAGGGTGGGGTGCATGGGGGGAGGTCTGCCCACTGGGCCCTCCCATCACCTTGCCTCCCCCATCCCAGGGCCCCCCACCCAGCGACAAAGCCTGTGGCACTTCCTCTACCCGCCTGGCAGGCAGCCTGGCCCGGCCCCTTCTCTAAGGAAGCGCATTTCCTGCCTCTCTGGGCCGGGCTGGATGAGCTGAGCTCCCTGCCGAGGACGGTCAGACCCCTACCTCCATCTGTGTCCCGTCCCCAGGCCAAGACCGCTGCCGGCTGCTGTTCAAAAGAGCCCAGTGTCTCTTTCCCACCATCCAGTCAGCTAGAGACCCCTGCCCTGCTGTGAGTCTCGAGCTCACTTCTCCTGACTTCTCAGCCGCCACCTCAGAAGGCTGGAGCAGGGACGTGGTCGCTCCTGCCGCCTGCTCCCTTCGGGTCCCCGTGCGAACCCACGCCGNCCCCGGCGCCCACCCGCAGCCCTGCCTCTGGATACCGGATAAGGCCCAGCGCACAGACTCCCAGGTGGACAGAATGGACCGTTGTATGCTCCCTCTGGCCATTATCCTGCTGCTGGCCGTCTACAGCTTCGTGCCCACAAGTAAGTGTCCAGCACCCATGGTTGGGGACACAGCCCAAACCAGGCCCTGGGTGTTCCAGGTCTTAATCCTGTGTCCTAAGCTCACAGCTGGTAAAGCCACCCCCAATGTGGTAGGAGGCAGGAATGGGATCCCCAACTATTTTCAACTTAGTGGGACTAAAAAATTTCACAGGATGCCAGACTTAAGCGTTAAAAGTCTGGTGGGAAAAGCTATTTACTTTAGCCCTGGCACCTGCTGTGTTGAGCTAGCAAGAAGGCCAGGAGGCAGAATGCTGTTCATCGCTGGGAGTATTCTCTCCCTTCTCTGAGCCTTGAGCTCCCCACTTGAGGAAGTTCAGGAGGGGGCACAGGAGAAAGTTAGGCTCTGGATCCAACTTTGACCTCCTTATTTCCTGGTGTGATCTTGGGGGATGACTTCCAGACCTCTGAGCCAGGGGGTGCTGAAGTAAAGGCTCATGGTGACATCACTCGTCCAAAGAGTTCCCAGTTTCAAGTCCTCCCACTTTTCCCGGGCTTTGCCCACTCCCGGAACCCCACTGAACCCACAAAGGCCACATGCTCTGCCCTGCCTCTGTTCCCCTTCCAAGAAGGACACAAGCTCAGTCAGGGGCTCTGTGGGTCCTCTCAGCCAGGCTGACGATTAAAAGTGACCTCAGGAGAGGTGGTGAGGACCGTAGACCCCAGTCTCACTCACGGTCAGTCTCAGTGGGGCCTGCTCCTGTGGACAGCGACCTGCCCACCTGGAGATTCAGGGGCTTGTCCAAGGATTGGGATGGCTGCCAGGAGGCAAGAGTGTGGGGAGAAGATGGGGCCACCCCGGCATCTTAAAGTCTGTAATTAATGGGAAATCTCATGTCACCACCTCGTTGGTCAACCGGAAATGAGTCTAGAGGCACTGAGTGACTTAGCAGGGATTTGACTCCATGCCTGTGACCCCCAGAATCCTTGCTCTGACCACATGTGACCCTGCAAGATGGCTGCCACGATTACCCCATTTCCCAGAAGAGAAAATGGAGGCTCTGACCCTCCAAGTCCACCTACTATAACAGAACCTGACCTCAGCCTGGGTCAGGGCTCCAGGCACTCTTCCTCTGGGCTTAGGGAGACATGCAAGACCTCTAGGGTCTGACTTGTAGCGTGGAAGGCGGGGTGTCAGAGTCTAGGTAACTTTCCAGATTTTAGGTAGGCTGTTGACAGTGGTACGACTATTCCCACAGGGCTGATTTCAATCCACTAACCCTCAGTTCTTACTTGGAAACCGGAATTCAGTGGCACATAGCAATCGCCTCTCTCCCCTACAGACCCAAGGCACAGACACCCTCGAGGGTGTAAAGCAGCAGTTCTCAACCTGTGGGTCTCAAACCCATGGGGGGTCACATATCAGATATCCTATGTATCTGATATTTACATTATGATTCATAACAGTAGTAAAATTACAGTTATAAAGTAGTAATGAAATAACTTTGTGGTTGGGGTAACCATAACATGAGGAGCTGTATTCAANGTCCGCATTAAGGAGGTTGGGAACCACTGGACTGTGGATGATGTAAAGTGGGTAAAATAATTAGGAAGTAGTGAGTTCTGATAGTTATTTCCTGGGTGTGTCACTCAGTGGTAGAGCTCTTGCCTGCCATATGTAAGGTTCTGAGTTAAAAAAAATTGCACACATTTACACACACACACACACAACTTATTTTTATTTTATTTCTTGAGAAAAGGTCTCACTATGTAGCCCTGGCTGCCTGGGACACAGAACTCAGTGGATGAGGGTGGCAATCACTCATGTACATCCTCTCAGGATGGAGGGGGCAAAATTGGACCCAGTCNTCTAGGGCACAACTCAGTAGAATTTTCTAAATTTGTAACTTGTGTATAACATTTTACCCTCACACCTCAACTTCAAAAGTCCGCCTGAGCCGGGTGTGGTGACACACCGTTGTAACCTCAGGACTTGGAAGGCTGAGGCTGGAGTATCCACATGAGTTCCTGGCCAGCTTAGATTACATAGTGAGTTCAAGGCCAGCCTGGACTACATAGTAATATTCTGTCTTAANAAACAAAAGTTGGAGCTGGAGAGATGGCTCAGCGGTTAAGAGCATTGCCTGCTCTTCCAGNGGACCTAGGTTCAATTCCCAGCACCCACATGGAAGCTCACAACTGTCTGTAACTCCAGTTCCAGGGCATCTGACACCTTCACACNAATGCACATTAAATAAATTATTTAAAAGAAAAAGTCAACCCTAGAGAGTTACTTGTCACCTCTGAAAGGACNTGTGGCCCATGGGTGCATGTAATAAACCCCAACAACCAGACTGTACCCCAATGTCCCCAAACAGGGGTCTCACTGAAGAAGTCAGGATGTCACGGAATGCTGTCCAGCAGCAACCACAAANCCAGTGGATCCATTCACTATGACACAGATGTATAGAACACACAGTTAGGACTAAACAGCAATCCATTTCTACTAATAAAACAGTGATGCTGCAGTTTGCACAGAGAAAATTCTGGAAGGATGTGCACTCAGTGTGACTGTTTTCCAGTGTGGGATTTTCTCTAGATGCTTTCCTANGACAAATTCTTCTTCCTGGATTTATTTGTTTTATTATTTTATGTGTGTAATTGTTTTACCTGCATGTACATCTGTGTGCCCAGGAAGATAGAGACAGTTGTGAGCCTCCAGGTTGGTGCCAGGAATTAGGTCCAACAAGTGCTCTTAACCACTGAGCCAGCTCTCCAGCCCTGGAATCCTGTTAAAGAACATGCGTGTGGAGATTCCTAAAGGGCAGCTCAGAAAAAACAAAACAAAAAAAGGAGCNGCTTAACCACATGTTTGCCCCTCAAAGAGAGCAGATGAGTGAGGGCTGCTGGGATACAGCTCTGTGACAGAGCCATGCTTAGCAAGCGTGAGGCTCTGCGAAGAAGAGAGCAAAGGGGAAGGGAAGAGGGGGCGGGGAGAGAAGGGGAGTCGTGGTGGACACACCTGTAATACCAGCACGCAGGAGCCCAGGCAGGAGCAGAAACTTGAGCTCATATCAAGCTCAAGCCCAGACTGGACTAAATGAGGACCTGTCTCAAGAGAACAAAAAGAGAGAGAGGAAGGGAATGGAGTGGGGGAGAAGAAGAATGAGAGAGTGGGGGGAAATAATTTTAAAAATCTTGGGTCTGTGGGCTGACAAAACCACTCAGCGGGTAAAGNCTTGCTGCCAAGGCTGACAAGCTGCGTTCGATCCCCAGAATCCACATGGTGGAGATAGTCATATGTTGTCCTCTGACCTTTACACGCTATGGTGGACACACACACACTGATTAAGACTGGAATATCACTCAATGGCAGAGCATTTTTCTAGAATATTCCAGGTTCAATCCTCAGTACTGAAAAAAAACAAAACAAAAAAAAAACCAAAAAAAACCACTCCCAGAACTATTAGCAGCTATAAACTGCCTTCTGGGCTGCAACGTAATTTTGGTCCTTTAGATGAGCATGTGAGAGTGGTGCCATGCTATTTTCATGTCATTTAGACTCTATAACTGTCATTTGCAGTTCTGGAATATTCTGTCCCAGCCCTGTGCCATCATTTGACCAGTGAGTCCCTTGTTGTTGAATATTTAAGGGATTTCTCCTTTTGTTCCAGTTTGGCACATCTACCTTTCCCTGTATTTTGGTTTATTTCATTTGGAAGCTTCTGGCACTTGTGGCCTGAGCCTGGTGGCTAGGATTAGGCACCTGCAGTTGANTGGTGTCCCTAGACTGTAGGTGGTCATTTGCCTGAGGCTGGAGCANAGTATGACCTGGAGTCTCCATGCTGCTGACCACCTGGGTGGAGATCTGGGACACGCTGCCGTCGGGGCTGGTGACACGGGGTAGAGACACAACTATCCATGACTTTGAAGCCACATGCCAGAATCTCCCAGAAGGAGAGGGGGATGGGGCAAGAACTGTGTTAGACAGGACAGTGGCTCCCTGGGACCTATGGGGACATGGCCACTAAGATTCTCCCTCCACACCCATTTTAGTTATATCACAACCACCTGAAACTCCAGTTCTAGGCAATCCTGCTCTGGCATCCATAGCCACATGAACACATGCATGTAGTGTACATAAACTCATGTAAGCACACACACATACACATAAATAATAAAATATATCTTAAATGTTAAAAGAAAAAAAAAAGATTCTCTCTCACCTCAGCCAGAGAGACAGGGATGCTGAGACAGGGACAGAGGACTTGCTCCGTGTCATATATGGGCTAGTGCTAGGACCTTGGGGGACAGGCCTGCTCTATGTGCTCCAAGGGCCTCAGGCAGATCTGGGTGAGAGGGACCTTGTGCTCTTGGTGTGTCAGGCCCAGTGTACAGATGAGGATGTCCAAGTCTCAGTAAGTGACAGGTCCTCATTCCTACCCCAGGCGTCTGCTCCTGACCCAGCCTCCTCTCTGGCTCTTTGGTGACTAGGTATGGGCTCCACCTTCGCCTCCAGATCAGGCTTTGGGGCAGCAGTCCTGCAGGTTGAGGGGGGCACTCATCCCAGAGTAAATTGCCTTTAACACTACTGGTGCATAAATGGGGTGATGGGTATGTCAGCTGACATTTATTGGGAGCTTGCTGTATACAGGTATGGCACTGCTCTAGGCATGTTGCTCATACCCTCAGATTGAGCTCTGGTCACCCCTTTGTTACAGATGAGAAAACTGAGGTCTAGGAGATAAGAGAAATTGCCAAGTCCCACAGACTAGAGTGTATACCTGGGGCCCCAAACCTGGGAACAGTTTTTTCTGTGAGCTACCTCAGGGGACAGACAAGCATCTTCCTGTGGCTTGATCCCCTTGTCCTGGCCCTGCAATGGCCTTCCCTCTTAGATATGACCCTGGGATCCTGTCTCTGCTGTCAGTGTCCTGCCTTCTTGCATTTATCTCAGATAGAACCTCAGGATATCTCTCAGACCTCAGAGGGAAACTGAGTCCNAGAACAGTAGGAGGGAAGGAGCAAGTTAGGGATAAAGCTCAAAACTTACTGCACAAATGTGTGTTCCAGCTGACCCCAGCCCAGATGAATGACAGGAACATGGTGAACCGACTGTCCATGTGCTCTCCTCTGGGAGTGCAGACATTTTAGAAGCTAAACAGCTGCAGCCAGGTGTGGGTGCACTTGGGAGACTGAGGCGAGAGAAGCAAGAATTCAAGATAAGCTCCAGATACACAGTGAGTTTTAGGCCAGCCTGAGCTATAGGAAACCCCATCTCAAAAAACCACCAACCCAGCNCTGGAGAGATAGCTCAGGGGCTAAGAGCACTCAGAACCCATGTCACAGAGCTCACAAGTGCCTTTTACTCCAGCTCTAGGGGATCCAATGTCCTCTTCTGGCTTCTGCAGGCCCCTGTACACGCACACACACATGAACACACTAGTGTGTATTACACGAATCCTAAAAAGAGAAAAACCAGANGTTGGAGAGATGGCTCAGTAGTTAAGAACATTTGTTCTTGCAGAGGACCCAGGTTCTATTCCCAGCACCCATATGGTGCNTCACAACCATCTGTAATTCCAGTTCTAGGGCATCTGATTCCTTTTTCTGACCTCTGAGAGCACCAGGCACAGATGTGGTACACACACATATATACACATACACATAAAACATTCATACAGATAAATACATAAAAACATAAATACATCTCAGNGCTGGAGAGATGGCTCAGCGGTTGAGAGCACCAGCTATTCTTCTGGAAGACCTGGGTTCAATTCCCAGCACCCACATGGCAGCTCACAACTGCCTGTAACACCACCTCCAGGAGATCCAACACTCTCACACAGACATACATGCAGGCAAAATATCAATGCACATGAAATAAAGTAAATAAATCATTAAAAAAGAAAGAATATAAAAAAGTACATCTTAAAAAAAAAACAAAAAAACCAACAACCCAGGCCAGGCATGGGACACATACCTCTAATCCCATCACTCCGGAGGCAGAGACCACAGGGGACATCTCTGTGAGAATGAGGCCAGCCTAAGTTACAGAATGAGACCCTGTCTTAAAATTTAAAAAATAAGGCTCAAGAGATTGCTCAGATAGTAAAATGTTTGCTATGCAAACATTGAGGGCCTGAGTTCAATGCCCAGAACTCATATAATAATAATAATAATTAATAATAATAATAATAAACCGGATGTGGTTCTGGGCACGTGCAATCCCAGTACTAATGAGAAGATAGGAGGATCCCCAGGGTTCACTGGCTAGTCAGCCGAGCCTACTCAGAGAACTCCAGTCTAGTGAAAGACTGTATCTCAGAAATCAAGGAATATGGCTGCCGAGGACAACCTGGGCTTAACTGGTTTCACACACATTCATGATGCACAAGTACACTTGCGTACACATGTACACCTCACGCACTTACACCCATACATAAATTAGAAACAGAACAGCCCAAACCTGTCAAAACAGACAGACAAATGCAACAAAGTCCCCACCCTGAGCACCTGTGACTCTGGGACATCAGGTCCTGATGAACCTAAGAAAGGAGGTCCTCCCTTTCTTCTCTCTCTCTCTCTCCTTTCTCTCTTTCTTCCTTTTTTTGTTTGTTTGTTTTTTGAGACANGGTTTCTCTGTGTTGTTACAGCCCTGGCTGTCCTGGGACTCACTCGATAGCCCAGGCTAGCCTCGAACTCACAGAGATCCGCCTGCCTCTGCCTCCCAAGTGCTGGGATTAACGGCGTGCGCCACCACTGCCTGGCTAGGAGGCACTTATTTCAAGAAGCGGCTAACAATAGTTTTGAAAGCTGAATACAAACTGGTCAGGTGGTCAATAAAAGATGGCCATTGGGGGCTAGACAGATGGCTTAGCAGTTACCAGCACTTGCTGTTCTTGTAGAGGACCCAGATTTGGTTCCCTGTACCCACATGGTAGCATATCATAACTCCAGTTCTAGGGGATCTGATGCCCTTTTCTGGCCTCCGTGAGCATTGCACACANATGGTGCACACACATGGTGCACGTACATGATGCACATACTTATGTATGTAAAACTAAAATAAGNAAGTCTTAAAGGATGGGCATTGGTCTGAGGAAGGGNAAAGGAAGAAGCAAGGTGCTTTTGGAGGAAATGTTTACCTCAGGGACTGGGAAGACATGGTTGCCACAGCAGTTCCTGAGCAACCTCNATTCATCAGCAAGTGGCTTAGCACTGTGAATGTGACAGCCTGGGAATGCGCACCAACTCTCTGAGGGTGGTATAGGGTTTTCACCACCCCATTGTATAGATCATAATGCTGAGGCATGAAAAGGAGCCTAGAAGGTGGTGTGATTAGGGTAGGAACCTTTAGCCTTTGTCAACCTCTTTGTCTTCTGACCCCACTTTNGGCTGCAGTGTGTGAATTTGACCCTGTGGGTGTTGGGAAACTATGGGAAAGACATACAAGGGAAGTTGTGTCTTGCCAATGGCCTGGCTGGGAGATGGNACATCTATGAGGCTGTCATTGGACTCTGAAAGGTGTAGAGGGTGGCTGGGTGGGTGACGAGGTGACTGAAGAAGACTTGTCAGAAAGCACCGAGGAAGCTCGGTGTCACAGACGTTCATAGCACCTGTGGGTACCAAGTACTTGACGCATCAGAACTGACTGTCTCCCATAGATACACAAAGCACACGCTGGGTGCTAGAACTTTAAAGCCAGGCCTTGCTGCTGAGTCTCCTAGAGAAATTCTTCAGCCTTCCTAACTATCTGTAAAATGGGCATAAGAACCACCCGGCCACCTGTAACGTCTGCTGTAAAGATCCAAGGAATTTACTCATCCAAAGCCCCCAGACAGGGAGCATGATGAAGCTTCTGTGGTGGGTATTGTGCCTGCAATAAGGAAACAGAGGCGCAATAAGGAAACAGAGGCCCAGTCTGTAGTTCTCTGCAAGCCCAGGATGAGGCTTAAAGAGGTGACCAAGCCATCTGGCTCCAGAGCGACTTTATTTGATGGCCTCAAAGAGCTATTAGGGGTGGAATGGGGGCTGGCTGTGTGAGGCCCTGTGCTTGTAGGTGAGGAAGGGAAGTGTAAGGATGCTCCAGACTCTGCTCAGGAGGTCAGGGTCACCCAGTTCTCCAAGGGTGACTTCTGGGCCCCCAGCGGCGCCTCCTCCAACAGTTCCTGGGAGGCCCCGGCATTTCCCTTGGTGCCAGGGGATTGTTTTCAGCTGGCCTGGGCCCGCCTTGGGCTGCTGGAGACAGGCTCAGGCGTCACAGTCCCTCCTGTCTCCCCATTCTCGTCTGTGGGGTGGGGGCAACCAGTATTCCAAAAGGCCCCAAAATAAATGGGCCTCTTATCTGATCTCCCAGGCTGGCCTCTTATCTGATCATTACATAATGGCCAGGCCTGTGGCCTCTCCTGCTGGCTCTGGCTGACGGCATGGAGGAGGAGGCCCCAGGCAGCCCGGCAATGCCAGAGGAACTGGGGTTCCTGGAAGTCTGGGGAGGGGAGCGGGGAAAGTCCAGAGATCTGTAGGCCAGATCCTGGGTCATGTGGGGAGAGGAGTCAGAGACCCAGAGGCCAGGCATATGTATGTATGACCTTGACCTAAGTATCCTGTCCTTCAGGATGGGGTCTCCACATCTAGGTAGGAGCAGCCAAGCAGCCTATGCTTAAGAATGGGCAGGAGTAGGGGTGGATCAGAAGGGAAGTTGACAACGGGAGAGGGTACCAAGCCTTGAGTCTACTGGGGTGAGGGAAACCTCAGTGACTGCCCTGCTCATACTTCATCCCAGCCCTTAACAGTCAACATGTACAGCAAATGCAGGCAAGAAAACTACAGAAAGACCCACCATATGCCCTGCCTCACAACGTGTCCCAGCAACCTTCAGGGCTGTGTGGTTTCCTCTCTTATTGCCGTTGGACAGACCANGAAACTAAAGCCCCAAGTGCTGAAATCATTCCCCAAAGCCATAGCTAGTCAGAATTAGATGTTGGGCCTGGCTCCCAGGAACTTGCTTTGAACAAAAATGCCATATTCCAAACACACTGATGGCCCTAGTATATTTGCAGATGGGACTAGGGCAATAGCTGATAAGGTCTGGGCTCCTACAGCAGACCACTGTACCTGTCCCAATTCTCTTCCCAAGATGGAGATGAGGGACAGTGTTGACAGGGTGTGAGGCAGCCATCGTAGTGCCTTCTCTGACCCCTGTGGCTTTGGGCCCAGCAAGCTGGCTACAAAGGTGGGGAAGAAGGCTGGTCAGGCCACAGGCGCCTGGGGTTCAGGAAGAGCCAGCCTGCCCCCATCCTCAGCACTGGCGTCAGCTGGACGTGAAGCCTGGCCCTCCCGCCCATCTTTGATCTCCAAGAAAACAGGAAGTGAGCACGACAAGATGGAGACATAAACTTCCAAACAGTCTCCCCTTCTCTGTCCCTCCTCCACAGCCTCCTTTNCCCCCCAGCACATTCCTTAGGACGAGGTGTAGGGGCCTCATTTCCTCTTCCTCTTCTGCTGGGTCAGGGTGAAATTCCATTGCTCTCCCTTGGGACGCATGTTTCCGGGCCGCCCTGCAGCAGGCTGTGAGGCCTGCTCCATCACTGCCTTCCAACCTGGGCTGCTCCCGGTGAGACAGGAAATTCTCTCCACAGAAACAGTCTCATAGGGACGGACACCTTGAGGTCAGAAGGGGGGAAGCAGAATCCCTACCTTAACCCCCCATCTTCCTTTGGATTGAACTGACCTTAAGACTTGATGTCCACCATGGGTCCTGCCACCTGGGGTCACCTGACACAGCAAATAAAAACAGTGGAGAGCAGGGCGCTGCGGTGCACACCTTTAATCCCAGCACTCGGGAGGCAGAGATAGGTGAGCTCTGTGAATTTGAGGCCAGCCTGGGCTACAAAGTGAGTTCCAGGACAGCCAGGGCTGTTATACCAAAAAACCCTGTCTTGGAAAACAAAAACAACAACAAAAGAAAACCCAACAAACAAAAAGTGAATGTAATTGTATGCAGGCGCGCTGGTACACACCTGTAATCCCAGCATCTGGGAAGTGGAGGCAGTAAGATCAGGAGGTCAAGACCATCCCTGGCTCTATGACAAAATTAAAGCCAGACTGGGCTACATCAAACTCTGTTTCCAAATAATAATAATAAATTTTTTTTTTAAAGAAGAAAATGTACTTGGTATTTTTTCCTCCTAGCTCTGGGAATTGAACCCAGGGCCTTGCAGACGCTAGGCAAACATTCTACCACTGATCTACATTCCTGGCCCTGTCACCTTCTTCCCTGACCCACTTTCCCACTGTGCTTTCCCACAGGTCTTGGAGAAAGAGTCTATTGTAATCTACAGCCTGTGGACCCCACCAGGAGTGAGGTGACATATACCACCAGCCAGGTCTCTGAGGGCTGCACAGCTCAGGTTGCCAATGCTACACATGAAGTCCACGTTCTCTTTCTGACTTTTCCCAAGGTGAGTACCTCTGGCAGGTTCAGTGGGAACACACAGGGAGCCGAGGCATTGGGGTGAAGGATATCTTCCCTCCGCTGTTGCTGGGGCAGTGGCCGGGACTTCACTGGGGCCTCAGCCATGAGACTGATGGGACATCTCCCAGTAGCAGGGATTAAAGCATGCATGGCAAGACCCCGCTGGNGGGCCAGTGAAGTGGCTCACTGGGTGAGGGTGCTTGCTACCAATTGTGATGACCTGAGTTCAATTCTTTGAACCTACATAATAGAAGTAAAGAACCAACTCTCTCAAGTTTTTCTCTGACTTCTCCTGTACACACACACACACACACACACACACACACACACACACACACACACACACCATACATAAATGTTAAAGAACAACTTTTAAGAAAAGACTCAGGTAGGTAAGAACTAGGTAAGTGAATCAGTGTGAACCAGGGAGCTTGTGCC
>LZPO01073204.1:1492489-1505626 GCA_001675575.1 Neotoma lepida
AGTTCCAGGACAGCCAAAGCTACACAGAGAAACCCTGTCTTGAAAAACAAAAACAAAAACAGAGAGAGACAGAGAATGAGTAGAGTGAGGAACTGTCCTTGATTTCCTGAACCTTCTTTGTCCTTTCATTGAGTAGACCTGTGGTGATTTTTATTGTCACTACATTCCTGCTGACATTGTCATTAATTCTTTTTCCTCTCCTCCTTTCTTGCCAGAGTTCTTCAAGTTCAAGGGCCTTGGGAGCCTTTCNAATCTCCCTCGGTCCTTTTCTCTGAGACGGTCTTCAGCCCCCATTAGTATGCGCTCTCATCTGGAGCCTGACACCTTTGAAACCACACAGGATGACATGGTGACAGTCCCAAAGAGCCCTCCTGCCTATGCTCGTTCCAGTGACATGTACAGCCACATGGGTACCATGCCTCGTCCTAACATCAAGAAGGCTCGGAAGCAACAGGCTACCCAGAAGGCCCAAGAGGTCAGCCTTGAATCCCACCCGGTGCCTCGAGGGCTGCCAGACCCACCAGGCTTAGAGGCAGCCAAGGAGGAAGTGGAGGGAATTGATGTCCCACTGGAGGACACCCCAGACGTGGAACCCACACATTCAGCAGTAGAAGTGGACCGTATGAGGAGGCCTGAGGACCCCACAATAGACACAAAGGAGGAGCAAATTGCTGGGGATATGTACCCAGAAAGGTAGGTGCCAACAGAGGCAGGGAAGGCAGGACACNCACTGATGGGTTTCTAGCCATCTCTAGCTGGTACAGCTCCAGCACAAACACCTGGGCTGAAAATAAAATGCTAGGGTGTAGGGAAGGGTGGTGCATCCTGCAATCCCAGCAATGAGGTAGCTGAGGCTGGAGGATTGCTGTGAGTTAGACGTAAGCCTGGACTACAGAATGAAACCCTGTCTCAAAACAAAAAGAACAAAACAAAATAAGGAAATAACGTGAGTAAGTACCTAATACCTAATAAGCGGATTAGGTATATAGATCACTTGGTAGAGTGCTTGTCTAGCACACAGGAAGCCCTGAATTTGATCCCTACCTTAGTTTAGGTTTCTACTGCTGTGATGAAACACCATACATGACCAAAAAGCAACTTGGGGAGGAAAGGGTTTATTTGGCTTACACTTCCACATTGCTGTTCATCATTGAAGGAAGTCAGGACAGGAACTCAAACAGGGCAGGAACCTGGAGGCAAGAGCTGATGCAGAGGCCATGGAGGGGTGCTGCTTACTGACTTACCCCACGTCTTGCTCAGTCTGTTTATAAAACCCAGAACCACCAGCCCAGGGCTGGGCCCTTCCACATCAATCACTAATTAAGAAAATGCCCTACAGGTTTGTATTCAGCTCCATTTTTTTTTTTTTTTTTTTTTTTTTTTTTTTAGGGTTTTTGTTGTTTGGAGACAGGGTTTCTTTGTGTAGTCCTGGCTGTCCTGGAACTTGTTTTGTAGACCAGGATGACCTTGAACGCAGAGAGATCCGCCTGCCTCTGCCTCCCGAGTGCTGGGATTAAAGGCGTGNGCCACTACTGCCTGGCTCAACAGCGCCGTCTTATGGAAGCATTTGCTTAAGTGAGGTTCCCTCCTTTCAGATGACTTTAGCTCCTGTCAAGTGGACATAAAACTATTCAGCACAATCCCCACCACAACATAAATTGGTGCGGTGGCGCTTTGGGGCTGGAAACCAGAGGATCAGAAGTTCAGGGTCATCCTTGGCTTTCTATGGAGTTCAGGCCNGCCAGGAATACATGGACCGAGGAGGGCAGGTAAACAGAGCAGGAGATAGAAGTGCTTCCCATAGAGTGGGCACTGTTTGGAAACATTTGTAACTAATTCTCAAAAGAAAACCAGCTAGAGATACACTGTTTCTACAGCAGATAAGGAAACAGATTCAGGAGGGGAAAAGTCCTGGGACCAGGCTCAACATCCGTTGTGCCAGCAAGGAAGCTGTGTTTGAGCTGCTGCCCACCTGACTCAGAGCCCAGAGCAGACTCCCACATGAGCTCAGCAGCCAGACTGGCCCTGTGCCCAGGCACNGAATCCCACCCCAGAGCTCTTCACCTTTAGTTCTGGGCCAACATGGCAAGGCCTGGTCTAGAAAGTCATGTGACAATGGGTTTNCTTATAGCATCCTATAAATTGAGCTCATGCAAAGATATACATAAATAGTGGGCCAGCAAGATGGNTCAGTTGGTAAAGACACAGATTACCAAGTGGCAACATAAGTTTGATCCCCAGTACCCACAGAACAGAGAACTGACATGTTCACCTGCGCTCCCCCAAANAAGCACAAATAGTACTAAGACTGACAATAGCTCATTAAGCATGTTATGATTGATTGTTTTTTTTGTTTTTGTTTTTGTTATGTTTACTTTGGGGGTGGTGGTGGGGGAACAGGGTCTCTCTATTTAGTCTGGGCTGTCCTGGAACTCTTTATGCAGAACAGGCTGACCTGGAACTCACATTACAGATACTCCTGCCTCTGCCTCTAGAGTGCTGGGATTAAAGGTGTGTGCCATCACACCCAGCACTCACTGAGTACTTTAACAAATTCTGTTGTTGAGTGTTGTGGCGAATGCCTTTAATCCCAGCACTCTAGAAGTGGAATCAGGAGGATCACCAGTTCAAAGTTAGCCTGGGCTACACAACCCCACACCAATATTGTTTTCTTTTTTTAACTCTATGTTTTGATAAGGAAGCTGAGACTTCCTTATGGATGTAGGGTTTGAGCACTGCCTCTCTCCGCTGGCTAGGCATTCACACACTTGTGGTCACCTTCTAAACTCCAGGGTTGTGGATGTCACACTTCTCAGCTCCAGCCAGANGAGACTCCAGATTTGCAAACTTCTGTGTCTTTGCTCAAACCAAACAAGCCAGATGAGTTGAGCAAAAGGGAGTCTGGGGCCAGTGTGAGGCCTCTCTGGACAGCTTTTCCCTGGGACACCAAACTAGCTGTGATGCAGCTAGGTTCAGACTCTTGTCTCCAAGTCCAGACCCCCGGTTCAGTGGCAAAAGAATTTTATTTGTTTGTTTAGACAAGGTTTCACAGTATAGCCCTGGCTGTCCTGAAACTCACTTTGTAGACCAGGCTGGCCTTGAACTCACAGAGATCCACCTGCCTCTGCCTCCTGAATGCTGGAATTAAAAGTGTGTGCACCACCACACTGGGAAAATTTTTAAAAGATATATTTTTATTGTATGTGTATGAATATTTTGCCTACATGTATGTTTGTGCACCACATGCTTGCAGTCCCACAGAGGCCAGAAGAGGGCATCAGATCTCTGGGTCTGGTTACAGACGTTTGTGAGCCACCAAGTGGATCCTGGAAACTGAACCTGGGTCCTCTAGAAGAGCACAAGTATTCTTTTTTGTTGTTGTTGTTTTTGTTTTGTTTTTTCTAGATGGTTTCTTTGTGTAGCCCTGGCTGTCCTAGAATTAGCTTTGTAGCCCAGGCTGGCCTCGAACTCACAGAGATCCTCCTGCCTCTTCCTTCCAAGAGCTGGGATTAAAGGCGTGCGCCATGACAGCCGGCTGGCAAATATTCTTAACTGCTGAACCATCTCCAGCACTGGCAACAGAACTTTGTAAGCCTGTACAATTAGCACCAGACCAGACTCTGGAAATGCTATTTTCATGATTAATAAAATTAAGGCTTTTCCACCATCTCTTGCTGCCTCAGGCTGCCTTCTCCAGCTACCCTCTCCAAAATTCGACTTCATTCTGCAGTTAAGGCGCAAAGCTCTTATTGGTGAAGAGTGCAGCCAGATCCTTAAGGCTGTGAGCTTTCCCGCGTTTGGGGGTTCACCCATAGCTTGGCTCCTCCCACTCAGAGACTCTGATTGGTTCGCGGAAGCAGGGCAGGACGAGGCAGAGGGGTGTGTCCGGTAGGGGGCGTGTTTTCCAGCCGGGACAATGACTGACAGGGAGGGGAGGCGGAGCGGGATCCGAGCCAGTTTGAGGAGGGTGTGTTCTTCTTCGGATCCTGGAGGCCCGGGGGCGTGTCTGGGGCGTGGTCTTCAGGTCTGGCCCTGCCCCTCGGATCCTACTTTAAGCTCGTAGCTCCCTTCCTNAGTCTTAGAGGGAGTGTCAGGCTGAGACGGTTCCCGGGCTGCAAGCGGTGACCGGCGACCACGGGGAACCATGACAGCAGTGGGCCGAAGGTGCTCTGCGCTGGGGCCCCGAAGGTGAGTGACTGAACTGGCTCTAGGGAGGGCCAGGGGACCGCAGGAATGGCCCAGTGGGGGGTCCCTGGGGCAGCTGACACATGCTGCCATGGGTTTAACTTAAGGACTTTTCTTTCTTTTTCTTTATAAAGCAAGGTCTCATGTAGTACAGGCTGTGCTCAAACTTGGTTTTTTGTTTTTTGTTTTTGTTGTTGTTGTTGTTGTTTTGAGATGGGGTCTTTCTATGTAGCCCTGGCTGTCCTGGAACTCAAAGAGATCTGCCTACCCCTGCCAGGTACTGGGATTAAAGGCGAATGCCATGATACCCAGCTGTGCTCAAACTCTTGATCATCCTGGGGTTATGGACCTGTGCCACCACACCTGGCAGCATCTGGTATTTTTCTTGAGCTGTGACTATTCCCTGCCTTGTCCCTGAGCACACCTAGCGTCTGTCTCCCTCTGCTCATCTTCTGGCAGCTCCAGGAAAGATAACCCATCTTGTAAAATCAAGGCAGAAAAGTTTGCCTGTGTGACCTACCTAGTGGAAGTCAAGAGTTAAGAGTTTGACTCCACCTCCTGGGCTTATGCTATCAACTTCTAGGAACATATTCCCCTCAGGCAGGGCCAGGGCCTCTGAGGAAAAGTGGTAAGTAGCCTTGTGAATGTCTCGGACACCACCCAAGCCTCTATGGCAGAGGCTTGTTCTACNGATGCTTTAGCATCAGGCTTCACCTGGACCAGACCAAGAAAAACATTTGAGATACTCGACCTCCCATCTCCTGAAGTGTTCGGAGGTTCCAGGGTGGGGTTAAGCAGGCCCAGATCAAGCCCTGTCCTGGTATCCCAGGACCCCGTGTCCCCACTCCAACCCCAACCTCTGGGAACTATTGAACATTTGTCACAGGAGTCCCTTGGAGTCAGGAGAGCAGTGTGGGTCTCAGGCTAGCTCTGCCCCGATATGGCCTCTGGTTCTCCAGGAGCCCACATGGGTCTGAGATGCTCTCTGAGGTACCTTCCAGCTGGACAGATGGCTAGCTAAGAGTGCCAGTGAGCAGGATGGGGCCCACCTTCCTGAGTGGCCCAGTGGGTCATTCTAGTGAATGTCAGAGTAGCCCAGGCTGGGGAGATAGTGTCCCTCCCCCATCCTGGGAAGTCCGGGTGCACCTGGAGCAGGAGGAAGGAAGGGGAAGAGGTGAGGCTGCAGGAGTTTCCTGGTGCCCTGTCTGCTGAGATCATGGAGGATGAGGTAAAAGGAGGCAGAGGGGGCCTTCAGCTGGCCAAATGGAGCACACCAGCCTGGCCTGCGTCCTCCTCACAGCCTTCTGCTGGAGGAAATGAGACAGCGGGCCCCAGAGAACTGCCTCTCGCCCCCAAATCAGTGTGACAGGGGACAAGACTAGGCCTAGAAAAGGAGGGGAACTGTACATGCCCCATGAACCCACACAGAAATGGCAAGCCAGGGTCCCCTTACTTACCAATTAGCAAAGCCCTGGAAGAGAGTGACTCTGTTGGTCCGTTTCCCCAGTGGTTAGACCAAGCCTAAAGAGGAGGACTCTCCTGGGCTTATTCATTGAGTATCTGTGAGAACCTAAGTCTGCTCGAAGCCATGACCAACTCTCAGCTCCAGATCCTAACCATCAGACCACACTTCCTTTCCTCAAAGAAAGCCTCAAAATTTTTTTCTACCACCATTTCAAATGACCACAATGCCCTGGTATCAGGACTTATTTCCCAGAAGAGCACANTTAGAGTCACACCATTTAAGCTGAGTTAACACTTTGTTGATTTTATTTATTTTATTTTATTTTTTTGTTTTTCAAGATGACAAGGTTTCTCTGTGAAACAGTCCTGGCTGTCCTGGAACTCACTCTGTAGACCAGGCTGGCCTCAAACTCACAGAGATCCACCTGCCTCTGCCTCCCAAATGTGCCACCACTGCTGAGCTGATTTTATTTATATATATTTTTTAAGCTTGTATTTATTACTACATTGGAGTGAGCCCTGTCCAAATGTGTGTATGTGTGGAGGCCAGAGGATGGCTCTGCAGCTCTCTCCTGTGTGTGGGACCCGGGATTGAGCGCTGATCAGTCACGTTGCATGGCAATCACAAGCACTCTACTCACTGGGCCATCTCACCAGATGTCATTTATTTTACTATTTCCTGAGCTATACCCAGGCTTCAAACTTGTCCTAGGCTCTGAGCAGAGAGCAGTGAGCACAGATGGTTGAACCTTATGGAGACCTCATCCCAGAGCCAGNGAGCCTGCAAAGCAGATAGATGAGACCTCATCCCAGAGCCAGAGAGACTGCAAAGCAGATAGATGAGACCTCATCCCAGATAGACAAGTGATAGGAGCAGCTGGAGAAGAGCTATCAGCAAATTTACAAGTAAGTGAGGAAACTGGTCTCCAGGGAAGTGGCTAGTGACTTCAATTTAGAAAGAAGCCGGCTGTGGTGGCACACACCTTTAATCCCACCACTCCAGAGGCAGAGGCAGGTGCTTCTCTAAATTTGAGACCAGCCAGGTCTACAGAGAGAGTTCCAAGACAGTCAGGTCTGCACAGAGAAACCTTGTCTGGCAGGGGGGNATTTAGGGAGGAAAAAGAATTGAACAAAGAAAAAACAAATGTACTTGCTGTCTGGGGAAAAGTGAGCCAAGAAGTGAGAATGGTGTATGCAAAGGTCCTCAGGTGGGAGCACCCCTGAGGTGGGAGCACCCCTGTTTGTGGGAGCACCTGTTTGATCATCAGCAGAGATCAGAATGCCTGAAGCAGAGGATAGGAGAGGAAAACAGAGAGTAAATGAGTTCAGGATCCCTTACTGACTTGTTTCAGGAGAATCTCTCCTTGCAGATATGGTCAACTTTTTGTTTATTTTTTGTGTCAGGGTCTCATATAGCCCAGGTTGGGCCTTGAAGTCATTACAGAACTAAGGTGACCTTGACCATCTGATCCTCCTGTCCCCACCTCTCAAGGACTGGGATGACAGGTGCACAACATCANGCCTGGTCCCATGGGATGTGGGGATGGTCCCAGGGCTTCCTGCATATTAGGCAAGCACTTCACCCACTGAGCTGTGTCCAGCCTTTCGATACTGTGACATTGTTGTCATCTACAAAGCAAGTTTACAGTGAGTGTTGGGCTGCCTTCACAGCTGTCCTCAGCCTCATGCAGCCGGTGGGTTTGGTACATCTGCAGGGGATCTGAACTCTGTCCTCGGTAGTGTCTCCCTTGAATGTCCCTTGCTATCCTCCTAGACAACCAGATCCAACCCCAAGAAAGATATTTGGAAGGACACTGAGACTGGGGTAAATGACACCCTAAAAGAGAGCTAGGGCATCCTATATTGTCCAAGCCACAGTGCCAGCTACGGCAAGCAGGCCAGGACACCCCCCTTCCCCATTTCCTTTTGGAATGTTGATTCTGATTCAAGAATTTCCAAGTCTCCCCAGAGTCCCACGACCCTCTCGGCCCTGCAGAGTGACGTCAGCTGCCAGGCATCTGGTAGCTATTACCCGATTACCCGTGGAGAGGGGGGTCACTGTGGGCCTAGCCTGCGAAGCCTCCCTGGGCTCAGGGTGGCTGGTCCATGTCTTGTGAAGGGGCCCAGCTGCTCCTGGCTCTCATTTCCTGTGGAGACTTTCTCACAGTCCCTGAGACCCCGAGATGCCTTGGGCTGTGGGAACCTGACTATCCCAGGAAAGATGAGCTGTTCCCCACACTGACCTCTGCATTGCTTCTAGCCCTTGAGGGACCCTTTCTGCAGGTTGCTGGGCCTGTGTGGGGTTAGGGCTGAACAAACCAGGGTCAGACACCCAGGGAATGTGTGTCATTGAGTAAGTCCCTTTCTCCCTCTGAGCCTCCCTGAATGGTGATCACTAGTAGACAGGATGACAGGTAGAGGGTGTGGACCTGGACCAAGTGCAGTACATGGCAGTTGCTCATGCTATAGGAGGGGAAACTGAGTCTCACAGAAGGGTCTCACTCAGGGTCACAGCTTCCTACTTCCTGCTTAGGTGCCTTTCAGAATCCCCAAGGATCTTCTGCAAGTCCTACCCACCCCATTTCCTCTTCCCGACTCTGTCTCTGCCTGTCTGGGTGAAATGCTATTTACTCCCGTCTCCCCCCAGCTTCCTTCTGTTTCCAGCCAGGATCAGCCCCTCATCTCCAGGGATGTCATTCCATATGAGGGGCACAACAGACACTGGCCTCAAGCCACTTCAGCTCTAGTCTGAGCTCTGTGCCTGGACTCTCCCTGCTGTACAGTTTTGGCCACCACAGCCAGCCACTGCTCCACACTCCTCCCTCCAGCAGGTTTGCGGCTCAGGCTCATCAGCATCCTTGACTCTGCCCTTCCTCCTAGGCCAATGCCTTTCCTGATGGCTTCTGACAGCCAGGAGGACGTCAGGGAAGTGGCTGACCCAGTGGAAGCCTGTGCTATGGGGTGGGGCAGGAAGTAAATCCCAGAGACTTCTTAGCAGAGACTCTCAGCCCTCATGGCTATAGCTGTCTCAGGAGAGACCCAGCTTTCTTTGCATAGGTCACTGAAGNTGAAGGCATACCTCAGACAGCACCGGCTGTCACTCTCTGAGGAGTGCGCAAAACTTAGAGGAAGATGGCTGAGGTATTGCCCAACTGTAATCCCACTATTTGGGAAGAAAAAGCAGGGGGATTATGAGTTCAAGGCCAGCCTTAATCACAGAGTGAGACCCTGTCTCAAAATCTAAAGACAAGCCAGCCATGTGTGATAGCAAACACCTGCTATAATCTTACCTAGTACTTGGGAAGTAGAGGCAGGAGGATCAGGAGTTCAAAGCCAGTCTTGAGTATATAGCAAGTTTGAGACCAGCCTAGGCTTTTGTTTAGAAAAAAAATAAAAACAGAGTCTATGCACGGAAATCTCTGTCTCCCAGGAGAGTGGCATTGGAATCTGGAGCCCACATGGGCAAGGGGACCTGGCCTTCATCCTCATATGAGCATCATGGCCTTCCAGGACAGACATGATGTACCCTCTGACGAAGAGGAAGCCAAGCTTCAGAGAGAGGAAGGCAGATGGCAGAGCTCGGCAATTCTTTTCTCAGGCCATATGACCAGACCCTGAGGCCCAAAGGAACAAACTTGGGGACAGAGAGAGGGCAGCCAGGCCTGTGCAGACCAGAAGGCCATGTCTGATGGAGGGGTGGGGCAGCCTCCCCCTCCACTTCTCCAGGATCTTTGTGGAAGTTCACCCTTCTGATCCAGGCCAGAGGTCCCTGAAGGTGAAGTTCTGGTTCCAGCATGCATTAGGGAAATAAAGGATAATGGGTACTAATTACTACTCATTAATGTAATTAATTAAACTGATATATGCAATGCATGGTGTCAGTTATCAGAACAAATCAGTTAATACAGGCAATTAAAGGGGTTGGTTATTTAAATAATGAATGCTGCTGATGAATGGGCCTGATATAGCTCAGTTGTCACTATTGCTTGTTAATTGATTTCACTGCTAATATTAAGAAGGAAATGTCTTTTAAGTATATAATGTAAGAAATAATGAATTAATTCATGGAGCTGAGTTTTAATGACACTTGGATTCCTGGATTTGATCATTACAATGAGAAGTATATTCTAAAAGTCTAGCAAACTGACAACTGCAGGCCAAGAATCCTCCGACAACTGCAGGCCAAGAATCCTCCGGGCCCCTGGCTGTAAGCAGACAGGATGGCCCAGGCAGAGGGAATGTCACGTGCATAGGGCCAGAGGTTGAAGACCCTGGAGTTCTTTGGAAAGAGTTTATGGGGGCTGGAAAGGAAGGAAGGGTGAAGACGGAGAGGAACATGTNCAGAGGAGGCGTGTGGCTCAGTGGTGGAGTGCTTGCTTGTCAGACATGAGGCACTGGGTGCTGGGACTGGGAAGATGGTTCAGTATATTAAAGCACTTCCTTCATGGGTGTGAGGACCTGAGTTCAAACCTCTTGAACCCACGAGACAGCCAGAGGCATAAGCATGAGAATCTATAATCTGTGTTCTTAATGGGAAATGGAGACAGGAGAATCCTTGGAAACTCGCTGGCCAGCTACCGTGGTGAATGTGGCAGGAAGCGAACAGAGACCCCATCTCAAGGTGAAAAGTGAAGACCGACACTCCAGGTTATCCTCTGATCTCCACATGAGTACAGTGGTATGCATGGGCCTGCATTCACACACACAAACACACACAGGCACGCACACGCACATACTCACACACACCAGGTGCTTGTTAGTGTCTCAGCATTGTTTTGAGCTGATANCTGGAGGGAAAAGTACAGGGAACAGAAAGAGCAAAGCCCTGCCAGTTTGATAGCGCACGCTTTTAATCCCAGCACTCTGGAGGCAGAGGCAGGCGGAGCTCTGAGTTTGAGGTCAATCTGGTCTACAGAGCAAGTTCTAGGACAGCCAGGGCTATTACAAAGAGAAATCCTGTCTCAAAGTTGGAAAAGAAAGAGAGAGAGACAGACAGAAAGAAAGACAGACAGAGGGAAAGGAAAGGAAAGGAAAAGAAAAAAAGAAAGAAAGAGAGAGAGAGAGAGAGAGAGAGAAAGAGAGAGAGAGAGAGAAAGAGAAAGAAAGCAAGCAAGCGAGCAAAGCCCCTGAGGAATTGGTGCTGGTTGGGTACTTGCCAACTGGCCTTGGCTGGAGCAGTCCGTGGAGTGAGTGTGCCTGGGCATGGCAGGAAGGAGCCCATCTCCTGGAGTCTGTTAGGAACCTTGACTCCCAGGCTGATGGAGCTGGGCCCATGCTGCCAGAGGGAGGGGCAAGGGAAGCTGTGGTCCAACTTTTAACAGGGCTACCAGTTGGTGTGTGTGTAAGCGGCCATGTGACTGAGTGCGGTGGCTGGCAAGCGAGGGTGAGAGATGGAAGCTCCTTGGCCTGGGGCTCTGCCTTGGGCAGCCTCCCTGGCTGCTGATCCATAGGCCAGCACCCTATCCTCAAGGCTGTATTCCTGCCCTAGAACCTAAGAGGAAGTGGGCAGGAAGCAGGAGGAAGCACCGCGTTGATCCCAGTATGTCCCTGACAATTTGTTCCCAGCAGTGGGAGGATTTCCGGGCCTGAATGGCCGGAAACGTTGGGATGGGACACCTCACCCGGGAAGAATGGACAGAGCAGGTAGGGGAGGGGCTCCCTACTCCACACCACTGACAGTGTCACCAACCAGAGAGCATCCTAAAGGCCTTGGAAGCCTGTGCCATTGCAGACTCCAGCTTAAGAGACAGAGGTTAGAGGCCAGGAAGGGCTTTCTAGGAGGAAAGTCTAACGGACTTCAGAATGTCAGAACAGGAGCAGCTGCGGAGAGCCTCTGGCCTCAGGAGCTGGGGGTCGTTCTTTTCCTTCCTTTCTTCCTTCTTTGTTTCTTTCAGCTCATCTTTTTTTTTGAATAGTAAGGCCCTGTGTTTGAGCATACACTTCTTTCCCATTTTGCAGGTGGGAAACCTGAGGCCATTATCTGGGAACAAGTGTTCAGTCTAAGAGAATGACTGAGTGTGATGGCTGCTGGCAGGGGCTGCTTACTGTTCGTGTTCTCCATTAAGCTGCGGCCACACTGGGGACTGGGGTTCACTGGTGAATGACAGTCCACACCCTCACGAGGGTCTCTGTTAATTTTCAGTTGAGAAATAAATTTGAAATGGTTATTGCAGGTGGGGGTCTGCGAGACTAGGGGAACGGAGGCGGATGGGGGGTGGAGAGTGAGGCCAGGGGCTGTTGTAGGTAGGTGGTGTCCTGGGGAGGCTTCTCTGAGGAGGTGACTTTAAACTGAGCCCTGAACAAAGAGGGGGAGGAAAAAGCCTTGTGAAAATCCGGGAAAAGAGAGTTCCAAGCAGTTTCTCCCAAGAAAGTGCAAAGGCACCATGGCAAGGACAATGCAGCTGAGGCAGAATGAGGGGCAGGATGGCCGAGGGAGAGAGACATTGTAGAAGGTCGGTGAGGTAGGCAGTCAGGCTCCACCAGCGCACAGAGCTCTCGAGGTTGGGGCCTATGGACCCAGGGATGTCATTTTCTATCATAGTAACAGCACCCATCCTCCAGGAGTTTTGATTTGGATGATCAACTCCACTGCTGTGCAGGGGAGTATTTGTTTTATTCTTTAGCAGATGGGGCTGAGGACACGGCTCAGCTGTAGAGTGCTCATCGAGAATGTGCGAGGCCAGGGCTCTCCTCCCAACACTGGGAAAAGGAAAAAATTTTAAGACGTGTCTGCAGCTGTGCACTTACAATCTCTGCTACTCCAGAGTCTGAGGCAGAGGGATTGCTTGAGTCTAGTCAGACCAGACTGAGCAGCAGAGTGAGACTTGGTGGATGAGGGGAACTGCTGGAGATTGGGGCACCTGCTTTGACTATACACTTAGCTGCTGTCTGGTATCAGAACTGAAGCTGACAGTATGGGTGAGTGGACATGGGAACCAGCAAGGAAGTCCATGGAAGAGACGAGGGTGGCCTGGCTGCAGGGAGAGACTTGGTCATACTCTGTTATGAAGGGAGGATTTCCTGCTGGGCAGGGTGTGGCCTGTGGCATGGATCAAGGCCTGCTGAATAGGGGGTAGTCTGCTAGTAGAGCAAGGGTAGAAAGTGGCCCTGAAGCTTTGGCTGTCACAGCAGGAAGAGGGGAACTGGTACCCGGAGAAGGAAAGAGAGTGGAGGACCAGCAGCTGCTGGTAGGCGGCAAATTGGAGATGCCTCAGACATGGCAAGAACTGAAGGGAACAGGAGGGCACTGGGTGAGGAATGGGGCTGTGTCAGACGAAGGTTTAAGTTCTTTAGTCCACGACTGGGCTGAGTGTGGNGATGTGCCTCTAGAATCCCAGAATTCAGGTGGAGGCAGGAGGATCAGAACTTCAAAGTCAGTTTCACCTACCTTGCACATTTGAGTCCAGTGTGGGCTACATGAGACTCAAAACAAATGCAAAATGCAAAAGCGTGTGTGTGCACGTGAGCGCGCGCGCGTGCGCGCAGACA
>LZPO01073204.1:1505684-1517417 GCA_001675575.1 Neotoma lepida
CAGCCCTGGCTCGGGGAACTGACTCACAAAGGGGAAGGCTGTTTGTTCAGCATCCTGGAAAAATAGCCATCACCATCCTCTGGCCTGTTGTAGGCTCCATCCGTGCCACCCCGAAGGCAGAGAGAATAGGTGTGTACAGGCTGTAACCAGCAGTGGCAATGTGGACCAAGGCGTGAAGGGCCAGAGGAGAGGGGCTGAGCCTCAGCTTAGGCCCTCTAGTGCTTTGAGTCAGGGGTAGGGATTAGGTTGGGGTGGCAGGGAGAGGAAGCAGACACCAGGCAAGCATCATGAGCTGGGTGAACACTCACCCTGAGTCCTCCAGATAACTCCATTAGGCAGTGGCTGTCTTTGTTCCTGGTCTATGGAGAGGAAACCTAGGANGGGAGAGGTGAAGGAACCTCCTTAGGGTTGCACAGCTGGCAGGGGTAGAGCAGCCACAGGTTCTCCTGCCCTAGGGATAACATTCTGGGCTCCCAAGGCCAGGCCCAGGCCCCAGGCCGACAGGCAGGTAGACACTCAGGAGATCTGAGAAGCACTGAGAATATTCACCTCTTTCTCCTTCTTCCAGGGCCACTGGAGAACGGGAGGCTGCTGGGGACTATGTGAAGGTAGGAGGGGCAGGCTGGGGGGTGGCCCTGGTGTGATAGAGTGCTTGGTGACTGTGATGAACCAAACTTCCTCCTGGGAGGAGAGGGCAGAGGGTGGGCAGCCCCCAGAGACAGGGATCAATCTGGACAGCTATTTTCCATGCTTCCTGTCACTCTGCTGGCCCCAAACCCACCAGTTGGACAGCATCCCAAGGGTGTCCCCATGCAGTGGCCACCACAGTGAGATCCCACCCAGTCTCGGGGCATCTACTGAGTACTGGTGCTGTGAGGGGGCAGCAAGAGGGGTGACTCGGCTCTTCAGTATAGACGGGGCACAATTCACAGACATCAAGAGTCTAGTTTGGTGGCTGGGACTATGGCTCAGTGGGTAGAGTGCTTGCCTAGTCTGCAGAAGGCTCAAGGGTCAATCCCCAGTACCACATACGTTGAATGGTCCTGCATGCCTGTGATCCCAGTACTCAAGAGGCAGAAGGTTAAATTCAAGGTCATCCTTAGCTGAATAATGAGTTTTGAGGCCAGCCTGGGTAAAACAAGCAAAAAGCTGAACTTGTTCTAGGCACTGGGAGTGTTTACAGTGTAGTTTGTGTGTGTGAATACATGCTTGTGTGTATGTGTGTGTGTGTGTGTGTGTGTGTGTGTGTGTGTGTCAGAAGTGGACCTTATCGTTGTTGCTGTCCACTGTGGGTCTTTCTGTGACCTGGGGGGTTCGCTGATTAGGTTATGCTGGCGGGCCCATGAGGCCCCAGGATCTTTCTGTGTTCACTCTCAATGCTGAAGTTACAAACCAGCGCCATCACACATATTTTTGTTTTTGTTGTTTTTGTTTTTGCTTAGATATGGCTGCTGGAGATTGAACTCATGGCCTCATGCTTGTGTGCCAAACACTTGACAGAGTGAGCCGGCCACACAATATAGGGTGGTGGTGGTGTTTGCTGAGCACAATGGCACGTGATTGTTGTCTACAACTTGGGAGGCTGAGGTAGGAGGCCTGCAGGTAGTGCCAGGACACCGTGGACTACAGTGTAAGACCCTGTCTCAACAGGAAAACACTGGTTTTGAAATAACAGTAATAATAACAAAGGCTAAGAAACATTTTGAAAGCTGATTCTCTGCAAAGCCATGCTGGCTGTTGAGTGCTGGCAGAGGCTGTTCTGCTCTTTTGTAAACTTAAAAAAAAAAAAACAACATTTATTTATTTATTTATTTATTTATTTATTTATTTATTATGTATACAGAAGAGGGCACCAGACCTCATTACAGATGGTTGTGAGCCACCACGTGGATGCTGGGAATTGAACTCAGGACCTCTGGAAGAACAGTCAGTGCTCTTTCTTAATCTCTGAGCCACCTCTCCAGCCCCTTATTTATTTATTTTTATTAATGTTTATTTGTCTATTTATTTATTTAGTGTGCACGTGCCTGGGTGTGCATGTTGGAGTCAAAGGACAGATTGTGGGAGTCAGTCCTCTCCTTCCACCATGGGGTTCTGGTGACTGGACTCAGGTTGCCAGCCTTGGCAGTGGGGCCTTTATTCACTGAGCCTGCCCTGAACTCTTTGTTGTTGTTCTTTAGGTTTTCTGTTTGTGGATTAGAAACGTATGACTTTCTCACAATCACAAGGGATTCTGTGGGGCAGAGCTGGTACTGTGCCCCAAGCTTGATGCTCAGACTCAAGACAATGTCCCTGGCCCTTCCTCCATCAGAAGCGTCTCCTGAGCTAGGCCTTGGCTGAACAGCAAATACTGCAGTGGGCAAGGAAACGTGCCAGACCTGGATGCAACGGGTTCTCAGGCAAGGCAGGGACCAGAGAAGAATTACTCAGGGTTTGGGCACATTTTATAATCCATCAGGCCTATGATTTATTTATTTAATTTATTGTTATTAGTAGTATTAGTATAAGTATTTTATTTATTCATTTATTTAGTTTTTTGAGACAGGTTTTTTTTCTGTGTGTAGCCCTGGCTGTCCTGGAACTCTCTCTGTAGAACAGGCTGGCCTCAAACTCACAGAGATCCACCTGCCTCTGCCTCCCAAGTGCTGGGATTAAAGGCGTGCGTCACCACCACCCGCCCAATTTATTTATTTATTTTAAGACAGTCTCATAATGTAGCCCTGGAGTTCACTATACAGAACAAGTTGATCTTAAACACTGGCTTCTACCTCTCCAGTGCTGGGATTAAAGATATGTGCCAACAGCTTTGTGTGTGTGTGTGTGTGTGTGTGTGTGTGTGTGTGTGTGTGTACACATGACAGGGTCTCATGTAGCCCAGGGTAGCCTCAATCTTACTATGTAGCCAAAGATTACCTGGAACTTCTTATCCTCCTACCTCTACTTCCAGAGTGATGGTATTTCAGCCATGCACCACCATGCTTGATTTATATGGTATCAAACCCAAGGCTTCCTGCAGGCAAGGCCAGCACCCTGCTCACAGAGTCATATATCCCCAGTCTAGATTTTGGTCCCAAGTTTGGCAGTGACTTGCTTCTCTGAGACTTAGCATTTGCTCATATGGAACAGGGGACTTTGGGGGCTCAATGAGACTGTGCCCACGAGGGAATGCTTGAGTCTGGACCAGGGCAGGCTGGCCTGGCCCCAAATTTCAGGGACATCAAATCACTGAGCTGTGTAATGCAGGGGAGGGCTATATGGAGGAGCAGAGTCAGGGTGGGACTTGAGTGCCACAGATCAGCTGCGTCTGGCAAGGCAGTGAGAGTCTTATGAAGTCTGGGGGCTCTCTTGTCTCTTTATGGAATTAAAACAGATCTCAGGGTTGAGGATGGAGCTGGGGTACAGCCTACCTTGCTTGAGGCCCTGGGTTCTATCTCCATTATAAAGGGAAAATGAGTTTTAAAACCCTGTGGAGGAGTACCACCTGCTCGCTGGAACTGCTGGGCAATACTCAAAGCAGGCTTAGCTTTGTTCTTAAAGTCTCTGTGGGTGAGGGCTGGAATCAGTAGATTCCAAACTCCATTCCTGCCCTGAAGTGTTCAACACTGAAGAGTATCCAAAACTCCACAATCCCCAAACAATGACAGGAATCCTGGACTCTCAGGATTTCAAAATACCAAGCCCATAAAGTTTCAAGCTCCATGCTCAAGAGCTTCAAGGTATATCTATCTATAGGAAATAGTCATCTGGGGCCCAGAGAGGTGGACTCACCTGCCTGAGGTCACACAGCCTATGGGAAGGAAGGGTTTGTATACCATACCTAGTTTTTTTTGTTATTATTATTATTACTATTATTATTATTAGAACAGGTCTCATGTAGCCCAGAGGTGTGTGCCACCACACCCAGCTGGTATAGTGCTGGGGTTGCCTGCTGGGCAAACTAGCATTCTACCAACTAAACCACATCCACAGCCTTCAAGTCCAGATTTTGACTGTATGATTCTTTCTGTGCTGGCATTGGACTCAGTGCCTAACCCTTCTAGGCATGCACTTTAGGCGAGCTCTTACTCCAAACCCAGCTTTTGTGATACCTAGTTAAGAAATAGGACGTCTTTACTGGATAATTATCTTTACCAGGCAACTTTTTTGATTGAGCTTGATGACACTCACAAAGTTCTGTGCAGGGCTTCGCCTTGTATTCCAGACATCTCCACACATGCCAGTCCGGATTCAAAGAGAAGGACCCCAGGGTGGGAAGCCTAGGGAGTTAGAGAGGCAGGTGAGCTGCGCTTGGCGCTCCAACAGCCTCCGGACTGTGGCACTGCCAGAGTCAGCTTGCCGAACCCTGCTATTCTCAATCAGAGATGAGAAACCCGAAGCCACAAAGGATTGGGTAAAACATGGGGATTTTTGTAGCTTTAGATCNAATTGAATTCAGAGTCCCTGCTGGCTCCGGGTCTTCGAGACCCGGAGGGGTGCGAGAGTGGCGAAAAGCGGAGCCTCATCGCCGGTCTCGGGGTCCCCACTCCACCCCGCTGCCCTGGGTGGCATCCCTCTTGGCAGGTCCTGGGGAACCCGCATAGGGGAATGGGGTGGTGGTGGAGGGAGGAACAATAGTGCCCTCCCCTCTCTCTCCTTGCTCCCCTCCCTCCCCAGCTGGCTGGAGGGTGGGGTCTCCCTGCCCCGCCTCCCCGCTCCTCCCCCGACCAGGCGATGAGGTAATCGCGCCGCTCAGAGGCACGCGCAGCCGGTGCCCAGCCCGGTCGGTCCCCGCGCCCCTGCCCCTTCGGCCTCCACCCCCGGCACGCTTGGGGGACCTGGGTCTCCCGGCCGCACCATGACGGAGCGTTGCAGCCTGTGGAGTGCGCTGTCCGCCGCCGCCTGCTGCTTCTACCGGGGCTCACTGGTGCAGGTGCAGGTGAGGGGGCGGCACGGGGACCCGGGTCACTGCGCCCGGCTGCTGTGATGGGGACTGCAGTCCGAGAGCATCCCCGCAGGGTTGTGCGGGTCTGGCCATGGGCGAAGGGAGGGGGCGGGGTCGCGCCAAGCTCACCTCGGGCTACCCCGGGCGCTCCTTGGGGCGCGGGTCCAGGGGGTCATTCCTCGGACTCTGGACTGCAGGAGACGTGGGAGCGACTTGGAGCTGGGACTCGGACTAGGACGTGGGCTTCCTCCAGTACGCTATGGGGTCCCTGCTGCTGACCCCGGGCCACCTGAGTCCCCATTGTACCAGGGACTCAGAGCTGGGGTCTAGAAGCTGAGTTAGGGGCAGTATACTACAGGGCACGCGGAGGAGACCATGGTGTCGCCACCCTCCTGCCATCTGGGTGGGTTAAGGGTGCTGGGGGTGCAGGTCTCCCAGCCCAGCTAGCCTAGCAGTGCAGGGGCGCGCAGCGGCGATGTGAGGGTTAAACGGAAGGGGGTGGAGGGGAGGACCCGGACCCCGCCTCTCTGCGGAGCATCCTCTGGGGTGGCTGTGCCAGGGGTTGGGATACCTAAGGGAGCTGGGAGTAGTGCTGGGCACTGGCTGGTGGGAAGAGGCTGAGACCCTGACAGAGGTTCTCTCTCACTCCTGCCTCTCGGGCTTCCTGGGAGACGCGGGGCGCCTCACCTCTGAGCTCCCCCAACCTCACACACACACTTGCTCCGAGCCCGCCTGAATGACGGCCCCGCCGGCGGCTGAGCGCAGCATCCCCGCACGGGCCAATCAGGCGTGTGCAGGCCGGGAGGCGGTGAGATCATCTCTGGCCAATCGCAGTGCTCCGATCTCAGGGATGCTGCATTTGCACCTGCCCCCCCACCCCCAACTCTTGGGAGCTGAGGACCCTGAGGCCCAGGGTGAGGAGGAGGTCACAGGGGTCCTAGAGCTTCCTATCCCCAGGTGTGTGGGAGGTGGTCCCTTCACCCTCAACTCTGACCTTTGAATAGGACTGGAAATGAGGTGCCAGTCTCCAGAACCCTTTTACAGACGAAGCTACTCAAACCCAACCAGGGACAGTGACTGGACCAAGGTCACACAGTGTCGTGTCCACGTTCTTTGGGACAGTCTGCCTCTACTTTGCTCCGGAATTGGGAGGGGAGTTCCACTGTGTGCTCTGTTAAGAGCGGAGAGTGGTGTGTGTACGGCTGGGTACAGGATCCATTTCCATGTGCCTCTCACCTTTCTTTCCCAGNATCATGTGTGGTTCGAAGGGGTGGGGTGGGCGGAGGCCTGGGATAGTGTGAGCATTTCAGAATAAAGGGAGGAGACTAATGACCATAAGGAATAAGGCAACCTCTTAGAGAAGTGTGGGAGTCTGAAAAGGGCCAAATCTCTGCTTTGCCTAGACCTCTCTGCCCTGGTAGGGCATTGATTTCTGCTGTGTTGTAGGCAGAGACCTTGCAGCAAGCCCAACCCCAGTCCCTGCCTTTCCCCTGTGCGACCAGATGATTCCCTCTGTCTCCAGAACTCAGAAGGCATCTCAGAGCCTACACCGCCACAGGCTCCTGTTTCTGCTCTAGCTGCCTTTCAAAGAATGGCCCATCTCCTCCCAGGATTTCCACTGGCATCCATTCTGTCTGGCCCCTACTCGGCCTGCCTTACACCTGACCACTGGCCACCTAACACCCCTTCCTTGTTGCTGGGTCAGTGCCTCATGTTCCTCTGCCACTGACTGAGGCGCTCAGGCCACTTTCCACAGGAGAGTGAACCCAACGCCACACTGCACTGTTCTGAGGCTTCTGGGTGATTCCTCAGTTTGCCAGGCAGCACCACAGCTCTGCCCAACTTGCCCCACCATCCATAGACCCGAATCTGCCCACAGGGCCTCACCTTTGCCTCAGCTCTTCCCTGCACATCTGGCTTCCGCCCCCTGCTTTTTCTCCATCTCTGACTGGGCAGAGAGGACACTGCATCTCTGAAGATGTAGACACCTGGAATTGAGTGTGGAGGTCTGCATGGGCTCCTCTAGGGCAGTGGACTATCCTGGTCACCTCGGGCTCCAGCCCCAGCATAGTACCCAAGCTGAGGCTGGTCCATGTTGAATGAATGAAGCTGGGGAGTCTAGCTGTTCCTGGAGCTGGAATCATAGTTGTTGGGAAATGGTGGAGATAAGGATGAAGCCTGTGTGGAGTGTGGGTCTTAGGTCTGGAAATGTCTGAGGAGTGGCTTGCCAGACACTAGGAGTAGCCAGGAGAGACTCCATTTCCCTGCCTTATCTGTCTATATGCTTCTGACCAGTTCTAGAATGTGTGTCCTAGAGAAGCCATCTTTAGGGACTGTTAAAGCTGCACAGTGACAAGAATAGCCATGCGGTTCTGGAGTCCCATTCATTTTACTGAGGAAAGAGTTAGGGCCCAGACTGCTCAGATAGGATGGGCTTGCCTCTAGGACGTGTTGTGCCTGGCAATGGGACTCTCCTCTGGCGATAGGATGCCTGGGGTTGGGTAACCTCTAAAGCCAGGACTGCCCACCATAGGTAGCTGGGAAGGCTACCCTGGGCATTAACTTCAGTGAGTGACTTTAGACTCCCCGCAGGGCTNCACTTTCCAATCTGGCAGGATCACTTGAGATTGCAAGGGGGAGGGGCCTGGAGGGTTGTAATGGGCAGTGAGGATGTCTGTGAGGGTTCCTGCCCCTGTTATGGCTGCCTTCAGCCTGTCTACCTCACAGTTCCCATTCCCGATGTAGCCTCGTCTGTTCCGCCAGTTGGTCCAGGCACTTGCTGCCTCTCAGACTGACCTGTAGGCGGCCTCTCTTTGAGATGGCCCTGCTGTCTCTAGAGGGGTTTTGTACTGGTCTCCTTCAGGAAGTCCCTAACCTCTCACAGACTTAATCCCCTGGCCAGGAGAGAGCAAGGGCTCTTTGGCGCTGTCCAGCACCCTGGTGCTGATGGCAGCCGCCTCCTTTGGCCCCTTTGGCTCATCTCTTAGCTTGGGGACTTTACTGGAGAACAGGCCCTGACTTCCACCCCTTGCATAGGTACTTCTGGTAGAATAAATTGAGATTTTACTCTAGCTGGGATAGGGACCCACAGGTGAGGAGCCTCGGCAAGTCTTTTAGTGTTCTCAACAATCCCAGGATTAAAGATGACCTGGGACAGGAGGAGTTGGGAAGAGAAGGGGCTGTGGAACTAGATGCCAATCTCACTATCCCCATGCAGTTCTCCAAGGAGAAGTACATTCTCGACTCCTCACCGGAGAAACTGCACAAGGAGCTGGAAGAAGAGCTGAAACTCAACAGCACAGACCTCCGCAGCCATGCCTGGTACCACGGACGCATCCCTCGTGAGGTGAGCAGGCCCCAGGCAGGGATCTCAGCCCTGGACCCTTCCACCCACACCTTGGCCAACCTCAGCCCAGGCTCCAGTCACCAGAAAGGCTCTGGCCTGTTCATTAGTGAGGATGAGGCTTAGCTTTATCATTTATTGTGTGACCTTGAGAGAGTCACATCAGTTCTCCAGGCCCTGGCATCCTCATCTGCACAATGGAGAGCATATCCCCTTCAAAGGCAGTTGTGCATTACATAGTGAGACCCTATCTCAAAAGGGAGGGACTGTTGCAAAGGTGAAATGAGTGAATGCAGTAAGGTAAGATGTCTGGCACCAGTGAGTGTGAGCACCAGTGAGTGTGGGCACAAGGAGTGTTCTTACTATGTTTTGTTATTCCTGGTTTATAGGTCAACCTCATGTGAGTTTGGTTAGAGAACAAACTTTTGGTTTTTCTCTGTGTAGCTCTGGCTGTCCTGGAACTCACTTTGCAGACCAGGCTGGCCTCGAACTCAAGAGATTCACTTGCCTCTGCCTCTAGAGTACTGATAATCCAGGCATGTGCCACCANTGCCTGCCTGAGAACAGCCACTTTTGGGCCACACAGTATTGGCCANATTGAGTATCTGGGCTTAGGGGACTTTGTAAATCACAAACCTGGACTGATGGGTCACCTGACCCTGTGCCCCAGCACAGTGGATCAATTTTGTGGACATGGATAAATAAGGTGGCAGCTTCCTTGGAAGCTGGTGGCCCTGAATATGTGCAGAGCATCAAGTCTTCCACAGAAGTGTAAGAATGGAGTGCTGTGCAGAAATGCAGGTGGTCACCAGGAAGGGTCCTGAGTGGAGCCCTTGGGAGACACGCAGGTTCATCAGCTGTATTCTAGGCAGAGAGGGCATCTCAAGGGAGCAGACACCCAGAGCTGTCCTGGGGTATGGGGAGGGTGGAGGTTAGAGTTCACAGTGATTCCAACATTTACAGTCATTGTGCCCGTGTACATTCCAAGTGCCACCTCCTGCCATCCCTGAGCCTCTGTGCCCCTGACCCATGGCCTCAGCTGAGATGCCACCTCGGAATCTGGTTCTAAGCTCAGATGTCTGATGTCTACTAACTGTGCTCTGGATGCTGTCTTGGTGTCCCCAGTTCAAAGTCACCATGTCCCCTGACCCTGGTCCTGGTATTCTGGTCAACTTAGTTCCTCTGTACCTTTNGTAGGTCTCTGAGACCCTGGTACAGCGCAACGGCGACTTCCTCATCCGGGACTCACTCACCAGCCTAGGGGACTATGTGCTCACGTGTCGCTGGCACAATCAGGCCTTGCACTTCAAGATTAACAAGGTGGTGGTGAAGGCAGGTGAGAGCTACACCCACATCCAGTATCTGTTTGAGCAGGAGAGCTTTGATCATGTGCCTGCCCTCGTGCGCTACCATGTGGGCAGCCGCAAGGCCGTGTCTGAACAGAGTGGGGCCATTATCTACTGTCCTGTCAACCGCACCTTCCCACTTCGCTACCTCGAGGCCAGCTATGGCCTGAGCCAGGCCAGCAGCAAGGCCGCCAGCCCTGTCAGCCCTTCAGGCTCCAAGAGCAGCCATATGAAGAGAAGAAGCATTACCATGACCGACGGGCTCACTACTGACAAGGTCACCCGCAGCGATGGCTGCCCCAACAGGTCAGTCAGGTCCCAATTCTTCTGGTTTGTTAAATGAGGCTTCAATTATGAGAAAGAAGGGAGGCTCAGCTTCCCTGAGCTATGTGAGGCTCAGTGCAGGGGAGTGAGAGGCTGGAACACAGGTTTGCACTAGCTGAGGGCACCAGTGAGAGGCTGTCTATGCAGAGAATGGGGCCCATGGTCTAATTTACAGAAACCATGAGGATAAGCTGGGTTCTGGCCTGCATGATTCTTCCTGTCATTCCTCTAGGGACAGGAGAGACAGAGGAGCCTGAGAAGACTCAGCTTAGCCAGGTGTCCCCAAGCTGTGTCTCTGAGCCTAGGAGAAGAGAATTCTGGGTAGGGATGGAGAGGGAAAGCAGGGTAACTGAGGGAGGAGGTAACTAGAAAGTGAGCAAGTGGAAGCAGGGCTGTGGGTCAGGGTCTGTGGGAGGCAGGGCCCACTGGGGTTGTCTTTGGGAGTTGGGACCTACTGTAGGTCAGCTGTGGTCAAGGCCAGCTGGAGCCAGGGCTGGAGAGTCGTCTCTTCCACCCTAGCTCTTCCTTCTCCAGCTTTTGCATTTGTCCAGTGAGAGACTGAACTTGACAATCACTTTTTCTGCTTCTGAAGTTCAGGGGGTGGGGAGTAGGATCGTATGGTCGGTCAAGTCCCCTGATTTCTGACCTCTGGGCTCATGGAATCCCTATCCACAGCACCTCACTACCCCATCCTCGAGAGTCCATCAGAAACTGTGCCCTCAGCATGGATCAGATCCCAGATCTACACTCACCCCTGTCTCCTATTTCCGAGAGTCCCAGCTCCCCTGCCTACAGCACTGGTAAGGGAGCAGAGGGGGTGGGCTGAAGCACTATTGTCTTTGGTGGGGAATGTTTGTTACCTGTCTGTTTCTGCCTCTGTGCTGGGAGCAGTGCCCTCAGGANTGCTAGAAAAGCCTGTGGCAGAATTGCTGGCGTTGACANGTAAGCAACGTCCANAGCTCATTCATGCAGCAACAGCTGATAGCGTTCCCACGGGTGCCAGGCAATGGGCACAAAATGGGTTCTCAGTGTGAGCGTGAGGACGGAGGAAGCCTGCTGGAGGTGCAGCATGGGGCCAGGGCACTCATGCCAAGTTCCCACTGCAGCTGCCTTAGCAAGGACCCTGGTAACAAGTGCATCCCTAGGTCCTAGTGTAATTAGCTTAGACCAGGCTAACCCAGGCTAGTGTGCTTTGCTGTTCATTTGTTTGTTGTTTGTTTGAGACAGGGTTTCCCTGTATAGCCTTGGCTGTCCTGGAATTCACTCTGTTGACCAGGCTGGCCTTGAACTCATGGAGATCCACCTGCTTCTGCCCCCTGAGTGCTGGGATTAAAGGTGTCTAACAAACCTAAACCTAACCACCCAGCAAACACTTTACATTTTAGAGTAGTTTGAGGTTTATAGCATAATTGAAATTATGGTATACTGTGCTTATAAATTCACAGAAAAGTAAAATTATGCCCCCAGTTTATTTCTNAAAATATAGCAAAACAAAAACAAAAACAAACCTTAAACTGTCAAATAAAATGTCCTATCCCCAAAGTGGTCAAAGTGTTGTGACAGGAGCTGTCTCCTGGGAGCCTGGGCCTGAAGGAAGAATTCTGTGCTTCTAGAATGTTACTGTGTGCCCTGTGAGGCTCCCCTAAAACTTAAGGCCACCAGCTTTGTCATTGCACACACTTGCTTTCAAAATGGCACCTCCATGTGAAAACATTTATTTATTTTTACTTATTTTTTTTAGACAGAGACTTACTGTGTAGCCCTGGCTGGCCTGGAGCTTACTATGTAGACCAGGCTGA
>LZPO01073204.1:1552388-1562801 GCA_001675575.1 Neotoma lepida
AGAGAGAGAGAGAGAGAGAGAGAGAGAGAGAGAGAGAGCATGCATGCATAAAAGCCTGAAGTCAATGTTAAGCGTTTTTTTTGATGGCCTTCCACCTTTAGTTTCTGAGGCAGAGCCTCTCCCTCAATCTAAAGTGTAAGAGTTTGGCTAGGCTAGCTAGCTGGTGAGCTTCAGAGAGCCACCAGTCTCATTTCCCATCAAGACCAGGGTTTTAGGGACTCAGGGCCATGCCTGGCTTTTTTCAAGGCTTCTGGGGATCTGAACTCTAGTTCTGCTTGCTTGTCAGGACTTTACTGAGTCATCTCCCCAATCCAGCGTTTTATATTTACTACCTCACTCAAATGGTTTTTGTTGTTGGTTTTGAGACAGGGCCTCAAACTCACAGAAATCTACCTGACTCTGCCTCCTGAGTGCTGGGATTAAAGGCGTGCACCACTATGCCTGGTTATCTCACTCAAATGTAAGTCCTGTGGGGACTGAGCCTGTACTCTGCTGACAGTGGTAACAGATGTTCCCATCTGTTTCTGGGTTGTAGGAGGGACGCATTTGTCCCCAACAACACAGACAGAGAACTGAGGCCCAGAGAGATGAAGGAATGAGAAAGTGACAAGACCCGAGCTTGAACCCAAGCCCGTGTCCCTGAAAGCCATAACGCCTGCCCTAGCAGTGAGCCCAGTCTGCTGTAAGGCCTTCTGCACGTGGCACCCCTACCTCTGCACTGCAGGGCCTAACAGCTTGGCAAATATTAAGCACCCAATAACTATGTGGTAAATGTATTTTTCCTGATACATTCTATCTGTTGTGTTAGGTCAAAGGACGTTTGTAAATTTTAAGGATATCATGTTTACTGGTTTCAAATGGGAGAATTAAAGCATTTGAAAGTTGTTTTATTCACAAGTATTTCAGTATTCATAAGTCTTTTGAATATGTTCTGCATACAAGGCATTTCAGGGTGTGGGTGCGGGTGCCTTTGTTGGGAGAGAAAACAGCCCTGCCACAGGAGTCAGAGAGGCCTGCTTCCTCCTCTTCCTCTCTGAGCCTCCGTGACCCTGGCTGCGCTTCTCTTCTGGGGCTGGTATAAAACAGAGACAGCACAGGGCTTTCGAGCACACACAGACTCAGTACTCGCTGTGATTTTTTGCAGCGTCAACCATGAGCAGTTCTGCCTTCTTGTATTTTGCTTATATGTTTATTACAGGCGTGTGGTATTCATGCATATATGCACATTTACATGTGTGTGTGGAGGTCAGAGGTTGACATTTGCTGAGATCCCCAATGACAAAGATGTAAGTGTTGTGATAATTATACCCATTTTGTAGATAAGGAAACTGAGGCTGTCCACCTTATACATTGAAGCAGGGTCTCCTACTTGAATCCAGAGCTCAGGAGTTCACCAGTCTAGCTGGTTTGCTCTAGGGGATCCTTTATCTCTGCCTACCAGGCACTGGAATTACAGGTGGGCACCACACCTACTCATTTGTATGGGTGCTGGGGATTCAAATTCCAGTTCTCACATTTGAGTGGCAGGTGATTTAGCCACTGAGCCGTCTCTTTAAGTGGGAGTGGGGCTTTGGGACTGGGGCAGGAGCTTCATAACTGTCAGCAAGATAGCTTTTCTTTCAAGACAGGGTTTCTCTGTGTAGCCCTGGCTGTTCTGGAACTCACTCTGTAGACCAGGCTGGCCTCAAACTCAGAGGTCTGTCTGCCTTTGCATCCAGGGATTAACCATGGCTGCCCAGAGCTTTTGTTCTTTTGAGAGAGACAGGGTGTTACCCTATAGCCCAAGCTGGCCTGGAAATTACTGGGTAGTCTTCAAGCTGGCCTTGAATTTAGAACAAACCTTCTGCCTTTGCCTTCCAAGTGCTGAGATTGTAGGCATGTGCCACTGTTCCCAGGTTAGAAACTATGTTTTTACAAGCATTCTTATCATAGTTTATTTATTGACTGTGGATGTGCATGCTTGCATGTGGGCCATTGTGTATAAGTGGAGATCAGAGGGTAAGCTGCAGGAGTTGGTTCTCTCTCCACCATGTGGGCTGAGATGCATGGCAAGTGCCACTGAGCCATCTCACTGGCTCTGAAAATTAAAGTAAGGAAAATGATGAGCCAATGCAACACCTCTTATCAAATGTTAGGAGGGTCCTTTCCCTGCCATTTCTGCCACCTACAAACCCAGCTCTATAAGGGAATGCCCCATGTAGGAAAATCCCCTTAAGTTCCCATTATTTAGGACCTGTAGTGGTTCACACTTGTAATGTCAGCACTTAGGAGGCTGAGGCAGGTGGATTAACATGAGTTCGAGGCTAGTCTGAGCTACAGAGTAAGACACTGTCTCTACAACAAAGCAAATACACTTAGAGAAACAGTTCCAGCCTAGAGAAACACACTGACTAGGGCTTGGCATAAGGAAAGAGGGGATGAGTGACCTCCCTGGCCACCAGGGGGAGTCATTTCTAATTCATCCCATTTACTAACATCCATTCNGAGCGGGGTGGTGGTGGCATATGCCTTTAATCCCAGCACTCGGGAGGCAAAGGCGGCGGATCTCTGTGAGTTCGAGGCCAGCCTGGTCTACAGAGCGAGTTCCAGGATAGCCAAGGCTACACAGAGAAACCCTGTCTCGAAAAACAACAAAAACCAACCAACCAAACTACAAGGTCCCATTCTGCTGGGGCGGGGGTGGGGTTACCTGTGATGGAGATGCTAATTAGAAGAGTGCTCCCCAAGCTCTGGGGGCTGTGAAGGGGTGGGGGATCCATTCACCACTTACAGGTGGTGCCTGTTTACTTGAGGAAATGTTCAGGCCTGAACATCCCGTAGGAGGCCAGAACCTAGATCTAAGACCCGTGTCTGAGCCTGTGTGGGCTTCTGGCCTGGCACAGGAGCATCCCTGCCACCCACCCACCGGGCCAGCCGGTCCTCCAGGTCTTGGATCTGTTTGTGGTAGAATTCCTTCAGCTCCTCCACCAGGGTCGGCTCTGCAGTCTTCTCGGCCACATTTATATCCTTTTTGCCCCCCTTCTTCTTCTTGCCCTCAAACTCTTTGCCACCTTTGTTCAGCTTCTTTTTGGGAGCCATGGCTGATGGCAACTACTGTTTCAAGTCCTCTTTAAGAAGCCAGGTGGTTGCTAAGGAAATTGGTTCTATACATAGCAACAGCCTGGCAGAGCAAGGCTGGGTTTTAAAGGGCCACTGTCCCCTTCTGGACGGGGAGCTTGTGTCTGGCCTGGGCCTAGCCTTTCAGAGCACTTGGATACAAGTCTGGGTTCCAGGAAGACCTTTCCTTTTCCCAAATGGAAATAAATAACGTGGTAAATTAGTTACAATTATCAAGAGCCCTAGAAATCACTAGCCTGTCACTTTGGGGCTTTGGGCGAATCAGAAGATGGAGTTCCAGTCGGGTGGACTTCCTCATAGACTCTTAGCCAAGAGCAGAAGAAACAATCACTGGGCCCCCATGCTAGGAAGCTCCTCCCCTAGACCGGCCTGTCAATCCTTTAGTGGTACAACCACACAACAGTTTATATTGGAGGCTCCTGGGCTGGAGTCTTGGGATATCCTTCAAGTTTAGTGGCAGGGTCCATCTGTCCATTGCTACCCCAGGTAGATGAAGTTATTTCTGTAGCTTTGGTCTTGGCTGTAGCATGGGAAAGCCCCTAGGGTCGAGGAGGCATGGGACGGGGGACAGTAGGTATTCAGCTGGCAGGTGCCCTAGCTGGCACCTCAGGTCTCCATCCTTTCAGCACTGAGTCATCTCCTCAGTCACACTGGGCTTTTTTCAGTTTGTGAGTGTGTTTGCTCTTTAGTCCCCAGGGAGGCCTGGGGCCTGTCATCATGTTCAGTGATGACTGAGCACTTAGTGGGTTCACTATGAGGGGGGCTCAACTTTGGCGATGTTGCAGGAGGGAACATCCTTCATAAGCAGAGGACTAGCGGGGGTTCCACTTGGGTCTGCCTGATTCTCCCAGCCACGGTCATTCTGACCCATGGGAGTGAATGCCTGGTGCCACACACAGGTGGGCACATTTGCTGAAACCCTGCCCAGGACTGGGGACCCTGGAAGGACAGGGGGAAGAGCCACAGCTGATGGCCTGGTTCCAGGGTCTCTGGGCTGGTAGCTTGTGCTTTGACTACGCTTTGGCCTGTTGCAGTATCTTCCCTTCTGAAGATATACTACAGCTTTTGGAGGAGTGACCCGAGGCTCCCTCTGAGCCCTGGGACACTGGGAACCAGGGCCTTGGCAGGACACAATACTTCTTTGCTGTTTGGTGGGATCAGGGTGCAGTGGAATGACAGAAAGCCTGGGTCAAGGGAAGTCGAAAAAAAAAGCAAAACAAGGACCTAGCAGAAGGACCCTAGGATGACTGTAGCATAAAATAAGTTTGGGTTTTGCCCAGTCACTGGGCAAGCTTTAGTGAAACATTTCACTATTAGGATAAGAATTTGTAACTTGTATTTATGTTCAAACTATCTGTATATTATCTCTCCTGCAGTTGTATATCAAATGTTTTAATAAAAACAAACAAACAAACAAAAAAAACCAGGAGAAGGTAGCCAAGGGTGGCCACGTACCCCTGCAATCTCAGCTTCTTGGTGGGGGGGGGTGAGGGTGGGAGGAGGAGGAACACAAGTTCAAGGTCAGCCTGAGCAACTCAGCGAGGCTCTGTCTCAAAATAAGAAAACATGGGCCAGCAATGTGGCTTATCGGGTAAAAGCTCTTGCCGCACGGCCCGAGTTCTGAGCTGAGTTCTAAGCCCAGAACCCACAGTGGAAGGAGAAAATTGACCCCTGCAAGTTGTTCTCTGACCTTCATACACATGCCACTGCACACACACACAATGATAATAAACAACAAAGAGCAAGTGGACAAAACCCTAAAAACCGACAGAAAGAGGCTAAAGAGCCGTTCCTTTGTGTGAGGGACAGGTGACCCCGGGGAAAAGGCATAAGCAGTATTTACTGTGCTTCAATAGCTACTCAGGGTAGAATTCGGGTCCCTGTGTTAGATCTTATCCCTGACATTCTGGTGACAGACAGACACAGTGGCTAGCTGAAGTCTTCCAAGAGTGAGTGCTATGAAAACACTACATCCCGAGTCTCAGCTTCCTCGCCTGGAAAGTGGCAAGGGACCACCTACCACATGCTGAGGAGAGGCTGGCACGATCACGATGCTGTCTTCACCGGTCTGCCTCCAGGGCAAATCTTGCTGGAGCTGGGTGGGATGCACTACAGGACTGTCCTCCAAGCCAAACTGCCACCATCTCCATGAGTGGGCCTGCTTGCAAAGCTCTTTTCAGCTGAGCTCACTGACTCTTCCCTCCCCTCACAGGAGGGGATGGGGAGGGCCACTGGATCCATCTGTGCATCCAGCCATCCCTCCCAAGAAGCCGTATACAATTCTACCCTAACTGCATGTGACCTCAGGAAGGGGCTAGCATATACAGGCTGGGGCTCCATCTGTGTAGCCATGGGGAAGTCATCTGTCTCATTTCCCCTGAGACTGCTCTGCATTTCCCCAATGCTCCCGTTTATGACTCCTCACTCCGGCTCTGTGAGTGTGAGTACGCCCAATAAACTCATTGGGTCCCCAGGGAGACCTTTGGTGGAAACAAACTTTGGTTTGTCATTGGGACCTTAGAGAGGTGGGTAGTTCTCTGACCTTCACACACACGAACATGGTCTGTTCTCCACTACCACCCTGGGCAAAAATTGTTGGTACATGTGCAAGATCTTACAAAGTAGCCTTGAGTTAGTACATTCCTCCATTCAGTGAAGGCGTCATTTCCTGTTACTGAGCCAGGATAATGTATATAGAGATTTATTTAGTTGACTTAAAAAGATTTCTTTTTGTGTATATGGATGTTGTGCCTGCATGTCTATGTGCTGTGCCCATGGAGGCCAGAAGAGGGAGTCAGATCCCTGGGAACTGGAGTTACGGGAGGTTGTGACCCACCCCATGAATGCTAGAAAATAAACTCCAGTCCTCTGACTAGTGCTCTTAACTACTAAGCCATCTTCCCAGCACTGATTAGCTGCTTTTCCTTGTGTTTTGTGGTGCTTCAGGGAAGTTTGTGACCTCACACGCCAGGTGTTTTGCCTGGCTTCATATCCAACTTTTTTTAAAATTTCCTTTTTCATTTTATATACCAACCTCAGGTCTCCCTCCCCCCTCCTTCTCCTGCCCCCCCCACTTCCTCCCCTAAACCCTACTTCAAGTTCTTATCTTTTAGTNTTGAAACAGGGTCTCACTAAGGCTGACCTTGAACTTTCTTAGTCTAGGCAGTCCTAGAATTAAAACTTGTTTTTTCTGCTTCTTCAACAGCTGGGATTACAAGCCTGTGCCACTAGGGCTGGCTTATTCAGCTGCGTATGGAGGTCCAGGGACCTAGCACTTCATGGCTGATGGTTGGAGCACATGAGAAAGGAGGTCTGCTGTCAGAAGCTGGGGCGAGATGACGCCAAGCTTGACTACAGAACAGCCAGCCCTCTGGCGAGAACCACAGTACCCTCAATAACCCAGTCATTTTCCTCAATCTTTGCCAGGACTGCCACGCTGAGAGCTCAGCTCCCAGTGTATAAATGTTCAGGACAAGCCATCGTCAAACCTCAGCAGGGGAGCATTTAATGAGTCGCGCGGCTCTGCACCCTGTGAGTCCTGTTTCTCCAGAATGTTGATCTAGTGTCTACTCTCTAGGCCAACCTCATAGCAGACTCCTCAGGTCACAGGACACCCAGCTTCCAAACTGGAGGAAGCTCTTTCTACACTGGGGCAGAGGCAGTGACACTGATGGAGGGACCAACATCTCAGTGCTCTGAATACACCAGGACCACGAGCTCAAGTTGGGCCAGGGTCCTTCAGTGTCTGAGGCAGAGGCATTCTAGAAAGGAACAGGTTGAAAAGCAGCCTGCCCCATGTCTAGGCAGGTCTTTATTTTTATTTCTTCATTTGAGACAGTGTTTCACTCTGTAGCTTTGACTGGACCTGGNGCTCATTATGTAGACCTGGGTGGCTGAACTCAAAAGAGACCCCCTGCCTCTGCCTCCCAAATGTTGGGATTAAAGGTGAANTGTTCCCATGCTTGCCCACTAGGGCAGCGTTTTCTTGCTGCCTGAGGCTAGAGACAGGTGCAGATGTGATGTGATGCAAGTCACAATGCCCTGGCTCCAGCAGACCCCCAAGCCGCAGCTGTGGGATGGTTAGTCGGACTGGGCACAAGTGATCGCTGATGTCTTTATTAGACTCAAATGCTGCAGTACAGGACGGTACAGAGTGGTACACAGTTGTGCTTCCATACTTGAGACACTGAGATTCGAGAATTTCAAGTTAACAAGTTTCAAGACAGACTAGCTTTTTTTTAAATATCCATTTGAGAAATTATTTATATAAATAACATAAAGGAAACCCCACATGTTCGACAAACAAGGTCCTGAAGCATGAGCATTGCTTGACCAGAGGGAAGGGACGAAAGAAGCAGCTACAGAAGAAATCAACCAGTGCTACTACGGTTGGGTCCTAAGGAAACAGGGTCACTGGAGGGAAGTGGGGGCAGGACCAAGAACTAATAGAGGAGGAAGACTCTAGAGCCAGGGAGGAGAAGGGCACAGGTCACCTGCAGGAGGAGGAAGGCATATACCACATTTGAAGACTGCACAAGACACAGTAATACACACGTCTGCGGGAGGGAGGGGCAGGGGCTGGGCTGGGGACATTTTTTGTGACTTCCACTGTCTTTATGTTTCACGACGACAGCAGCAGAGTGAGTGACATGCTCAGGGAGCTGCTGCGTCCTGAGGATGGAGACCATCCTTCCAGCATCTGCTTCTGGAATTTCTGCTTTAGAACTAGCTATGTTTTATACAGCAACAATTTTAATACAAAGAATAAAATGATCATTTTTCTCATACAACCACGATGACCTATGACTATACATTACACAAAATTAAGATTGATGAAGCATCTTAAACTCAGGCTACTCTGACTGATGTCACTTGTAGAGTGGAGGCAAGATCAGCAGGGCCCCATTCCTCAGGCCTACAAACCTTTATAGCAAGCACCCTTNGATCAGGGTATCAAACCCATGTCTTCAAGTCCATTCCTGACCCTTGACCTCTATCCAGGCTGACCCTGCTCAAGTGAAGCCTGGGGAAAGAAGGGGGCTGGTTGTGCCTAACTCTTAAGGAACTGGGGGTGCCAGGCACGCTAACTTAGGTTGGAGGACTTAACTCAGGTTAGAGCACTGTGGACACGTCAGGGGAGTAGTGGCAGGCTCTGGCGACAACAGTGGCTGGCACCCAATCTGGCTTCCTATGGACACCTTAAGCCCCCACCCACAGCTGTAACACTGGNCAAAGCAGAGGTCTGTTCCATGCTGGCCTCTGGAGGTCTGCTCACTGCCCCTTCCCAGCCTCTTTGTGCATGAGAACAGGCGGTAAGCAGGGACTGGAGAGATCACTCCTCAGTGTGGAGTATCTGGGGGACAGACACCTTATGATTCCCAACAAAAACAGAAAGGAGCCCAAACAAGCTTTGAGAAACACCCACACGTCTACCTTTCCGTACTCAAGCAATGTGCGCACACAGCACAGGGCTATATACAGGTCACAGGATCATAAATAAGGAGAGTCCACTCAGTCTAGAGTTCTGACACTTCTGCAGTGTGGCACTTGCACATCACCTTCTTGTGGGATACGTACAGAAGATACTCATTTTTAAAAAACAACACATTACTCTCTTGCTTTTCAAAGGACAAGATAGGATGTCTTCGTACAGGAGAACTCAGCGTGGCAACGGGGTGGCCAGGGCGTGCAGGGCTGGGGAGGCAGCAGAGTAACCGAGGCTTCGCACTGGGGAGCTGCAGAGCACTGTGGGAAGGGAGCCAGGGTTTGGAGGGGCGGCTTATGTTTTTAACTGCTTATTTCTTCATCTGTTTTATTCAGCTTCTTCAGCGTGTCCAGCAGTTTCTGTGGGGTTAGAATGTGTGTNGATCCTGGGAAGGCAGAGAAAACAGTGAGCTCACTCACCTACTGCAGCCTGAGGCTTCTTTCCCCATCCCCCAACCCTCATCTGGGATCAGTGGAAACTGGGAGGGAGTAGGGATGGAACCCTTGGGCCCTGTCAGAATAGACTTAGGAGGCATTTAGGCTCAGCGGGGTCCCAGGCTCTCAGAGCCCAGCGCCATCTGCCAGGTGATGGGCAGCTGTGCTTTCTTTATTATCTCTTGAAGTCAAGGTGAAGCCAGGAAGAGAAATTTCAAATACGGCAAGGGACAGTGGCTAAGGGCAGAGGCTAGTAGGCGTCTCTATGTGGAGAGAATGTTGCCTGTTGGGCACAGGGACCCACTGAAGTCTGGGAGCCGGCATGTTGGTGCTGGCACGGTGGGGGACCTCAGGTGTGAGAGGGAAAGGGCAGGGACCTGAGGCCTTACCTTGTGGAGACCTGCATTGTAAGAGATTAGAAATGCTTGCAAAAGTTTAAGCTAATGGAATCAGATATACTTCTAGAGCAAAGGTAAAAAAATACAAATAAAAACATTTAAAAATGAAGGCCTTTTCATAGAGATGTAGGTGCACTAAAATGATGCATGGACTGAGTGGTCTGGACATGGGCTTAATCACACAGAATGGAGGTGACGGGTGGTGTGAGCATGAGGCGTGCATGCACGCAGCAGTGGGTGCAAAGCAGGGTCCTGGTGGGACAGAACTAAACCAAAGATCCGTTCTTGAAAATGTGCCTCCCTGGGGACCTGGAAGCAATAGGCCTCTGTGGGAGTGGGAGGCTGAGGCCCTCCAGACTTCCACTCAAAGGGCAGGCACAAGGGGCTTGGTGCCTGCGCCTCTGACTACCACTTGTTCAGTGACCTGGTCATTCTGAACCAGCAGAATGGCAACACTCAGAGGCATCCACCAGTGTCCTGTCCCTGCCTGAATTCACTATTGTGAGGGAGGAGTCCGCCCCAGCTGTGTCCTAAGTGTTCTCCCTGTGCCAGGGCCCTGTACTTTAAGGCTGTTACTCTCAGGCTGCAGCTCCTTAAGCAGAATGGATGTGCTCTTGGGGTGCCTGAAGTTTTTATACCCCCCTTTCCGCTAGAGCATGCTAGCTTCAGCGAGCTTGCCACACTTCCCAGGAGCCCTGAGGCAGCAGGAGCCAGTGCCAAAAGGAGGGCTTTTCAGATCTCCACCTCATGCATCCCAGCTCTGGATCCAGTGAGGAGTGGCCTCAGGTTTCTTCAAGTCCACATGGAGCATACTGGCCAGGGAATGTCCTGCTCCCTACCTGGACACTGGCCTGTTCCAAAGTGTCTGCCCACTTCTCATATGCGCATTTAGAAACCCAGGGAGGTCAGAGAGAGGTTGGGGAACCTATGCTCTAGAACTTCCTGATACTATCTCATTCCTAACCATTGGACATCCCTA
>LZPO01073204.1:1562846-1576154 GCA_001675575.1 Neotoma lepida
AGCTTTGGCGCCTTTCCTGGAACTCACTCAGTAGCCCAGGCTGGCCTCGAACTCACAGAGATCCGCCTGCCTCTGCCTCCCGAGTGCTGGGATTAAAGGCGTGCATCACCACCGCCTGGCTAAAGGATAATTTTAAGGTTTATTTATCATACAGTGTTCTGCCTGCATGTGTGCCTGCAGGCCAGAAGAGGGTACCAGATCTCATTATAGATAGTTTTGAGCCACCATGTGGTTGCTGGGAATTGAACTTAGATCCTCTGGAACAGCAGCCAGTGCTCTTAACCTCTGAGCCATCTCTCCAGCCCCTGACATCCCTAGTCTTTACAGAACAAGTGTAGAACTGAATCTTGGAGAGCCAGTGAAGCCTTACTTGGCATCAGGCCAGGTCACCTNAAGCCACTTCCTGACACCCAGCAATCTGAACATTTCAGTACTGCAGGTGGGACGTGGAGCCATCAACACTCCAGAGTGGGTGAGATGAGCCAGGAGCTGCATTTTGCAGTTGATCTCCTGTTAGCCCCAGAGGTTGGCTATGTTGGCCTTCTACTCACAAACCGAGACTTTGTTTCAGTCCCCACAACTGGTGATTATGAAATGCCAGCAGTGGCCTCCAAAGATGAAGTTGAAGCCTAGTCAAATGACCATTTCATGCATCAAAGCCTTGGGGAGTGGTCCTTTCTATTAAGGGCTCCCTGGGAAAGAAACCAATATCCCCCCTGCCCTTTATTTATTTATTTATTTATTTTTGAGGCAGGGTTTGTCTGTGCAGTCCTGGCTGTCCTGGAACTTGCTCTGTAGACCAGGTTGGCCTCAAACTCAGAGATCCACCTGCCTCTGCCTCCCAAGTCCTGGGATTAAAGGCGTGCATCTGCACCACCTGGCTCAAAGGAGACATCCTTATCAGACAGACATGCAAGGGATGCTTGTATGTCAGAATCAACAGCTCCAACCCAGAACACTGCAAAATGTTCTCTATATAAGCACACATAAAACCTTACAAGTGGCATGTGCACTAAACAGGTCTAATCTAGCCTGAGAGTTCTCTCATTTGTTTTTTGTTTCTTTTTTTAAATTATTTTCATGTATGTGAGTGTTTTGTCTTTATGTATGTCAGGGCATCATAACTGTTCTTGGTGCTCAATGGGGCCAGAAGAGGGCATTGGATCTCCATGACTGGAGTTACAGACAGCTGTGAGCTGCCGTGTGGTTGCTGGGAATTGAACCCAGATCCTCTGGAAGAGCAGCCAGTGCTCCTAAGCCATTTCTCCAGCCCCTCTCTCGTTTGTTTTGACGGCTTCCTGGCCATCCACTCGAGAGTGGCACTACTGGCCTACCCCATCAAGGTAAGAATGTAAAAATCGAATCAGAAGACATCACTCATGGGCTGTCTGGAAGGATGGCAAGAGGGGACTAAGATGAGGCTTAGTGGAACTGGTGTTCTTCAATAGTCAGCTAGCTGCCTTGGGGACTGAAAAGAGAGGAGCTAGGAAGACACAGCAAGGCACTGTCTCCCAGGGACTCCCCCTCGTGGCAGGGCCTCATCTCTATAAGGATAAGCTGTTGTCGGTCTTTCTTTGGACTGCCAACTCCTGAATAATGACACGGAGACTTTTTATTAATTATGAAAGCTTGGCCTTAGCTTAGGCTTATTCCTGACTAGCTCTTATAACTTACATTAGCCGTTTATTTTAATCTGTGTTCTGCCACGTGACTTGTTACCTCTCCTCAGTACTGAGTGTCTGATTTCCTCCACATTAAACCAATCAGAAGGTGCCTTAGGCAAGTGAGGAAGGACAGAGACATTTACAAAAAGATTATCCCAGTATCAAGCTACAAAACCAGGGATCTCCAAGGATCTGCACTATTCTGTCTGTTCACCTGGACGGTTACGACAGGAGAGGCGGCGAGTGGTTTTCCTTTGTCTCTGGCCTCATTGGTGTTAGGGCTCGGTGGCTTGCTATTCCTTCATCTCCATGCTTCCTTGTACGCATATATATTTTAAAAATTTATTTTTGAGACAGGGTCTCAGTCTGTAGCCCTTGGCTGTCCTCAAACTCTCATGTATACCAAACTGGCCTTAAACTCATATAGGTCTGCCTGCCTCTGCCTCCCAAGTGCTAGAATTAGAGTTGTGGTACACCACATCCTGCTTACTTATTTAGCTTTTAGACACACTCTGCCTTGAATTTGAGACCCTAGTGCCTCAGTTTCCTGAGGTCTAGGCTGACAGAAGTACAACCCTCTGCTTTATGTCCTATTAACCTTGCTTTCCAGAGGAAAAGGAGTGCAGGAAGGATGGAGTGGAGGTCCAGGGCCACAGCCAACTCCATTTTCTTGGCTCACAGCTGTTGTCCTGGAGATAACACCCCTCTCCTGAGGGAAGTGGGGATAAATGGAGTAGCCTACTATTTCTTCTTCCAACAGGAAAACCACAGTAAGCAAACCAGCTTCTGGAGGTGTCTAGTCCAGCTTCGGAAGGGCCATGCCCTTGACATCCCCCAGGAGCACAGAGGTACGCAAGGCTTGAGGCCTGCATCTGGCCTATTCAATTACAGCCTGGCTCGAGGGCACCTTGGGTGCTGACCCAGCCTCCCTGTTCTTGTATTCTATAGCCAGGGAATGTGAGTGACCACCTTGATCACCCAGTCCTGGCTACCAGTCCAGGTCTCTTGTTACTGCTTACAGGCCATTCCTACTTGCTGATTCACTGGGTCACATGTCAACTTATGGTGAAAGGACATTTTTAGGGCCCATGATAAAACAGGCATAAACACAGCAATTACTAACACAGGAGGTTCCCAACACACTTAAAGGCAGGCTAAGGAGAAGGGATGAGGAGGTGTCTGACAGGCCAAACAGCCAGGGTACACCCAAGGAACAAGCTTGGGGGTGTCAAGAAGGGATTTCTCCTGAGGGCTCTAGACCTCACTAAGAGGCCTCAAAGAGGTGTGACTGTTGAACTCTAAAAGATCCTGCACTAATATAAAAGCAATTTCTTCCCTTCTTCCTCCCTCTCTTCCTTCTCTCCCAAGCCTCATTCACAGTAGGCAAATGGTTTACCACTAAACTACATCCCAGCTCTCTTCTCTTTTCACTTTTTCAAAAAGTTTTATTTTATTTTAATTATGTGTAAGTGTGTGAGTATGTGTTCACATATGCGTGCCCACAGAGGTCAAAGACATCGGATCCCCGAGAGTTAGAGGTGGTTGTGAGCTGTCAGAGCTGTCNAATGTGGGGACTGAGGANAGAACCCGGGTCTTCTACAAGAGTACCATGTGCTCTTAACCACTGAGCCATCTCTCCAGCCTTCTTTTTATTTTTTATTTTGAGACACAGTCCTGTTCAAGTTGCCCAGGCTGGTCTTTAACTCACTCTGTAGCCTATGTGGGCCTTGGACCTGCCTCTGCCTGCTGAGTAGCTGGGATCACAGCCTGCCCCACCAGACTGGAATAAAAGCAGGACAAAAGAGTGCAGTTTCTATAGAGAGCAGAGTGTAACGAACAGTGGTGACACAAAGCCTATCACAGCTGGAGGGTGGCCAGCCCTCTGCACCAGTGCCCTCAAAGTGCGTATTCTGAGTATAGGTGTCCATCCCTTTTGCCTTTCACTGGCCTGGAGTCCCCTCTGTTGCTCCCTGCCACTCCTTTCNCACCCTTAGGTGCTCTGGGCATCTCTCAAGTGTTGGCCTTGTACACATGGCCATCCTGAATGTCTGCTGGCCTCACTCTCAAGTGTACACGCTCTACGGAGCCTACATCTCAACCTGGGCAGCAGGCTTGGGCACCGTGCCTCAAACATCCCTCAACTCCTTGAGGAGTATTCACACAGATCCTGTCACTTGGTTCCACCCCAGTGGCCGGCAGCTGTCTGACTGTGCAGCATTCACCCAGGGCTGGAGTGAGCGGGTGGGTGGAGCCCAGGGCGTGAAGGCTGGACACATTTTCAATCGGCGTTAAGAACTGCAAGCATTTTCTTGGAAAAAGAAAAATCAAAGAAATGAAAAGGAAAAAGAGAAAAAGAAAGAAAGAGTGACGGGATAACCAAAGAAAGCCCTTCAGAGTGGAAGAGTTTCTTTCTGTAATAAGCCGCTTTTACTTTGTTTTTCTGGCTCTCACTCCATTGCTGGAGCCTGATCCTCAAAAGATACCCTAGAGGACTCCCTGAAGTCGGGGTGTCTCAGGTCCATGAGGAATTTGGTGGGAGTGAGAATGTGAGTAGAACCTGTGGGAGAATAGAGGCCGGCTGAACAGAGGCACCCCTGGACATGCCAACAGAGGCCCCAGCGCCCGCAGCCAGAGTGGCGGTGAGAGGCAAAGCATGCACAGACGCATGCACGCACGCACGCACGCACACACACGCTCAGCACGCAGGCAGGCAGCAAGGCGTTGGCATGCATAAAGCATGTGAGGCCACACAGTGAATGGTGGCTGTCTTCGGGAAGCCCCTCCATGAACCCACATGGGCAGCTCTCTGTCCCTGGGTCTCCACCCTCCCCCTGCACAAGGAACCTTAAGGAAGGTCCAAAGGAGAAAATGAAGGTTCACACCCAAAGCCTGGCTGGGACAGCTGCTGTCCAGGAAAGCTGTGTCTGAGCTCAGGTCCTCTAACACACTCATGCGACACATACGCAAGCAGTGAGCAGGGAACACTCATGGGCCTATGTCACAGACAGAAAGACAGGCACAGAAACAGACCATGGATGCCCGTGGGAGCTGGTCTTCCCACCTGGTTGTGCAAAGGTGATGACCCCTTCATGCCTGTCTTGGTGAACCCAGAAGCGGCTATGTTACTGCTCTAAGGGGCCTGCTTGCTTGGACAGCTTGGGGGTGCTGTGAGTTGGTCATCCAAATTGGATAAATAGAGGTGACACTTGCTGAGATGACTGCGCCTGGGAGCGGACGGAAGCTTTGCTGGCTGGGCAGCTAAGGGCCTTGTCTCCAGCAGAACACCTGTAAACGGCCCANGTGGCGCTTCACAGGCCCTAGGAGGACCATTTCCATGTGTGCACAGCACACTCCTGGGACCACAGTCTCTGGCCTTGCACTTCACCCAGCGTGCGTTCCCACAGAGGGTGAGCTTAAACAGGGCAGTGTCTGTGACAGCCTTCTGACAATTGGAGGCACATAAAACTCTGTTTGGGGCCAAAAGGAAGACATCTGGAAGAACTCAGCTTTTTCTCCCTGGATCATCTGCCAGCCCTAGAAGCTACAGATGATCCTGGAGAAGGGAAGTAAGAAGGGCCTCCTGCTGCAATAGACCAGCTTCTACCNGCTGCTCCTGCTCTTTTGGAAGTGAGCAGGAAATACAGGGTGTGGCAGACCAGAAAGCATTGGGGACTGGCTAGGGAATCCTTATGAGCCAGCCAGCCACCAGTGGGCTTCACAGTATCTATGGACATGCTGTCTAACCGCCTCCAACAGAGAGTACTAAAGGAAGACAGTAGTGACAGCTCTACCATCTAGTGTGGTCCAAGGCCTGATGCACACAAGTGTGCAACTCCCCTCTCAGCCCTGCTTCAGGCTGCAAATAGGTGCCATGAACTCTGTTTTGTTGGAGAGCTCTGCTCTTGCTCAAGGTGACTCCACTTGGCAGTGTCAGTGTACAGATTTGAGACTCTATGACCAGGCTCTTTCCATCCCAAGATGCTGTCTTTCGGCAAGAGACACAGTAGGGCAGAGATCCTAGCTTTTGCCATTCACACACTGTTGTTACCCAGGGCTAAGCTTTGCTTGCTGGGGTGAGGGGGGCCCTGAGATGGAATGCCAACACCAAGCATGGGATGGAGTGACGGTGCAATGAGGCAGCAACTCCTGCAGAATGCATGCCCTGCTCACCTATCAGCACTTCCCACTTGCCGTTGGCCTGGGTCACTTCATAAGCACAGCGCATCTCATTCAGGCTCACACCTCCAAGGATGAAAATAATGAGGCGGGGGCCACTGCGGTATTCCCCGGGGGCCTTATTCTTGTGCCAGTGTCCATAGCGGGCGCTGAGGGAGAGAGAGAGTTACAGGTGACTTGTCAGTGCTGGTGAGCTGAACCGTACTGCAGGTGCCTGAGCTCTGACTGCCACTCTCTTAGAAACACAGGTACCAGACTGGCTCATCTCAGCAGCTTTGCCTGGATGGCTCTCATCCAGATGTCTGTTTCAGATCAGGCCTGGTTCTGAGCTTGCCTGGGACTCTGACTAAGCAGCATGGAGAGGCAGAGGGCTCCATCAGGTTGGCACACTGATCACAAGCAAACGTGCTAAAGAGGCCTTGTGTGGGCCAGGCTTCCTGGTACTGTATCTCCAGGGAAAGACAGCACTTGCCCTCCAAGAAGTCAAGAGTCTAGTGGGATGGGGATTGTTGAATGCCATGGGACAGAACAGGGCCACAGAGCACTGCTCAGGCTTTACCAGGGAGGTAAAAGACAGGTGAGCCCAAGTTGCATGGCTCTTCATTAGCAGGCCTCCCTCTGTCCCTGGACTTCCTCAGTAAAGACCTGGACACGCTGACACAGGAGGGGGGGCTGGAAAACTGTAAACGTTCAAGAGAGGAAGCAAGTTCCCTATGGACACTAGAATGCTCTGCCCTGCTCCTCACTCACAACAGCCCCGGAAGCACTTGGGATCTGTCGGTCTCTTCCATGTACAGCCAGCCTAGCAAGGGCAGCACTTGGAGACTGTAGTTTATTCCACATTCAGCAATGGCTTTTTTTCCTTTGCTGCCATCAGAGGAGAGGCCAGTGCCACAGGAGTCACTGCAGACCTCTGGCCTAGGCCCAGAGGCCAAGGGTGAAGACAGAAAGAAGAAAAGCCTGGGACAAACCAGAGAAAAGGGACAGTGGCTCATACTCTAGAGTGTTGCTGGTCATGGTGGCACACACCTTTAAACCCAGCCTTGGGAGGCAGAGACAGGTGGATTTCTGTGAGTTCCACCAGAGGAATAGCCTGGTCTACACAGCCAGGGCTACACAGTGAGACCCTGTCTCAAAAAACCAAAACAAACAAAAAGCCCAAAACAAAACAAAACAAGGGGTGAAGGAGTGTCAACCCTGGGAACCACAGCTGATGGCCTCTCTGCAGCCACTGGCTGCTCTCCAGGCTCAAGGCTCAGTCTCTAGTTCTCCAGAGCCACTGTCTAGTACTTGTCAGCTGGTAGGCACCTGGGCTGTTTCCACACTAGGCTGCATGGACAGAACTGCTGTGAATGCTGGGGTTTCCTGATTAAACCAGTGTTTAGGGAAGACCAAAGAGGAAAACTAAAGACCTACAGATTAAAAGGGCTGTGTACAGCCGGGCGGTGGTGGCGCACACCTTTAATCTCAGCACTCGGGAGGCAGAGGCAGGCGGATCTCTGTGAGTTCNGTGGACATAACAGAACTAATTAGCTGAGAGCCAATCTGGCAACTCCTAATTCTTAAAATAAGGAGTTTTCGCTGGGCAGTGGTGGCGCACGCCTTTAATCCCAGTACTCGGGAGGCAGAGGCAGGCGGATCTCTGTGAGTTCGAGGCCAGCCTGGGCTACCAAGTGAGTTCCAGGAAAGGCGCAAAGCTACACAAAGAAACCCTGCCTCGAAAAACCTAAAAAAGAATAAAGGGGCTGTGTAGTTTATCTGGCTGCAGGTAATGTGTGTGTGGGTAGGGCTAATGCAGTAGGCCTGGCATTGTTCAAGGACGAGGAGGGAGGTAGTGGCTGAGGCAGACAGGGTGCATGAAGGAAGAAGGGGGTGAGTTCTTGAGGGGCTGGGAGCCAAAAAGAGGACTGTACGGCCTGCTGTGAACCTGGGCCTGCTCTGACCATGATGGGTGATGTGGGAGTGTCCTGATGGTGCATGCCATTCACAGCCAGATCACCCAGANGCTCAGACAGTGCCACCTGCTTTCCCTACATCTACCCACCTGACAGCCGTGGTGCTGAAGGACGCAGAGGAGCGGGTGGAGATGTATGGGTAGTGCTTTGTATCCAGTTTGTCTTCAATCGTGTCCTAGAGAGGAGAAGACAGACATCACCACCCAGCAGAGCTGCCAGGAGCTAAAGCAGGAGGATGTGAAGGAAAAGCCGGTCATGACCACATCTGCAGCAGACCCTCTTCCCATGCTGCTGCCACTACTGGGGGCCCAGCACAGGCCAGGGTCATGGCACTTGTTCCATAGCAGGCTGTTAGACTGCCTAGCCCTGTGGGTTACCCTGTCCAACATACAAAGCACTCATTTCCCCTCATCTCTGCAGTGTACTCCAGTGTGTAAGCCACTGAGGTTAAACACCTTGTACTCTGTCCACTAAACTCCNGACATGTGCTGTCAGCCTGTGACAAGTGGATCTAGGGAGAGTGGATCTAGAGGTGTAGCCCTGGCTGTGTAGACCTCCACTTTGTCAAGGAGTCTGGTTGGTGGATTTCAGCTATCTTCTGCCACTTGGAAATCCATACTCCTCTTAGGAGCTGAGAAGCCTACACAGGCCTCCTTAGAGAGCAGGGAGGGGGCAGAGAGACAGGGGGCAATGCACCAGAGGGCTGCCTCCTCAGTCCCAACACCAGACAGGCAATTGGTTCCTGGGTGTTTCATAGCCACCTCTCCTTTCGGTTTAGGTTTTAAAAATAGGACTCTGACTCACCCTACATAAATACACTTCTAGCACATAATTCCTGAACTGACTCAGGGATAGGCAGCAAGGCCCTATTCTCTAGACTTCTATTTTGTTTGCCTATCAAGTGCAGAAGTTGAGCAGACTGTCTCCTCCAACCTTAAAGACCTCCTGGTGGAGGACTCTGCAGGGTTCCTGCTGTGATGGTGAGGGATGGGAGTCACACCACAGAACAGCTGCACTGCCCACTGCCTTGTATCCCTTGACAGCCAACGAACATGGTGCCACAGCTTAGTGTGAGGCTCTGTACCATGGACATAGGGCACAAGGTGACAGAGTCATCTATTAGAAGATGACCCCAGGGTGAGCCAGGCATTAGTGGTGCACACCTTTAGTCCCAGCACTCAAGAGGCAGAAGAACTCAGGAGCTCTGAGTTCAAACCAGCCTGGTTTACATAGTGAGTTCCAGGACAGCTTCACAGGGAAACCCTGTCTTGAAAACACCAAAGAGAAGATGATGACCCCAGGGGATGTGGCTCAGTTGGTAGTGTACTTGTCCAGCATGTTGATCCCCAGCACTGCACAAACTAGANTTAGTAGTGTATGCTTTTAATCCTGTACTTCAGGGATAAAACAGGAAGATCAGAAGTTCAAGGCGAGCCTGGGCTTAAGACCCAATCTCAAAAACAAAAGATGGCCTCAAACTGGGCGGCAAGTATGTATGTAAATAGCACTGCTGACCAGAGTTGGGGATTCAGAACGCAGCAGGCTCAGACATGTGAGGTGCCACAGAGACAATGTGAGACCTTGTAGACAAGGAAGCAGGACTCAGGAAGTGGAGATAAGGACAAAGATACTCCAAGGGGCCAGTTTGAGACACAGAGCCCAGGTCTGTCTGCTGGCATGGGGAGAGCTCGGGAGTGCAGCAGGGGGCAAGGTGGGCAGGCTGTAGCCTCCTGTTGAGGCCTTTCTGCAGCTGCCTGAGGTGTGATGTACAAGGACCATGTTCACTAGCAGAGTGTGTGCATGCTCCTCATCTAAACTTGGCATGCCTGGCTCTGAGGATTGCACCAGAGGCTCTTTTACAGCATGGGACTCTAGCCCCGAGACTGGAGCAGTGGGCAGATGGATCTTGAGGTCACCATGTATGTGTCTGTCTTTCCTAGCTAGTTTTACTTGACAGGGAGGAGGGAGCCCTAATTAGAAAATGCCTCAAGATCAGGTTGTAGGCAACCTGGTAGGGCATTTTCTTAAGTAGTGATTGATGGAGGAAGGGACAGATCACTGTGGGTGGTGCTGTCCCTGGGCTGATGTTCCTGGGTGCTGTAAGAAAGCAGGCTGAGCTAGCCATGGGGAACAATCCAGTTAGCAGCACCCCTCCATGGCTTCTGCATTAGCTCCTGCCTCCAGGTTCCTGCCCTGTTTGAGTTCCTGTCCTGACTTCCTTTGATGATGAACAGCGATGGAGCATAAGCAAAATAAACCCCTATTTTGTCAAGTTACTTTTGGTCACGGTGGTGTGTTTTCGTTGTTGTTTTTTAATTAAAGACAGGGTTTCTCTATGTAACATTCCTGGCTATCCTAGAACTCATTCTGTAGACTATGCTGGCCTCGAACTCACAGAGATCCACCTGCCTCTGCCTCCTGAGTGCTGGGATTAAAGGTGTGCACACCACTGCCCAGTAGTCACTATGTTTCATCACAGCAATAGTAACCCAAACTAAGATACAGTCTCATGGTTGTTCATGAGTCCTCAGAGGTAGGTGCTTTGGGAGGACTGACAAAGCCCGAGAGGCTTTGTCCTACAGGAACTAAATCGTGGAATGTCACTGCTACTGGAGAACAGAACCTAGACCACCTGAAGAGCAGTCCTGGCTCCTGCTGCCATACCCCAAACTGACCTCCATGATGTCCTTAATGATTGGGGTCCATCGTGAGAGCTGGTAGGTCTGCTCACTGATGCGTTCTTTCCGCTCCGGCTTGCTTCTGCGGCGTAGTGTGGACTGAATGCAAGCACACATCAGGTCAGGCTCCCCCACCTGGGTCTCAATGACCTCTAGAAATTCTCTAAGGTCCCTCTTCAGAATTAGCATTGGCAATGAGCAATAAAGGAGAGGTTCTGCCCAGTGTAGTCCCCAAACTGTACCTCTCTAAGAAACTCTTGAAAACAAGGGAGACTGGAGAAATTATGGTTCTATTTTTTTGTTGTTATTTTGTTTATTGAGACAGGGTTTCTCTGTGAAACAGCCCTAGATGTCCTGGAACTCACTTTGTAGACCTGGCCTCCAACTCAGAGATCTGCCTGCTTCTGCCTCCCAAGTGCTGGAATTATATCACCACGCCTAGTTCAAAGTATGGGTCTTTATAGTTATGAAAAATGCTAAATTGGGGGGGGCTGTGGTGGTTTGAATCAGAATGGTCCCCATAAGTTCATATATTTGAATGCTTAGTTATCAAGAAGTATCACTATTTGAAAGGAGTAGAAGGATTACAAGTTATGGTCTCGTTGGAGGAAGTGTGTGTGTCACTGGGGATGGGCTTTGAGGTTTCAAAAGTCCACACCACACCCAGCCTCTCTAACTCAACCTGTGGATCAGCTACTTCTCCAGAACCTGGCATGCCTGCTGCCCTGGTCCCAGCAGATGCAGAGAAGAAGCAAGATGGGCATGCCCCATTGAGAAAAGTTATCAAAGCCACGTGGCAAAGCATAAAGAAATACGGGTTAATTTAAATGTAAGAGTTAGCTAGTAACAAGCCTGAGCTATTGGCCGAGCACTTATAATTAAGACTCAGAGTGGTTACTTGAGAGCAGCTCCCGGCACAGGAAAACCCCACCTACACTCTCCCCTTCCCTCCCTTCCTCCCTCGCCCCCTTCTCTCCCCTTTCTTGATGCTGAGGGTGGTACACAGCTACNTCACAGAGGGCTGTCAATCATGAATGTAGAGGATACAATATGCCAACCTCCCACAATCTCCCTGTCTATAAACTGGCCCTTACGTCTGTGACAATGGGCACACCAAGGTGAGCCATGTTGGTGATGATCTCACTGTCCTCCGGGGGGATCTGGGCATGTTGGATGAGTTTGTTTAGGTTTTCCTCAGTGATNCCTGAAAAACAAGAGTCCTGGTCACCACACCTAACTGCTGCCATTCCCACCCTCATCATCCAAGCCAATGGATTCCCTTGTCCTCCTCAGAGTTCCAGGTTCTGCTCTGTCAGCCACATCTAAGTTGGGGTCACCTCCCACTCTACTCTAGCCACCCTGTGATGACCATGGGGACCTGCCCCTCCCTGTCTGTTTCCACCCTCTTGGCTTCCCAGCAGTCCTTCCCTACTCTCACCCTGCACCAGTCACACAAGACAAGAAAATCTCATTATACTTTTTTTTGTACAATGACATAGGTGAAAACGGTTTGTTTGTTTGTTTGGGTCTCATGCAGTCTAGGCTGGCCTTAAACTTACTTTTGTAGCTAAGGTTGGCCTTGAACTCCTGATACGCCTGCCTCTACCTCCCAAAGGATTACAGGCCAAATACCACTTGTTGTTTTTTTTTTTNTATAATTTAATTTTTTATTAAAACATTTGATGCAAATACCACTTGTTAAAAGGCCTCAATAACTAATGACATGCAACCTGCAAACATCTGGCAGGCTGAGTGCTAGCAAACTATCAGGAAAAGTCAGATGGCTCTGTCTGTGTCACCTGCTTCTAGTCCACTCAGGCTGCTGAGCAGGCTCAGCCTGTGGTGCATCTGACCTGGTCCCACTGCAGATCCTGCAGGAGGAGCCCCTTGGCCCTCCTGTTCTCCCCTTCCAGGGCTGCCTAATTGGCACCTTCACTGTTCTCTCTCTCCTCTACTCCTCTTCCTCCAAGCTCCTACCATTCTTCAGGAAGATGTAGAGAAGGATGATGCGGATTTTGTCATAAGTGCTGACGTTCGCATCCAGCAGGATGGGGACAATGGCTCTCATAGGGTCCTTGATTTTCTCCCCCTCGGCATCTGTGCCCATCGCCAGGTCCTGTAGAAAACACACCTTGCTGGCCCTATTTCTGGTGACAGTCTGGACAGGTGGTGACTCTCAGAACTTTGTGGTTGGGGCAGGCCGTGGGGAGGCCAGTCTCCTCCAGCAATGGGTTGACAGTGTCCCAGGATGACTATACACCAGAGCCCTGAGGTCTTTTCCCAAAGCAGGCATGGTAACTGGTCACACAGTGAAGGTGTACTGTTCCCTGCAGGGGAATGCCAGGGAACCTATACCTGACAGACACATGACCCTGCTGAGGGATTTAGGGTTTGTTTCCCACCCATGGAAACCCAGGCATCACAAGGGGCCACTGCATAGCTGGATTATTTCCACCCTGACTCTCCTGGCACGGAAGGGCACACTATAATCTTCTATAGCTTTTCAAAGGATAAGGAGAAACAAGAGAGAAGGACTCCCAATGCTGGGAGGACAGAAAGGATGACAGGAAACAAGAGGGAAAGACTGGAAGGGGCACAGCCATGGGTGCCACTCACAGCCAGGATGTGAGGAGTAGTCTGTTGCCCTCAGTAATAAGAGCACCCACTCCTGTTCTCACACAGTCACAGCATAGGATAGTATGGGGTTCCTTTTCCTCTCAAGATCCCAGGAGTTTACACGAATGGTGACTTCACATTCAGGCATGGTCTGAGGAAGGCTGGACTTCTCTCCCCAGCTGCAGAGAATGTGCTCAGCAGGAAGAAACTAGCATCCTG
>LZPO01073204.1:1592449-1607095 GCA_001675575.1 Neotoma lepida
GACGCAGCATCTCGCTCATAGCCCAGGCTGGGCCCAAACCTCACTACATATAGCCCAGGCTATTCTTGAATTTATGGTAATCTTCTTGCTTCCTGAGTGTTGAGATTACAAGCATGTACCACCACATCCAACTACCCAGTCTCCTCTTCTTTTTTCCTAATTGTTTTATACTTGTTTATTGATTGAGCTTGTGTGTGTGTGTGTGTGTGTGTGTGTGTGTGTGTATGTGTGCGCGCGCGCACATTCCTGTGCATGGAGGTTGGAGGAAAACTTATGGAAGTTGGTTCTCTCCATGTAGGTACCAGGAATCAAACACATTATCAGACTCGGCAGCCAAATGTCCTAACCCACCAAGCCGTATCACCAGCCCAGCCTTTCCATGCTTGATGGGTGTTTTGGTGTTTCCATGTGGGCTTCTTGTGAGCAAGTCTCAACACTCCTGTGCATGTTTGCTAGGCACACACCTGAGAGGGTTCAGAATACACATGAACTCTGAGCCTGCTGGCTCACAAGGCACGAATACCTTAAACTTTTATTGCCAAGTGCTGTTTAGAGCAGCGGCACTGACTGACATTCCATCACACTGGGGATTCCACTTTTCTACTGCTTCACTGATCTTATCGACCCTAATCTGGAGCACCCAGGTGCCTCACATCCCTCATCAGTATGAAAGTGAGTACTTCACACCTATGTATCAGCTATTTGGGTCTCTTCCTTCATTAAATATTTGGGTTTTTTTTTTCCCTATTGGGTAGAGTGCCACCTTGCTTTTAAAATGTTTAGTTTAAAATTATATATATAGGTGTGTGTGTCCGTGCACAAAAGTACAGTACCCATAAAGGCCAGCAGAAGGCACGAGATTTCCTGGTGAGCCACCTAATGTGGGTGCTGGGAACTGAACCTGGATCCTCTGAATGAGCAGTATACACTCTTCACCACTGAGNCATCTCTCTACCCCAGTCTTTTCTCTCCACCTGGCCCTTCTATTTGGGACTCCTTTAACACATGTGTAAGGAGCACCCAGCATTGCACTCTGTGAGGGCTCCAGTCAGGAACAGGGAGCTTCAGGCACCACAGGGGCTTACAGTCTTACCACACAGGTTGCTGGAAGCATCTAAATTCACAGGACAGTAATGAATAGGGAGGGTACAGCATGCTGCAAGGGAAGGCGGAGAGTGCTGTGCTCACTTGTGATTCCCTCGGTCATGATGTCTGTCATCTTGCAGCAGGAGGACAGCATCCTCATGCTTAACTGGTCCACCACCAGCACCTGGAAGGAAGAGACCAGCTCAGGGCTGCACAGCTCCCGCCTCATTCTCTCACTGGCTTCCTGCATGAGGCCTCAAAAGGAGTATGTGGAAAGTAGAAATGTGGGAGAAGCCGTTCCCTGTGACCTGGAGGTACGCTGGGATACACACTTGCTTTTACTTCCCAACCTCGGCTTCTAGACAACAGTGTTTTCTCTCACTGACTTGACTTCAGAAACTTTAAAAATACTCATAAGCACATACACAAAATCAAACAAAAAGAGGGAGTCATGGATGGCACCAATACTCAGAGGCAGTCATAGCTGTGGTATTTTCAGGTGGTAATTTGCACTCATGGGAGACTGGCCAGTGTTCACATGTATGGTGTGGTTCATGGACTCAGNGCAGCTACCATCAGGGTTCCTACCTTCATCAGCACACATCTCTGTCCAGTCTAGAGGCACAAGAATGTTCCACCCTGCAGTGTTCACCTCATCTTTCCCAAGTCCTTTCACTCACAGTAGAGAGAAAGAGCCAACAGAGAGAACAAGGCCTTTTCTTCTCCTTCATGATCTAAAGCAGGAAGAGGCCACGAGCTGAGCAAGCAGCATGGCCGGTCCTTATCAGAAAGCTGCTGCTGAGCCGGGGAGTGGTGGCGCACACCTTTAATCCCAGCACTTGGGAGGCAGAGACAGGAGGATCTCAGTGAGTTCGAGGTCAGCTTGATCTACAAAGCAAGTTCCATGACAGCCAGGGATACACAGAGAAACTTTGTCTCAAAAAACCAATAAAGAATAAAGAAAAAAGAAAGAGAGAGAGAGAGAGAGAGAGAGAGAGAGAGAGAGAGAAAGAAAGCAAGCAATGAAATGTCTGCTGTGTCTTAGCCTCATCCGATGAGGAAATTCCCATGTCTGCAAGCCTTGCCTGGTGGAAAGGGTGAGAGAGAGAGAGAGACATGCCCACCAGATGGCCTCCCCTCTAGAACTGTGGGGACCAACACAGAAGCCCACAGGGCCAGAACTGGGCACCAAAGTCCTCCTTTGTCAATTAGCTCCCAGGCCCAATGAACTTGAGCATGCGTGGGCTCTTGACTCCAGGGAAATTTGAGGTTCCAAACGGACAGTGTAGACCCTTCACCAGCAAGTGAAGAAGTTAAGTCCCACCAGCTCCTGGCCAGTGTGATACCACCTCAGAGAACCTTCACCCGCTGAGCCCGCTCACTGGTTCCATGCCCAGGAAGAGCCTCTGAACCGAGATCATACACGAAGCTCGGCCCCGGGGAAAGCTCTCACTCCAATGCCAACTCTACCCTCTGTATGTAGGTGGAGGAGTGTGTTTGCACATGTGTGTTCATGTGTGTGTGAGGGAGTGCACATGCTGATGTCCGGTGTCCTCTTTAATAGCTCACCACTGTATTCACTGAGGCAGGCTCTCTTGCTGAACCCAGAACTCACCGATTCTGCCGACTAGTCGGCCAGCTTCCGGCAGATGCAGTCTCCACCTCCCAAATGCTGGGGTCACAAGCATGTCATCATGCTGCCCAGCTTGCTTGTATGGGTATGGGAGTGTAAACTCTGAGCTGTCGCCCCGAGGCCTTTCTGCACAGTCCTAGCTTTCTCCCGGAAGTGAACTCACCCTAGGATCAGAAGCTGCTCTTTACTTACCTTCCACTCTCCCTTCTTCTTCACTTTCTTGATCACGTCGTGCATGATCTCTAAAGAAGGAGGGGGAGGAGAAAGAGACAAGGGGGGAGGGAGGGGAGAGAAGAAGGGGGAGACAGAGGGAGGGAGAGAATGTTACTGTAATTTCAAAGATTTCCACACCTGCCTATTAGTCCGGGCCATCTTCCCCGGGCCTTGCTCTCTGCAGTCATGAAGCTCAGTCTGTGGACAGAGCCGCATCACCCACCGCAGACGCAGTTCTTTTCCTGTCTCCGTAACTCATTGACTCACAGACGCTCTGATCTCAGGTCTTCTTCATGTTTTTCAAAACAAAAGACCCCAGATACTATCTATATGGGTGAACATCTGCTGGTATTAAGAGCAAGGCTGAGCCAGGCATGTGCATGAACTGTAATCCCAGCCTGTGTGGGGCTAAGGTGGGGTGGATTCTGAATCTGGGACACAGAGGTAGTAGAACATCAGCCTGGACAATATAGGGAGATGCTGTTCCAAAACAAACAAAAGTAATGGAAAAATATATTAACCGGTTCACTCAAAATAGTAATAAACCTGTATGCTAACATGAATAAATTTCAGTGGACTAACAGTAACTGTATTTTCCGCAGTAGAAAATATTAGGGAGAATGTTGGAGTTTTCTCTCTTCATGGCTCTCCTTAATGTCTGGCTTCACAGAGGACAGCTGTCTGTCCCTTCTGCTTCTGAAGCCAATCTGTCTGGAATCAGGCGACATCTGGAAAGGGCTCAGAAGAGCATGAAAAGGAAGGCAATGACCTCAGCCTTCCCATGGAGACAGCTGTGACCTGAGTCCCCCCAGGGGCATTAGAGAGCCACTGCTCTAAGTAAATAAAAGGCTCTGACCAGGTCTCAGGCCCCCCAGTCCTGTTCAAACTCTCCAGTCCGCAGGGGCTGAGATCTTCTACACTGTAAGCTCATCTGTACCATGCTCTCACCCCTGTCGTCATGCCGACAGGCCAGTTTCTACAACACCACAGCCAAACAGAAATGGCCACAGAGGCCATATACGTGTCTGAACAGCCAAGGAGGCCTTGTAGGAAACAGGACTTTGGCTGCTCTGAAAGCCCAAGCCACACATCATCCTGGAATGACTAGAAGGCTCACGACAGACATCAGCAAGTGTTTTAAGCATTCAGGTCCTTGCCCACCCTTCTAGGACACAGAGGTGGACTCTGCCCCTGATCATCTTCTGTAATCCAACTTGTCGTAAAATGTTCTCAAGTTCTCAGGAACTTTTCTTCTGATGATTAAAAACAAAGATAGCCTGTTGTGGTGGATAAAAACAGGAAGATGCTGAAAGTGAAGCCAAGCTAAGTTATGAGTTCAAGACCAGCCTGCCTCAAAAAACCAAGGGCTGGAGATGTAGCTTGATGGTGGAATGCTTGCCCAGCATATGTGAAGCCCTGGGTTTGAGCTCTACNATCACAAAATAAAGCATTTNAAGAACCGAAATCACTGATGTAAACTTGAAAAACACAGATAAATTATATTTTAAAATACCAGGTATTGCTTGTATACTTAAAACAAGCACCTAATGCTTGTTTCAGGAGGCCCAAGTAGGAAGATGGCAAGTTCAAAGCCAGCCTGGGTAATATCTGGGAAACTGTTTCCAAAGCTCAGTAGAGGAGCCAGGAGAAAGAGGCAGGAAGATCTCTGTGAGTTCGAGGCCAGCCTGCTCTACAGAGCTAGTTTCAGGACAGCCAGGGCTACACAGAGAAACCCTGCATTGAAAAACAAAAAACAAAAAACAAACAAACAAAATTAATATGGAAGAAATACTTCTACTTCCTGAGACTTGTTTGTGGTGATTTTGGGGGATTGAACTTCGGGTTCCACACATGCTAGGCAAGTACTCTACCACTGAGCTACATCCTCAGCCAGCTTCCTAGTACTTTAAATCATAATGGTCCACACCTTACTCAAAAATATTTCCAGTAGACAATTTACTTTTAGTGTGGAATGATGAAAAACTGGACACCATGATGTCCAGTGATGAGTAAATTAGGTTATATTCCTGTAATAGACTACTGTGCACCACTGGAAATAATGATATGGCAGCAAAACATATGCTCACGCCTTCACCCCCTCACTCCCCACAGTTTCCCAGACATTGTGCTGCACTGGAGGACAATGCAAGCTCCAGCCAGCTGCTGTGGGCTCACGGGTCATGATGGGAGCAGCACCCAGAGCTTCTCCTAAGTGCCCCGAAAAGAATACATGAGGAGCCAGGACACAGCACAAACAGGGACAGAGCAAGGCCATCCTGAGGACATCGGGCCTAACTAGGAGGCAGCCACCAGACAGAGAAGAAAGGAACACTCACAAAAGCTTGTAGGGGACAAAGATGGGACACTTGACATTTGCACGGGGCTGAAAGGTAGGAACTGAGTGGCGGCAGACCACACGGGGCTCTACAGTCCTTGCCCAAGGGTATGATTTTGACGGGTACTGTGAAACCATGGAAAGTAGGGAGGTAACCTGCTGTGCTGTGGATGGAGATGGCGAGAAGCAGATAGATGTGACACACAATTATACACCAAAACCCCAGTACCTGAGATGGGAACAAAGAGACCAAGGCAGAGATTCTTAGAGGGGCACAGAGAGGAGACATTGGTCAGTAGAATACCAGCAGTTTTATTTTGCCTTTTTAAAGAGTGAAATGTGGGGCTGGGGAAATAGCTCAGTGGTTAAGAGCACTAGCTGCTCTTCTAGAGGACCTGAGTTCTATTCCCAGAACCCACATGTTGGCTTACAATCAGCTATAGTTCCAATTCCAGGGAACCAAACACCCTCTTCTAGCCTCCTTGGGCACCAGGCACACATATGATGCACATACACGTAAGCAGGCAAGACACTCATACATATATCATGATAAAATTTTAAAAACAGAAGTTGAAAAAAAATAAAAAAAAAACAAATAAAAAAAAATAAAAAATAAAAAAATAAAAAAACAAACAACAACAACAACAAAAAAACAAAAAAACAGAAGTTGAGGGAGAAGGATCTCTGTGAGTTGTGAGTTTAAGGCTAGCCTGGTCTACATAGTGAGTTCCAGAACAGCCAGAGCTAGGTAGAGAGACCCTGTCTTGGGGGGCAGGGGAGGGATAAGGCGGATGAGAGACATCTAAAGGGGAGGTGTTGGGCAGGTAGTTGGAGATAGCGCCCCAATGTAGAATGGTCTCAGCAGCAGTTAGAAGTTGGGAAGTTATATAGAAATAGGAGGGGCCTGGAGAGATGGCTCGGCAGTGAGGAGCACTTGCCGCTCCCAGCACTTAGAAGGGGCAGCCCACAACCTCCAGGAACTCCAGCTCCAGCACATCCAATGCCTTCTTCCGGCTACCTCAGGTACCTGCATGCACATGGCACACACACACACACGCATGCATGTGCAAATAAAAATAAACAGTCAATTAAAAAAAAAAACTACACAGAGAGAAATAGGAGGTAAGCCTGACTAAAACCCCTAACTCCAGAGACACGAGCTTGGCTTCCAGTGATACAAGAATGGAGCTAGAGTACAGACAGAGGACAGTGGACAGATAACCTTGGGAGACTTGCTAAAAAGGCAGCAGAGAACAAAGATGAGAAAGCAACTAAGGGTTTTGTTTGTTCTGAAAGATGTGAGAGATGAGAACATTTGGTNTTGGCAAAAATAAAGAAAATCCAACAGAAAGGACTAGAGGAGGACCGCCTCCCTTCTGGGGAGGAGACAGATGGAGCTGAGGCACGCAGTCCCTCACCTGACAGTGTGAGGAGTGCTGGAGGTGACCGCAAGGGGTGGGGGTGGGGCACTGAAAGGTGTGAGTGGAAGATTTGAAAAAAGAAGGGACCAGGAAAGTGAATTCCTACATTTTAGCATTTCTGGGCAGTTCTAAAAGCTAATTTGAGGTTTGCNACCACCATCTTAAGGGAAACCAGGAAGCCTGGGTAGGTTTTTATTTTGTGAGACTCTCACTATGTAGTGCAGGTTGACCTCAAAGTTGCAATGCTCCTGCCTCAGCCTCCTGAGTGCTGAGATGGGGGCACTGCTATATGTGGCTTTCCTTCCATCTGTACGGGGGTCCTAGAGATGGGATTCAGGTAGGCCACTTAGCCATCTCTCCAGCCCTACAGCTGCCCCCAATTTACTTACTCATTTATTTTAGTAAATGAAATCACAAAAGCCATACCTAGGACACTAGAATTCTACCTATTTCATTGAAGGCTGGCATGTTAATGATCCACATTCAAATACAACTGGTTTTTTTTGTTGGTCTGTGATCTTGAAGCTATTTATTCTCTCTGTGCCTTAGCTCCGTATGTTCTGCCTGGGAATGACTGAGCTCTTGTGAGACACTTGGGCTTTTTAATTTTTTAACTTATTTGTTCATTTATTTATTTTGGTTTTTCAAGACAGGGTTTCTCTATGTAACAGCCCTGGCTGTCCTGGAACTCACTCTGTAGACCAGGCTGGCCTCAAACTCACAGAGATCCACCTGTCTCTGCCTCCCAAGTGCTGGGATTAAAGGCGTGTACCACCACTGCCAGGCTAATTTGTTTTATTTTTTTTTTTGAGATTATAATTACATCATTTCTCCTTCCAAACCCTGTCAAATACTCCTCATGGCTCTAGTCAAATTCATGGCCTCTTTCTTTCTTTAATGTTGTTATCTACAACTGTTTTTTAAAAAGCATATATGCATAAGCAAATTGGAAAGCTGTAGAGCAAATGTTACTTTTATGGAATTTACTTGCTGATGTGTTTCAGTGTTGTTCCATGCTTCTACTAGGAAAAAACAACAAAAGAACAGAACAGAAAACAGTGCCCTGGAACCATTGCGCAGAGGACTTCCGGTGCACTTCTCTGCAGTCATCTGTTGGGAGAACTCTTGGGGTGTGGAGGGGCACATAAAAGCGCAGGTGTCCTGGGTGTTTGTTAAAGTCACCCGAATTCTTCTTCCAAATTCACAACAGCCTCAGCTCACCACATGACTCTCCCACCGACAGGATCCCATCGCTACTACAGCAAAAAGCGTGCTTTCCTGTGGCTGCGTTGGTGCTGTGATGCAGTAGGGGATAGCAAGTGCTCTGCCACTGAGCTACACACAGTCCGGCCCCCTCTGCTTTATCTGAACTTAACAAATGACTCAAGCTGAATGTATCTTTTGCTACCAAAAATTAATTTAAATACAGTGAAAAACATTGCTCTATCGACATTTTGATCTGGGAAGGTGGAGATACAGTAAGAAAAAGCAAACCAAGTACAAGTGTCCAAGGGCATACATAACCAACTGGAGCTTACTGCCTCCCCGCATTCTCAGAGCATATATTTGTCCTGGGTATTATTAACAGCCAATCCCAGCCCTGCCCTACATTTTTTAATCCAATACCAAAAAAGAAACCTGGATTAGAGCTCATGTTAGCATGCAGAGTCAAGTGGCGTGGGCTATTCTAGCATATAATCCCATCCATTGCCTCTGCTTTGCACATCTATACAGAGAGAGACCACGAGCCATCTAGAGCTGTCAAGTACTCAACCAAAATGTCATTTCCATCATCCACCTCAGGCCACACAAACACAAAGACCTACATACATCAGCATCCACATACAAAGCAGGGCACAGTGGCATGCATTTGTAAACCATGTGCTGGAAAGACAGACAGGAGGATCCCTGGGGCTTGCTGGCCAGCCAGCCTTGCTTAGATGAGCCCCAAGCCCTGGTCAGAGACCATCTCAGGAAGATGATCAGCTCCACAGGGACAACACCCAACGCTGTCCTCTGATGTCCATGTATACCCACACACGCCTATGAGCACACACACACACAGGCACACTCTTTAATGAACTGGAGTGTGGCTAGGGCTGGAGCTTTAGGAGAAGCATTTTTCAGGCATGAAAGCAGGTGTAAAGTTGCAAAGTTAAGATCAAGGACGGAGAGGAGTGAAGGGACAGACAGAGGACCAACTGATGAGAACCATGGAGCTCTGGGAGGNTGGCACAGGCTCAAGGTGTCCCAAGAGCCAGCTCAGGCTTCTGCACTGCTCTTTACCTTCTGGTCCTGCATCCTCATTCCCATCCCATCTCTGACATCTAATATGACATGACGATTTGGCAAAATGCCCACACAGAACCTTCTGGCATAGATGAGTGATCTATGGTGGGCCTCATAGCTGAAGGAGGTAGCTCAGCCCAGGGGTTCTCCATTCCCACATGGCCCCAATGTCCAGAAGACCCAGTTCAAAGCCTGCAGCTTGAACAGAGGCCTCAGANGTCTTCCCACAGGGCCTGCTGGGGATACCTAGTCTTCATTCTTGAAGGATAATACAAGTAAACAGTGGCTGTCCTACAGTANAAGTCTGCAAACCAGATGGATCAAAAAAACTCTTCCCCTAAATCCTTGCACAAATGCAGTGAGGACTGTGGTGTTGTGCAAATGTAGAGACACAAGCAACACTCAGGTAAGAACAGTCGCCATCTTAGAATTTCTCTGTGCACTCACTTGCTGGGTTGTTTTGTTTTTATTTTTATTTTTTTTTTTTTGCCCTAGAGACAGACCCAGGATCTTATGTGTGATAAACCCACGCTCTACCACCAAACTGTACCCCAACACATACACTATTTTTTTTCTTTTCTTTTTTTCTTTTTGAGACAGGGTCTCAATATGTAGCTTTGGTTGTCCTGGAACTCACTACGTACACCAGGCTAGCCTTGAANTCACAAATATCTGCCTGCCTCTGCCTTCTGAATGCTCAGATTAATGATGTGCACCACCACACCCAGCAACTATTTTTCAAAATTAGATCACAAAATTCTTTTCAAATGGTCCACTTAAAAACAAAACAAAACAAACAAAAACCAGCCTGGTCTACAGAGTGAGTTCCAGGACAGCCAGGGCTACACAGAGAAATCCTGTTTTGAAAATAAATAAATAACCAATCAACCAAACAAAAAACAGAAAACCTTGACGGACATGGTGGTCCATGCTTTTAATCCCAGCAGAGGCAGNTGGATCTCTGTAAGTTTCCAGGCCAGCCTGGTCTACACCGTGAGACTCTGTCTTAAAAAATAAAATAGTAAATAAAGATCTGTATGCACTGATAGCCTTGAACAGTCTGTGGTTCTTCTGCCTGTCTTTGCGGCGTNCAGATTGAGTCATCTATATGGTCTGAAAGTTACACACTCATGTTGGGAAAACTCTTTTGTAATCTCCTTGTTTTGAAAAAACAAATTGGAGATTATGCTGGACCTACCACTTGTCACCATAAGTGGCTGCTGCTTACTATCCAGACAACACCAGGACTGAGGACAAATGGCACTGACAGCGTCTTGAACTTTACTTTGGCTGTGATTTACCTTGAGTGGAGACACATGTTTTCTTAAGAAAAGATGTGTCATGTAGGTTGTCTAAAAATAAAGTGTATAAAACTCACTTGAAAGAAAAAAAGAAATAGATAAATAATGTGGTTTTTCTTAACATGGGACTTTTGCAGTCTCCAGATGATGCCCCCTTATTTACCCTTATAAAACAGCATTTATATAAGACTTTAATTTACTATTTGTTTCTCAACTCTACTTTGCAGATGTAAGAGAGACCAAAATAGAGACCAAAAATCATCAGNCACAGTAAGAACATGATGCCCCTCTCCATAACTGATGAGTGGCCACTGCCTAGCCCATTTAAGTTTGAGTCTAGAGTGGTAGAGAACTGGAGAGAAGAATGGGGGTGCCCAAGGGTTTGAAAGCTGGGTCGACCGTTGCTTGAGTACAANGGGGAGCACACCCAGATGCTGCAGAAGACCTGGAGCCCAAGGTCATGACATCCATGACACGGGCTGCCTGCTAGGACCTGAGGAGTGCACCACGGAGAATGCCTGCTATCAGAGAGCAAGCCCTAACCAGAGACCAAAAGGGTGTTAGGCCAAGTCACAGAAATGATTTCACTTTCTCTTTTAAGAAACATCCTCCTTGTATTTTCCCATTTTATGACATTGAAAGCCAAAAGGTCAAGAGGCTAGATTCTCTCAGGCTGGTCAATGTCGAGGATGTCCCTGGGGACCTCAGAGGCCACAGTCCCTTAGCATAGATATGGCCCTGCTTCAATAATCAGCACCAAAAATAATAACAGACACAATAGTAAGTAAAATAAAGAGAGGTTACCTCATTCTTCCTAAGGTTGCCGAAACAAGTGTTCCTTGGATAAAAGAACTGTGATGGTATAAAAATACACACAGGTGGGAAGACTAGCAAAAAACAGAAACTAAAACAATTCTCATTTTCTTAAAGCCTTATTTTGATACTTTGAACCAAAGAAACAAGGAAAGCCTGGGGGGTGGGCACACCTGTAATCCTAGTTACTCAGCAGGCTGAGGCAGGAAGATTGCAAGTTCGAGGCCTATTAGGAAAAATTACTCCATGTCTCAACATTTAAAGGAAGGCAGGGCAGCTAGCTCAGTGGCCCAGGGTTCAATCCCTAGCATTACACACACACACACACACACACACACACACACACACACACACACACACGACAAAAAAAGGAAAAAAAAAGAATAGTGACACAAGAGGCAGTTTGTATTTGCTACAGAAAGGACACTGCCCTCTCCTGCACCACCAGCAGGGGCTCTCATTTGGTCTCCGGTCTGAATGCATTTCTCTGCCAACCACTGAGGTCCTTTTAGCACAGACTCTCTGATAGGCAGTAAGTCTATGACTCATGGGGACCTGAGATGTGGCCAGCAGACACATTAGTAGAAGTGGCATCTAATAGTTCCCAGTTTCATTTCTTGAGTGGAGTTTCCCAGAGACCAACACAGAGGAAAAGCACGCTCTGAAGAGAAGGGAATGGAATGGAGTGCTTTCAGGGATCTCAGAAATCCAGAGCAGACTGGGCAGTCCAGTGGTTTGAGACAGGGAGTGAATTTACCCCCAGGGAATACTCTGACCCTGCAGACTTTTTTGAATTCCTTAGCCAGGGGGTATTAAACACCTACATCTGGCCCAAATACCAACAGTACCAAGGCTGAGACCCCTGCCCTAGCCCATCTGATCAAGGACTGACAGTTCCCTCCGGAACCTTCAATACAGACTTCTATAGGTATCACACGGACATGAGAGATAAGCCTCAGGGAAGCTTCTAGAGGCAGGAAATAATCTCCCACCAGAAATAAGTGCACAGAAATGTCCAGTTTCAGGAGGACTACTTCCTTTTCCCAAACCCTTACAATAATATACCAGGAAAAGCGGGGCTGGAACCATGGCTCAGCAGTTAACATTTGTTGCTCCTGCAGAGGACCTGGGTTTGATTCCCACAGGACGGTTCACAACTGTCTGTAACTTCAGTTCCAGGGCGTCTGACACTGCATCTCCTGACCTTTGCAAATACCAGGCACACATGTGGTGCACAGACATATAGGCAAAACACCCATACACATAAAACAATATAAACAAATCTAAAAATATCTTATTTAAAAGAAGAAAAAAAGANACCAGGAAAAAGAAACATCCTATTTGGGTTTGGGCTCAGGATCAAGCTCAGGAAAAAGGTGGGGCTCCGAGAAGACTGCTGACAAGTCAAGAGAAAGGACCGGATGCAGCTTCCACCGAGTATGAAGACCAAGTGATTCTCCAGCCAGGCTCCTGCTGCCTCCTGTGTCTACGTGTCCTCCCTTAGCTTAGCGATGGCATCGTCTCCTGCTGGCCAGTTCCCTCACCTGGCCAGTTCCACCTCATTTGTCACTCCACCTCTCCTTTGGGTTCTAGGCTCACGACTTTCACAGCTGAGAACAGTTAAAATTTCCTGCTTTCCCTGCACGTGTCTTCTTCCAGAATAAACTGTCCGCAGGAGCCTTTGCTGTCTTTCTTCCTTCCCTATAAAACACTTGCAGACGCTGGGCTTGGTGGGAGATGGGGACAATCGTTGGCTACATAGACAGCCTGGGCCAGCTTGGCCTTATGAGACCCTGTCCCCAAAAACCAGGGAGAGGAAGGCCAAACAACTGTTACTGTTTTGGTTTTCTGAGGATCTCACGATGTGGTTTTGGCTGGCCTGGAACTCCCAGAGATCTGCCGGCCGCCGCCCCCCAAATGCTGGGGTTCAAGGTGTGCACAACCATGCTCCCCACGCTCCCCACAAACATTTTTTCAAAGTCCCTAGGCAGACATTTTATAGTTCTTTTCCACTTGAGACGACTGGAGGCAGTTCTCTCTGGCTCTACATGAANTGTATATACTTCTCCAAGTACCTAAGCATGATTGGGGCATTCTGCTGGAGCATGCAGTGAAGGTTGGGTGCTGAGGTGGTCGTGACTACATGCCCTCAACTGAGCACTGGGAAGGTGGCAGAGGATGCCTGATGAAGCCTCCACACCCTGTAACTGCGTTAAGGCTCTATGCCCAAGACCGCTTTGTTGAAGACGTACATTGGAGTCTGGGAAGCTAGTTCATTATGAGATTCCTGGATTTGGGCTATCTCAAATGTTTGGGATTTCATTTATTTATTTATTTTTGAGGCAGAGTCTCACTATGTACCCCTGGCTGTCTCAGAACTCCCCATATAGACCAGGCTGACCTCAAACTCATAGAGCTCCATCTGCCTCTGCTGCCCAAGTGCTGGGATTAAAGACATGCGCCACCACACTGGGCTCAAATACTTGTTTCTAACCTGTAGTCAAGTGTAGGAGAAAGTTTTGTCTGGGTCCCGCCAGGCCCCACGGTCCCACAGCCTCTTATAAAATAATTACTCAGAAGCTTATATTAATTGTAACTGTTTGGCCATTAGCTCAGGCTTATTACTGACTAGCTCTTGCACTTAAACTCAGCCCATTTCTATTAATCTACATGTTGCCACATGTTCCTTGGCTTTACCTGTGTCCCATTACATGTTGCTCCTTGGGCAGCTGGCTGGCATCTCCTCACTCCGCCTTCCTCTTCCCACAATTCTCCTTGTCTGCTTATCCCACCTATACATCCTGCCTGGCTACTGGCCAATCAGCATTTTATTTATCAACCAATCAGAGCAACACATATTCACTGCATACAGAAAGGCATCCCCATTAGTTAAGCTCTTGTTTGCTGCCCACAGAATCAGCCTAAAATGCTGAGATTTATGACTGCTTATCAGAGAGAAAGAAAAAAATAGTGANCAAAGAGCTTGCTGTTAGGGAGCTGGGGTATGGTGGACCCCAACATCTGTCTGATGGTCACTTCCTCTTCCCTTCATAGAANGCAGTCCTCCCAAGTGATGTCTTACTTTACACTGAATTACTAGCTGACTCTGCACCCATGGAAGCTAAGTCCACCCAAGTGAGTCCTGACTCCNCAATGAGGACAGGAAAAACTAGCAAACTGAACACAGAACCTGAGAGGCGTTAGGAGCTGGCAGCACTCAGTACCTGAGGGGACATCCATCAGGTATGCATGTATGCAGACTGTATGAGAGAGACGGTTACACATGAGGCACACTGTCTATGACTGGTAGTCACATACCTTCCGGCACGGCAGAACAGGGGTGCTTCCCTTGGCCTGGAGGACCCAAGACACAGTGTGAGTGTGGGCCTCAGTCAGAAAGGGAGGAACAAACAATGTGTGTACACAGCTCAAGATCCCCTTCAGGCATGGAGGCACGCCTTTGATCCCAGCACTCAGGCAGGCGGATCTCTGAGTTCGAGGACAGCCTGGTCTACAGAGTGAGTTCCAGGACAGCCAGGGCTACACAGAGAAATC
>LZPO01073204.1:1659613-1670968 GCA_001675575.1 Neotoma lepida
CCTAGAGCAAGGCCTTGTGTGTGTAGCTTGGACCCAGGTCTCGACTCAGTCTCTAGATGAGTTGGTGTCTCTGGGCACATGGTCTCTGAGCCCCAGGGCTCTCTGTAAAAGATGGAGGTTGTTTTGCTATCACAATGCAGTTGGGAGGATCCAGTATGGTAATCTTTGGATAGGGTGAGTAGATGGTGACAGTACAGTGAATGACAGCTATTTTATTTTGTTTTGAGATGGTCACATGTATCTGAGGTTGGTCTTGAACTTGCTCTGTAGCCAGTGGACTCCTGGTCCTCTTATCTCCACCGTGTGCTGGCACTGCAAGTGTATGACACTGTGCCCTGTTTATGTGGTATCAGGCTGTTCACAGGGCCTGACGTGTGCTCGGCAAGCCCCGACTGAGCTATGCCCCCAGCTTGAATGATAGCTTACATTTATTTTTGTTTGNTTGGNTTTTGGTTTTTGATTTTGCAAGACAGGGTTTCCTGTTGTAGCCCTGGCTGTCCTGGAACTCACTCTGTAGACCAGGCTGGCCTCAGACTCAGAGACCCACCTGCCTCTGCCTCCTGAGTGTTGAGATCAAAGGTGTGTGCCACCACTCCCAGCTTTTACATTTTTTTTATTGTGTATGTGTGATGTAAGTGTGTGGTGCACATGTACCACGGTGTACATTTGGAGGCCAGGGGATACCTTTGTGGTTCTCCTCTTCCGCCTTTACATGGATTCTGGGGAATTGAGCTCTGTCATCTTTACATGACAAGGGCTTTTAAAACATCTGGGCTTGGGGCTGGAGAGGAGGCTCAGTGGTTAAAGAGCACTGACTGCTTTCCCGGTTCAGGGTTCAGTTCCCAGCACCCACCTGGCAACGCTCACAACTGTANCTCTAGTTTCAGGGGATNCACACCCTCACACAGACATACATGCAGGCAAAACACCAATGCACATAGAAATCAAAATTAAAACAAACAAACAAATGTCTGGGCTTGCTGATTTATCTGCCCCCTCACGTGTGGCCTTGTATTCCAGGAAGCAGGCACNTCCCAGCCTGAGCACCACCAGCCTTGGNTCAGGATGCCTGAGCTATTCAGCTTGTATGAGAAGCTGTGAGATGGGGCTGTTGCTCCCAGCATTGTNCACTCAGTGTCTGCCATGAGTGGGGACACAGAAGATAAAAGCACTGTGTGTCCAGAATTAGATTTGTGAATCTGAACCTGGTCCTGTTTGCTGTGNGATCCTGGCCAAAGGCTGTGCCTCTCTGATTGGTCTCCTCATTTGTGACCTCAAGAATAACATCCTCTTTTGGGAAGTGTCTGCCTTTGGAAACCCTTTCCCAGGGTTCTCAAAGCCCTAACAGGTGGATTACCGTGTGGAAACAGAGGTCCACGCCTCTGAGACCTTCTACGGTGATGTGCTCTGGCCCCTGACATACTGGGTCACTCTTTCTTCCATTCACTCAGTCAATAGTTATGGAATTCCACCTGGGCTTAAGAGTGCATGCCTGTAATCCCAGCACTCAGGAGGTTGGAGCAGGAGGGTCAGGAGTTCAAAATCATCCTAGGCTCCATATCCAGTTGGATGCCAGCCTGGGTTACATGAGACCCTGTCTCAAAGCAATAGCAAAGAGGTAGTTATGAGGACCTGTGTGTGATCCAGCAGGGAAAATGCCTCCCGTGCAGGCCTAACTCCTGAGTTCAGTCCCCAGAACCCGTGGCGGAAGGAAGGAATGATTCTGTGAAGCTGTCCTCCACACATGTGTCGTGGTACTCTTGAGGGCATCCACCCCCAAATATGCACATACAATAAAAAAAAAAATAGTTCTGGTGTTTCAAACCCAGTGACAGAGTGCTCACTTAAAAAGGAAGCCGAGACAGTTACAAAGCGCTTCCTGTGCCGGNGACAGGCTGATCATAATTTCTCAGTGGTCACCCTTTGCTTGGAGCTTCCTGGCTGGCTGTGTTCTCACAAGGAAAGGTGGGGGAGTGCCGGGTGGAAGGAGCCTTAGGTGCTGGCCTTGAAGGGGAGGGGCCTTGTCCTGAGAGACCTGGGGAAATAAGACCTTGGCTTATTTCCAAGTGGAAGTGACACCCAGTTGCGGTGGTGGGCTGAGCATGGTGTGGATGGTGAGGGGCATGTCCAGGTAGGGGGGTGGAGTGGCCAAGGCTTCAGTGACAGTGACAAGTGGTGGGAGCTATCTGAGGTGCAGCAGTTTTGGCCCTGCAGGGTTGACAGAACCTCACAGGACTGACAGATCCTGCACATTCTTGGATGGAGGATGACCTCCCTCAGCCTCTGCTTTTACTCTTCTGATGTCAGGAGGCTCACTCTCCTCCCTGACAGCTCCAAGTCTGAGAAGTGGGCTTCACAGACTCGGGCCATACTGGGTCACCATGTGGGGTCAGGTTGGTGAGACTGTGTGGCAGGGTTTCCTGGTGTCCCAGCAATAGCTGATANAGAGTTCATGGAAGGACTCTGACTCAGGAAGTCCCTTCTCTCATGAGGAAGTGCAGGGCTGGGGGCCAGTGAGGTAGCTCAGCAGGTAAAGGAGCCTGTCACCAAGCCTGATGACCTAACTGGTCCCTGCAACCGAAACCCTAGAAGGAAAGAACCAACTGCTGCACATTGTCCCCTGACCTCTACACATGTGTAGTGGGGTGTGTGTCCCCTTCCCCAGACAGACAAAATAAATAAGATATAAAAAGAAATCAAAGTAAGAAAACTGAGAAAAAGTCTCTGTGCAGGGCTGGGCTCTCTGGCAGGTCCCTGAGCATCCAGGAGGAAGACTAAACTGTGGCTTGTAAAGTGTGAACCCCACTTTCCCTCTTCTCTGCAGGGTATAGGCCAGGAAGCAGGCCACACAATCTGAATGCCAAGGGACTTTGGCAAGCTCTTCCTTTTGTCTGTGCCCCCATCTGGGACCCTTCCTCTCTTTGCTGCTCTTAACCAGGGGTCACTCGGCTGGTGTCAAGAGCCCAGCTGAATCAGTCAAAGTACAGAATAGCTGTGGTGGGTGTTTATTGCACAAAGATCTTGCTGAAGGAGGTAGAGCTTGTTCTCAAAGCTGTCTTGGGTCCTACTAAGCCACACGCCGGGGATGAAGCTGTGACATAAGGCTTGATTTTGTGGAACTCTTGTGCAGGCCAAGAAGGTTCCAGCAAGCTGTGGTTTGTATGACAGAGACAGTGAGTGTTTATGTTTTCCTAAGTGCATGCTGGCTTTGAACACCCCATCAGCCTTATTCAGGAGGTCATGTGTCTGCCTGTGACAGGGTGGCAGTAGGCTTCTGCCAGGGACAAAGCTGTGTGGCTTTGGTCGTAGTACTCTCCTTGGAGCTTCAGGTGACAGTGAGGTGGGAACAGGGACCCCATTTCTTGCTTCTGGAGTGTCTAAAGGTTCTGAGAGATGCCCTGTAGAGATCTTGGCCTATGCCAGGTGCCAGGTACATGCCAGCCTTAGCCGATGACTTTGAACTTCTGATTCTTGTGCTTGCACCCCCTCATGCTGGGTTACAGGCATGTGCCACATCTCCAGTTTTGTGTGGTGCTGGGGACTGAACTCGGGGCCATGTGCATGTGCACTCTACCAGCTGAGGCACATCCTTAGTACCGAGGTTTTGTTTTGAGACAGTCTCACCATATAGTCCAGGCTGGCCTTGAACTTGCAGCAAACTTCCTGCCTCAACATTCCAAATCCTGACATTTACAGGTTACAGGTTATGTGTCATCATAGCTGGTGTGTGTGTGTGTGTGTGTGTGTGTGTGTGTGTGTGTGTGTGTGTGTGTTCGTTCTTTATTTAGCTGAGCTGGAACTCACTATGTAGACCAGGCTATGCTTTAAATCACAGAGATGTGTCTGCCTTTGCCTCCTGTGTGTGGAGATAAAAGATGTGAGCCACTACATCCAGCTGTGATTCTTTTGTGTTTTGTTTGGTTTGTTTGGTTGGGTTTTTTTGTTTTGTTTTGTTTTGTTTTTTGTTTTGTTTTGTTTTGTTTTTTTGAGACAGGATTTCTCTGTGAAGCCCTGGATGTCCTGGAACTCACTCTGTAGACCAGGCTAGTCTCAAACTCAGAGATCTGTCTGTCTCTGCTGGGATTAAGGGTGTGTGACANCACCCAGCTGAGGCAGTTCTTTGGAACGTGAATGGTGTGGGGAGAGTGGGGGCAGAGGGAGAGGACTGGGAGCCTAAGCTTTGGGACCCAGAANTCTGCTTACAGTTGACTGGCTCCTGAGTCCCTGCCTTGGCCTGGACACTTCTGCCTCTCAGGTGGGACGATTGAAATGATCTAAATGTCAGGAGGCTAGGAGGATCACAAGGTCAAGGCAACCTGGAGCACATGAGGAGACCCTGTCAGAGAGAGGAAGGAAGGAGAGATAGATAGATAGATAGATAGATAGATAGATAGATAGATAGATAGATAGATAGNTAGATAGATAGATATAGATCGATCGATCNAACTGATCTTGTCTTTCATTTCGTCATTGAGTAAACTGAGGCCCTGAGAGTGAAAAGGAAAAGCCCAAATCCAGAGGCGGCATAACTGGATGGGACTCCCGACTGCACACACACACCCGCCCCCCGACCAGTACAGACACAGCCAAGGAAGGGTGACTGGTCTGGGCCAGGCAGCAGAAGGTGTAATTTTGAAAACTGAGTAAACAAACAAGTCCTCAGTGAGCAAGGCAGGCCCTGTGCAGCATCACAGACGGGCCTGTGTCTGAGGACAGCCCAGGCTTGTCCACTCAGACAGAAAACTGTATCTGGTTAAAAATAGCTAAAACCCACTCTCCTCCCACCCCCACCCTGTACTTAAGGCTGCCAGGAAAAGGGGAGGGGGGACATTGCCCCTCCTTGTGGGGTGTTGGGCCCAGTACCCTGGGAGTGACTGTAGGACAGACAGCTCTCCAGGCTCTGCTCAGGATAGTCACTGTGTGTCTCTGCGCCTCGGTTTCCCCTTCTTTAAAGGTGGTGATCCCATTTCATGGTGACAAGCTGAGGAGATGGTGTGAGTCCAGTGGGTGAGCATAGCAGGCCCTTTGTGTGTGTCTGGTCTGGCTCCTGCTGGGGCCTCAGAAGTTAGTNNTTTCAGTCTTGGCTTGAGGTGGGGGCTTCTGCACTGAGCAAAGGGGTTATTTTCTTAGCGGCCTAGGACTCCTTGTCCTTCTAGGCNAGGCTGTTGCAGACTGCACAGCTTAGCTTTCCTGTTTTCCTGTGGAGACTGTCGTGGAACCCAAGACTAGCTGCTTGGGGTCTTGCCCTGCTGGCCTGGGCCCCTCCACCCCGACTTGGGGCCCAGCAGACTTCCTGTGTAGTTAGGGGATGCCCTCCCCCAGTCACATGGAGAGTTTTTAAGAGGCCAGCTCAGGCCAATCAGCAATAAGACCTCCTCAGAACTGTGTGTAGCCTTGGATGGCACCTGCCTCCACTCTGTGCTTCATTTCCCCCATAGTGCAATGTGCCGACGCCTACAGACCCTTCCAGGCTCCTCTGTGCCTCCAAGTCATGTTATAGATACTGAAAGACATTACAGGACTCTTAGCCTCATTCTGTAGCCCCTGTGCTTGGGGATTNGGGGGAGGGGTGGGCTGCCCTGGGTGGCCATCCCTACTAACATTTTTGTAGCACCTGAGGGTTGGCGCCTCTGGGCTTTCCTGGGTGGACAGTGGCAATACTGGCTGGTTTTGTGTCAACTTGACACAAGCAAGAGTCATCAGAAAGGAAGGAAGGAGCCTCAGTTGAGGAAATGCCTTCATGAGGTCCAGCTGTAAGGCATTTTTTCAATTAGTGATCAATGGGGGAGGGCCCAGCCCATTGTGGGTGGTGCCATTCCTGGGCTACTAGTCGTGGGTCTATAAGAAAGCAGGCTGAGCAAGCCATGAGGAGCAGGCCAGTAAGCAGCACCCCTCCATGGCCTCTGCATCAGCTCCTGCCTCCAGGATTCTGCCCTGTTTGAGTTCCTGTCCTTTAGTGATGAACAGCAATATTGAAGTGTAAGCCAAACAAACCCTTTCCTCCCCAAGTTGCTTCTTGATCATGGTGTTTTATCACAGCAATAGAACCCTAACTAGGACAGTGGCTTTGGTGGTGATAGTCTGCTTTTCCATCTACTGGCTAAGTTTGCTTAGGCCGGTAACTGTTTCATTTGCTGTTAAGCAGGATGTCCCTAATCCTTAATGGTTGCAAAGGTTTTGAATTTGTGTGTGGCTGGCAGTCACTATTCTGTGCTGATGGACACCATGGTGCTTAATACTTAGCTATGTGAGAATGAAAAGATGCCGCTTGGGGCTGGAGAGATGACTCAGTGGTTAAGCACACTTGTTGCTCCTGCGAAGGACCTTGGTTCAGTTCCCAGCACCCATATGGTGGCTCACAACCATCCTTAACTTCAGATCCAAGAAAGCCAAAGCTCTCTTCTGACTTCTATGGGTGTGCACCTGTTGTATACACATACACATGGGCAAAACATTCATGCAGANAAAATAAAAACATACAAATAAGTTACAANAAGAGATATGCCACTCCAACCTCAATGCATAGGGACTTTGGAACCCTCTGCATGAGAGACTGGGTGGGGTGCACAAGTGTGTGTGGGTGTGGATTTTGGGTGCTGTGGGCAGATGCAGGAGAGCATGGGCTGTGTTTCTGTCCTCGTGGAAGGAGCAGTCTGGGCCTGTTTTGTCTGATGCCACAGGCATAAGGTGCGTGCATCTACTAACAGAGGGCTTCCTTCCTCTCTGCGTGTATTCCCCTTAGTGTGACTCACTGCCTTTCAGATCTTTGTTCTTATTCCGGAGAGTAAGGCCAGGGATTTGTTCGTGATCAGGCTAGTTCTCTCCTGGGCTCCTGACCCCTGTCTCTGGTCTTGGCTGAACCCTTAGTGTGACAGGCAGGGGCCAGGCAGACTCTCAGCCCCATTCTTGGTATATAACAGGTTCAGAAGTGTATGTAGACTGAGAGACCCATGTGGCATTGAGCTGGTGGATGCCAAGCCCAGATANCTAGGTCCTGCCTGTGCAGAGACGTNTTCAGTTGGCTGCTGTGAAGTTACTACCTCTCTGTGAGAGCTTGCTTCTGTCCCATGGGATAACCATTGTCATTTGCTCTTCTGTCACAGATGAAACAACTTCCTGGTGGCCTGGGGTCCCCTGGTGGCCGGGGATCCCCTGAGTGGTTTTAGGCCTGACGCAAGTACTTTTACTCGCTAGGTGACTTCAGTCCTTTTACCTATCTTAGAGAGGTGTGGTAACAGGGTCCTGCTGCTGGCCTCCTGAAGTGCTGGAGGAGCTAGGAGCTTGTGTTTCCTGGTGGAAAGATGGAGTGCTGAAGCTGCTACGGCTGAAACCATGGGAACTTTTAAAGGCTAGACGGGAAATTGTGACCTGAAGAGATCAGTGGTCCACACACTCACAGGCTTAGAGGAAAGAGACTGAGCCCTGCATGGGTAAAACCTAAGCAGCCANCCGAAGGGAGCCTTAACACTACTAGGTTAGCTTGTAACCAAATGGTACCACAGGGCACTGACTGAAAGAGGGAAAGTGAAACAGTGTATCAATAGGTATTATTCAGTGGCGTAATATGTAGCCATGAAAAGGGAAGGTATAATCCCCTACCTCCAGCCCCAGACAGGGTTTCTCTGTATAGCTCTGACTGTCCTGGAACTCCCTCTGTAGACCAGGCTGGCCTCTAACTCAGAGATCTGACTGCCTCTGCCTCTCGAGTACTGGGATTAAAGGCATGCTCCACCACGCCCAGCTTAAATATAGTTTTTGTATGTCCAAAAAAAAGTGTATATTAGCTGGGTNGTGGTGGCACAGGCCTTTGATTCCAGCACTGAGCAGGCAGAGGCAGGCGGGTCTCTGAGTTCAAGGACAGCCTGGTCTACAGAGTTCTAGGGTAGTCAAGGCTACATAGAGACCCTGTCTAAAAAAAAGTGTGTTTACACACAAAAAAATGGAAGGAAATGCACTGAAATAAAGACATAATTTTGAAATAGCAGGATAGTATATTATTTAAATTTTTCCTTTATTCCTGACTTTTTCTTTTCTTTTCTTTTTTTTAAACTTTATTTATTTATTATGTATACAGTCTTCTGCCTGGGCGTATGCTTGGATGCCAGAAGAGAGCACCAGATGTCATTATAGATGGTTGTGAGCCACCATGTGGATGCTGGGAATTGAACTCAGGACCTCTGGAAGAGCAGCCAGTGCTCTTAACCTCTGAGCCATCTCTCCAGCCCCTGACTTTTTCTTTATATATTTAGTATTTGTGTGAGTGTGTGAGTGGGTGTTCCTGTGGGTATGCTTGCCCATGCAGGTGCATGTGGAGGCCAGAAGTTGACATCTGGTGACTGCATCACTCTCCACCTTATGTTTTGAGCCATGGNCTCTCACTGACCATGGAGCTCTCTGTTCTGCTTAGACTGGCTGGTCAGGGAGCCCAGAGAGCTACCTGTTTCTGTCCCCTATCACCTGGCACCATGCCCAGCTTTAACCTGGGTGCCAGAGATCTGAACTCAGGACCTCATGCTGCAGAGCAAGCATTTCATCCACTGAGCCAGCTCTCCANTCCTGTTCTGATTTTTGTCTTTTTTGATTTTTCTAGACAGGGTTTCTCTGTGTAGCCCTGGCTGTCCTGGAACTCGATTTGTAGACCAGGCTGGCCTCACTGAGATCCACCTGCCTCTGTCTCCTGAGTGCTGGGTGCCACCACACCCAGTTCCTTTCCTGATTTTTTTTTTAAGCAGTAAATGTATCATATTAAAAAGAATACTGTGACCCTGTTGGTTGTACTTTGGAAGAACAATTCTGTCTGATTCCAGAATTGGAGTCACCCCAATCTGACAAGAGCCAAAAGGAAGTTGTAAGCACAGGGTAGGATCTGGAGAGGAGTGAGGAAGATTCTGGAAAGAGGCTGTTTATCTGTCTAAGATGGGCATGGTTGTTAGCTACCCCCTGTAGTACTGTGAGCTTCATGAGGGAGGCTCTGCTTGGTGCACAGTGAACACTGGAAAATAAGCACCTTGGTCTCCACTGCCTGGGCCCCTGAGCCTCTTGGGAGGAGGGGCCTCTGAGATAGGACCTGAAGGATGGATGGAAGAGGAGATGAGGTCCCAAGTCCGGTAAAGGGAAACCTTACAGAACGTTGTGTGTCCTTGCTGGCCACAGCCATAGCCACAACTCTGTGTACAGGACCCTTGAGAGTTGTTTTGCAAAGTGCCATCACGTGTTCTTGGGGCTGGGCAGGTGGAGTGATACGCCTGCCCAGATGATGGTCTGCGGACCCCAGCCTTTCACAGAGTTGGGGAGACACTGCTTGCAGATCTGGCCTGCTGCAGTTTCTCAGTCTCTGCAGTTACAGGAGCCCTTGACAATGTTGGATCAAGAAGAGGAGGCAGAAGGTCTGAACTCACATGACAGCTTTAGTTGGCATGCTGGTGTGGTGACCTTTTCTACCATTGATGTGTGACCTGGGACTGGCCTCTTGAGCTCCAGACCTGGCCCTGTGCAGACAAGGCCCTACCTTTTAGGCAGTACTGGGACCGTCAAGCCCTAGGTTAATCTAGCTCTAGAGGCTGGGCAGGAGCTGTCCAAGAGCCAGAGTTTTTAAGCTTTGTGGGAAAACTCAATTGTCTTCCTGTGTCTTGGGGTTTCTGGGAGAGTGAATTGTGGAGCTCTGGTGTGACCTCACACAGTCAGAGGACAAAAAAACATGTGCTTCGAGATGGCTTAGCAGTTAAAGGTGCTTGCTCTGCAAGCCTGGTGACCTGAGTTCGATCCCTGAATCTCACATAAACATGGAAGGAGAGCCAAGTGTGGTGACACACCTCTAATCCCAGCATTCAGGAGGCAGAGGCAGGTGAATCTCTGTGAGTTCAAGGCCAGCCTGATCTACAGAGTGAGTTCTAGGACAGCCAGAGCTACATTCAGAGACCCTGTCTCAAACAAAAACAAACAAGATGAAAAAAAGAGAGTAGACATTACAAAGTTGTCCTCTGGTCTTCAAACATGTTCTGTGGCACATGCATTCCCCGCATACACATCATGTACACATATGCCCTGTACACACAACAATAATACAAATAATGGTACAGCCAGGTTGTGCTTGGGCTGCTGGTGCNTTGCTGTGATCCTGGCAATCCTGAGGGGCTGAGGCAGGAGGTTGCTGTGTGCTTGAGGCCAGCTGTCCACCCCCTGTTCCAGGTGTTTGTGTGACACCCCCTCCCCTCCATCGGTGCTTCATGGAGACTGCTGTGCTCAGCCAACAGGCTCTGCACTCTGTGTGCTTTGGAGGAGAGGTGTCTCTGGAAGTAAGTGGGCATGGGTTCACCGTCTCCCCAGTCTGTCTGTCTTGTCTGTTGCTGGATGACATGATATTACCTCCTTACCCTTTTGTGTCCAGTGAAGGAGCTGGCCACCATGCTAGACCCTCAAGGGCCCAGACCTTCCCAATTGTGACAGAAGACAATGAGTGTCCCTTCCCACTATAGTGGCAGGCCCAAGGGACCACTTAGCCTTAATCAAGCTTATCCCAAGTTCCATCCATCCACCTAGGGCCACCCTGTCCTTAACTGTTACCAGTCCCCGCTCTGGACAGACGCCTGGCCAATCATGAATACAACTTGACTTCTTTTATTTATTCATTTTGTTTTGAGACAGGGTCTTCTCATGCTGCTCAAGCTAGCCCTGAATTTGTGATCCTCCTGCCTCAGCCTGCCGAGTAGCTGGTACTATACCTGTGAGCCACCAGACACAGCCTTCCTTCTATAAGGATGCCTTTGTGCCTGACATTGCAGCCTGGGCTTGAGTTTCTGTCAGCTCAGCTACAAGCACATGAGTGGCTTTACACTGGCTCATCTTTCTGTCTCCTTGCTCCCCTGTCTTCCTCCCTGGCTTGAAGAAAGCAGCATTCCCTTCGTGTCCTCACACTGTGTGCTGTTAGGACGTTGGAATCTGGAAGCTACAGATAACAGCGTCCATGCATCCATGCGTCCATGTATGTGCAGGCTTGTGTGGTGAGCGGGTGGGTGGGCAGGGAGGGGTCTGGCATTTTAGGCAGCTTGGGAAGAAGCTCGACCTGGATTTACTAAAAGGACAGTGGCACTGTAGGCACCTAGCAGATCATAGTAGGGGCTTGTGGTCCTGTTCAGCCTTTCCAGCCAGGGCTGGGCTGAAGTNACTGGTGCCTTCTATTTATTAGTTACTCCTAGAATGGCACTGCCACTTACTGGGTTCTTCCTGTCAGACAGACAGGGTGTCAGGTGCTCCTGGCACATCTTATTGGGGCCTTACAACTTTTGTTGTTGTTGAGACAGGGTTTTGTTATGTAGCCTAGGCTGGCCTTGAATTTACAATTTTCCTGCCTCAATC
>LZPO01073204.1:1699911-1726950 GCA_001675575.1 Neotoma lepida
AAGTCTTGTAAGTTACCCAGGCTAGACTTGACTCTATGATCCTCCTGCCTCAGCTTCCCGAGGGTGACAGGCTTTTGACTCTAGCTCAGATTTTGAAAGTAGAGATTTTTGTCTTTGAGGTTCAGGCCTCTGTCCATCCTTGGCCAACTCAGGTCTGGTGACATGTCACTTGGTGGACCGCCATGTCGCCTTAGAAATGCCTAACTTCCCCAGGTGGCATATGCCTCCCTTCATTATCCACTCTGTGTTCCTTTGACACATGATACCAGCAGGTGCTGGCATCTTGCGGTGATTGTGGACCAGCCCCGGTCACTGGGAGTTTAGTGGGAGTTAACTGAGAGTTGACATTTATTGTGTATAGTATTAGCTGAGCAGGAAGTGGGGTAGACTTCAGAACACCCCCTGGGTAAAAATGCCGTGGTTTGAATGTTCTGAAGAACTGGCTGTGAAGAGCCAGGCCACCCCGCTCCAGGGCAGGGTCAGTCTCCACGAAGCTCACGGACCCACCGAGGCACCTGTGTTACAAATCCTTATCTTTTCCTTCCTTCCTTCCTTTCCTTTTTCTATTTTTGTGAGACATGTCCCAGGCTAGCTTCAAGTATGTAGCAGAGGATGGCCTAATTCTCCTGCCTCTGCCACTGAACCCAGGTTTTGGTTCCCTGCTTTGATTTGCTGTCTTTATTGAGTCCTCTCTGAGGTCAGGGAGCTAGCTCATGTCACCAGCATGTAGAACACAGCAGCTTCTCTGGCGTCCGGGGTGAGCTGTGCATAGGCTGGAGTGGTAGGACGGGGTGGATTGTGTCCTAGGTACCACCGCCATCAAAATCCTCTCCCTCCCCATACAGCTTTCATCCTTCCCAAGGCGGAGGTGTGTGTGAGGAACCACGTCCAGCCCTACATCCCATCCATCCTAGAGGCCCTGATGGTGCCCACCAGCCAGGGCTTCACTGAGGTGCGGGATGTCTTCTTCAAAGAAGTCACGGACATGAATCTGAATGTGATCAACGAGGGTGGCATTGACAAGCTGGGCGAGGTGAGACGTGGGCACAGGTTTGGTGTCCCCCCAGAGCATCAGCTATGTGTTTCCCGATGGGCTGCCCTTTCTCAGCATCTACAGAGACCAGAGGTAGAAGCCACAGGGCAAAGCTATCTAGTCTAACAGAGGGCTGGTGACTAGAGGAGAGAGTGGATCTTTTTACCCTTTACCGTCAGCCTTTATGAAGCAGGATGGCTGCTAAAGTATAAAAGGAATTGACAGTGAGGGAATGAAGGGAGGGGCAGGGAAGGTGAGCAGCAGGTGTGAGCTGCAGTATTAACAGGTCACACCCCACAAGTGAAGCAATGTGTCTTTCTTACTGGCCCTTTTGACTTACCTCTCAGGGTCACTATCCCTGGGCTGCCTGGGTCTGGAATCGGTCCTGAACTTTAGCCTCCTCCTTTAGACTTCAAGTTGGGAGTCCCAGGCAGTAATAATCAGAATTTGAGAACCCAGAAGGGCCTTAGAAATCCTGATTTGGGACCTGAAGACAATGATGCTGAAAGAGACTGGGTGTTTGCTCAAGGTTACCTGAGGGGATGAGAACTGTCTTCTAGTGCCTCGGCTGGCCTCTCCCCTCAACACTGTGATGCCTTCAGATTCTCCTCCCTTCTCTCCTGGGCCCTCCCAGGCATCCGCTAATGGGCACAGTTTCCAGAAGGCCATCCCTGGGTAGCTGGTGCCAGGCCCAGGCCAGGTGTGGGTGTGTGGGACTGTGCAGTCACCCATGTGGCCCTGCCCCCTGCAGTACATGGAGAAGCTGTCCCAGCTGGCCTACCACCCCCTGAAGATGCAGAGCTGTTACGAGAAGATGGAGCCGCTGCGGCTTGATGGGCTGCAGCAGCGATTTGACGTGTCTAGCACATCTGTGTTCAAGCAGCGAGCCCAGATCCACATGCGAGAGGTGTGTCCTCACCGGCCCGCATCCCAATAGCTGCTTCCATGGCCCCCATCACCACGAGAGGAAGGCCCTTCTCCCCTTCCCATGCCTCTCTGAGCACCTTGCCTCCTGCTCACCTGGCTGATTCTGGCTGCCTATTAGACCCCCTTAGGATCCTCCCACACCCTACCCCCGGAAGTTGTCCTTACCGCCTAGTCCCTTCCTGGGATTTCTGCACTCTGAAGCAGACACCTGCATCTAGACACCCAGCGAGCATACAACCCACAGACCATCTCCAATTGCTCTGTGGCAGCTGTGGGGTGGGGAGACTGGTCAAGGGTGTAGGAAGGGGCTCTGGTCACTCTGGGAGGGTTTCACAAGCCCTGCTCTATCTATGCCTTACAGCAAATGGACAATGCTGTATACACCTTCGAAACCCTCCTGCACCAAGAGCTGGGGAAGGGGCCCACCAAGGAGGAGCTGTGCAAATCCATCCAGCGGATTCTGGAGCGGGTGCTGAAGGTGAGCCTGACCCTATTAGGCTGGAATCTGCATGGCCAGCTGAACCCATCCCCAGGAAGCACCTGGTGCTTAGGTGCACATGAGTGCTCTGGGCTTGGCTCAGATTCTCCCGTGAGCTAGGGGAGCCCCTGACCCAGGTTCCTTCCACGTGTCCTTTCCTGCAGAAATACGACTACGACAGCAGTTCCGTGCGCAAGAGGTTCTTCCGGGAGGCGCTGTTGCAGATCACCATTCCCTTCCTGCTCAAAAAACTGGCCCCCACCTGCAAGTCGGTGAGTCCCAGCCTGCCCTAGCCCTTCAGGGACTGGCCAGCGGGTAAAGCCTCTGACCCACCTCTGCCTGCTTCCCCGGCAGGAGCTACCACGCTTCCAGGAACTGATCTTTGAGGACTTCGCCAGGTTCATCTTGGTGGAGAACACCTACGAAGAGGTGGTACTGCAGACAGTTATGAAGGACATCCTGCAGGGTGAGCGAGGAGAGGCAGTCCAGAGGAGTGGCATTAGGTCAAGGGCATAGAGAGGCCCAAGACTGCAAGAGGAGGCTGGGTTGGACCACTGGCTTCTCAGTGCCTGGTTTCCTTTCTGGTTCATGGCTTTGCTGAGAGTGGTCAGTGAGGGGCATTTGTTCTGTTCTTGAGTTATAGCTCTGCAGCAGGGAGGCCTGGGGTGAGCAGGACCCAGTCACAGACCATGTGTGGGTGAGACGGGGCCCAGGTCCCTGTGCTAAGAGCATTGCCTCTCTCCTGTGGTCTTGCAGCTGTGAAGGAGGCCGCAGTTCAGCGCAAACATAACCTCTACCGGGACAGCATCGTTCTGCATAACAGTGACCCCAATCTACACCTGTTGGCCGAGGGTGCACCCATTGACTGGGGCGAACAGTATGGTGACAGCGGTGATGGCAGTGACAGTGGTGGCAGCCCCAGTCCCTGCCCTTCTGAAGCAGCCAACCTCACAGAGAAGCGCAGGCGTGCCAAGCAGGTGGTGTCCGTGGTCCAGGACGAGGAGTCAGGGCTGCCCTTTGAGGCTGGCTCTGAACCGCCTTCACCTGCATCCCCGGACAGTGTCACTGAGCTCCGAGGCCTGCTGGCCCAGGATCTGCAGGCTGAGAGCCCCCCACCAGCCAGCCCCCTTCTCAATGGGGCCCCTGTCCAGGAGAGCCCCCAGCCTGTGGCAGTCCTTGAGGCCTCCTCACCTCCAGCCTCGCCCCTTGGGCATCTCCCACCTGGAAAGGCTATGGACATTGAGAGCCCTAAGCCCAGTGACCAAGAGACCGGGGAGCAGGTGTCCAGCCCTGGTAGCCGTCCCCCCATCCACACCACCACTGAGGACAGCGCAGGAGTGCAGACAGAGTTCTAAGCATTGCTGCCAGGCTTCTGTTGGACACCGCACTGGGCCGCTTCTCCTCGGGCACTGTAGCCTCATCTCTGGGGAGGGGTACCCCAGCCTGTGCCTTGTGAGGGAGGTGGCTGGGGTGGTGTGGCACCTCCAGGGGTCTGGCTTACCCAAGTCACCCTATGGGGTTCAGTCTACCTGTTACTGCCCTGTTTTCTGTGGGCTGGTCTCCAATGCTACGTCTGATTTTGAGGGCTTCCTCTGTGCAAGGGGCTGGTGACCCCCTCCTTCCTGTCCTCACACTGTCATCTGTTTCCCTCATGGTGGTTCTTGTCGTCTTTGGATGGAGATGGTGGAAGTGTTGGTGCTGTTCCTTAAGTGTAGGAAGCTGGTGAGCTCTGTCATCTCACTCTGGGGCTCCTTGGCACCAAGGTGGCAAGGAAGAGGTAGGGGCCCAGTCTGTCTTATCCCCTCCTGGCTGGCCCCAAGACTAGATAGACTTCGCGTGTCACTGGCCTCACTTTGCTAGCTGCTGCTGTGGGAGGGTGGGGCTTGGGGGTCTTCCAGGGGAGTGATGCAAGGGACCCAAGATGGGATGAGAAAGGCCCAGAATGTGGTAGTCTGTGCAGGGGAAGTGTCCTGAGTGGGGGAGCTTGTGAGTGTCCAGTTGAGGCCGGAATGGCGAAGTGAAGCAAGTAGCTGAAAGCTCGGGTGTCTTGGGTGCTCCCCACTCCCACTTTGGGCTGACAGCTGCTCACTGGCAGGGCTTGGATGTGGGCTGTCATCCTCAGCTCTTCCAAGGTACTCACTACTTGCTAGGAAGCTGGAGGTCCTCCTGAGGGACATTGAGGGCCATGGCTTTCTGAGACACTGTTGAAGAGCATACGTGGCCTCTGAGTCCCACTCTAACCCTGACAATTTTAGACCCCTCTTCCAATGTCCTTGTCTCCTCTTAGTCATGAGTCATACCAAGCAAGGATGACTCTGATACATGACCCTCACCTTGGGCCTCTGTAAACTCTGATGCTGGGGTGAGGAGAGCAAGGCAGACACGGTCTCTTCAAGGCCCCCAGGAGTAGGTCCCCTCCCAGCCATCTTTTGTTCAATGGACTTGCTCCCCAAGTATGGCCTAAGGCCCGCAGGATGTGGTGGCGCACAGGGACACCAGTCCCCCAGCCCTACTCAATTGTCACTAATTTCTTCCGATGCTCTCTAGTGCCTTGGGGGTTTCCATCGCCTTCCAGATATGGTATGAAGAATCTATGCAAACTGTGTAAGCTTCTGCTCATCAATAAATGCTTTATTTAAAGCTCATTTTATGTGCTGCTGGGGTCCAGGAGACCTGGGCCTAGGGTGTCAGGGACTCCATTCATCTCTGCTGTTTTGGACTCATCATCTGAGCTACTGGGTCCCTGTGTGTGTGTTAGGTGTGAACTCACATGTGCATGTAGAAGCCAAAGTATCTTAGGTGTCATTCCACCTTGTGTTTTGAGACGAGGTCTCTCACTAACCTGGAACACCCACTAGGATAGCCTGGCTGTCTGGTGAGCCCTGGGATCTGCCCGCCTCAGCTTCCCCAGTACTATGACTGTATGCATTTGCCACCATGCGGGTCTTTATGTGAGTGTGGGAGTCCAAATTTAAAAAGGCCCAACCACTTCTCTGAGCTCTCTCTCTAATCCATCTCCCCCCCTTTTTTTTTCTTTGTGAGACAGGGTTTCTCTGTGTAGCCCTAGCTGTCCTGGATCTCACTCTGTACACCAGACTGGCTTTGAACTCAAGAGATCCACCTGCCTCTGCTGGGATTAAAGGTGTGCACCACCACCACCTCACTCGAACGCGTTCTTAAAATGCCCTATTTTAGAGGGGAAAACTGAGGCTCAGAGAAGGGAGAGGCCATGGAGCTTTCAGGTAACTGTCCTCCTGATGGCTGATCAGTTCCATAGTGCCTACCACGAGGGTGGGCTCCAGCCCTGTGCTAGGTGCTAATGGCCATGCTAGTTCCCACCGGAACCCATCACGTGGTATTTGTTGAGCACATGCTGTAGGCCATATACTTTATATTGGGAAGGGCAGAAGGGTGTCATGTCACATGGACTGCTCCCGTCACTAAAGCTGGTGGGGGTAGCCTGCCCATCTCAGAGCTAACATGCCTTTCAGTTTGCTTGACAGCCCCTTACCTAGGATAAGTCACTGCAGGGAACATAGCCCGTTCCACGAGCACAAGCCGCTTATAAATAATGAGGCTGTCCCTGGCTCTGTTCTTCCCTTTGTTGAAGAGGGTGTTGCCTAACTCCCCACTGGGTAATGTCTCTGCTGCTTTCCCTTTGACCTAAGTGCCTCAGCTCTGTCCCCTTTCCCCAGAGGAGCTGCCCTCTCCTAGGCCCCAGCCCACTCCCATCCCTCTCAAGTTCCCAAGGACGCATGGGTCACTCAGGGAGGAACTCAGATTTATTAGTGTTCCTGCTTTGAATCAACCCGTCTGTGTGGGCTGAGGATGCAGATATAGGAGGGCAGGTATTCAGAAAGCAGCAGAAGGGGGCTGGGGAGTGGTCCGGCACAGCCCACCCTGTCCCCACCTCAGGCCAGTATGGCTAGAACACACCACAGATATGGACACCTCCAGAAGGGGCAGACAGCTAGGCGTGGTGCTAAGGCTTGCCTAGTAACATGGATTCCTGAGTCCTGCTGGTGGCATGGCCACCTCCATACCCTGGACCCTGTCCCTATACTACAAGGCTCCATCACCAGCAGATATGCCCCATCTCCTGTTGACTGTCCAGACTATGTCACTGTGTCACAGATCAGGAACACCCCACCTGCCTGCCTAAGAGCTCAAGGCAGTGGGGGTGGCAGGTGGTGGCAAAAGGCCATGGCAATCTTGCCCTAGTCTGGGGAACATGGGTGCGTGGGAGCCCAGCAGTGGTGGAGATGGTGCCAAGCGAGGGCCAGCGCTGGTAGGTGGCTGTGCATTCAGCTGCTGTGGTAGATCCGGAGGCGCTGGGAGATCTCCTGGCGGCACAGTGGGCAGGTGCGCAGCGGCTGGCAGCACTGTTGGCAGCAGCAGACATGGCCACAGGCGAGGAAGACCATCTGGGCCTGTGGAGAGAGCACATTAGTGGTGGGGCTGCTTGGTTGTCCTGGAGAGCTTGACCACGTCCCAGCCCTAGGAGCATGCCAGTGGGTGTGAAAACCCTGTCAACAGCCTGTTGGCAGTTTTGTGCCTGTTTCTCTATGGATTACAATACATTTAAATACCTACAATCCTACAGCCCTTTCCTCCACCAAATCCTAGGCCCAATGCCCTATCACCGAGCTGTCTCCACTTCCCAAGTGCTGGGACAGCAGGTGTGTACTGCCACCTGGTTCTCAGCCTATTTCTAATTATTCTGTGTGGGTGTACTTGCCAAATTCTGATGCCTGGTCTAAAATGACCCCAAACTTATTGGTCAACTAGCCTTGTACGTGTGCCCTGACTCTGCTTCAGAATGACCCTATGGTATGCATATGTCTGGAGAAGTCTCCAACTCTTCAGTCATAGCATATCATGAAATTGGGAATCATTTCCAGAGCCTGAGGATAGGGCCTTGGTTAGAGTTCTAATGCCTGTGCTCTACCACACAGCATCCTGGAGTCTTCTAAAAGTTGGAGAGCTATCCAGCAGCCACTGTGGCCGCCTTATTTATGTGTGTGTAGCTACTCATGGAGGGCAGAAGAGGGGGTTGGATCCCTTGGTGTTTTGAGCCACCTATCATGGACTCAGGGAACCAAACTTGGGTCCTCTGGAAGAGCAGCAAGTGTGGGCCATCTCTCCAGCACTTTTTGGGTTTCTTGTGACAGGTCTTGCTACATAGCCCTTGGACTCACACGGACTCTGCTGTCTTTACCTCTCACAAGCTAGGATCACAGGCGTGCACCCCCATGCCAGCTCCTGACTATTTTTCTAGTCTGTTCCCTTGGTAGATGTGAGGATCTGTGCTTTAAGCACTGGTATGTTTACTTTTTGCAGTAAGTGTTAATTTTGCAACAATTTTAAAAAGACTTGGCAGGGAAAACCATGTTCTTGGTGAGTCATGATGGGGAAATTTCCCCTAATCTAGTTAATAAGCCGAAGGAAAGATCCTTCTTCTGGGAGAAACGACCTCTAGAGACTGATGTTAGCATTGCTCCTATCTGGGTCATGGGCCATGGGCCATTTCAGTGTCCTGTGTTTTGGGTTCTGTGGCATCTCTGCACACTTACCTCACGTTCCAGGCACACAACACACTCTGAGGTCGGCATGTCCAGTTCTGCTGGGGGAGCAGATGGTCTCACTGACTCAGGAGGCTCCCGAGGTGCTGTGGGGGGCTCCAGGACACCAAGGACCTCATCCTTGGGTAGTTTCAACTCTGAAGAAATCAGAGAGACAGGCTAAGCAAGGAGTCATGCCTAGATGATTCCAACCCCTAAGAGATCTCCTTGCTTGTGAGTGATCTGAGGGACAAAGGAGGGGGTGCCTCCAGTCCAAGAGCAGGGGAAAGCCTCTCTTTTTGAGCCTCGTTCATTCCCACGTCTCCATCCGTGAGATGGGAGTGAATTCTCTGCCCACTGCACACTCTGTGTATCCTTCAGAGCTTAGAAACATGAGGCTCAGAGAGAGGACATCACTTGCCTGGGGCCATATTGCCACCTAGTGGTAGAGCCGCAGGATAGGAGCCCTTGGCTAGTGGTTGAACCTCTACCAGGTCCCCAGGAAACAGAATGAGTCTATGAAGTGATGGCAGAATGGGAACACCCCAAAGCTGCCTCTCTATTCCCCAGCCCTCCCCTAGGCAAATCCCCTTCTGTGCCCAGAGTTCTGCCCTGGAGCCAGTAGCCCCAGGCTGCCCACATACACCTGGGCCTCTCAAAAGCCCTACAAAGAGCCTAGAGTCAGCACCTGGTTGGACCCTGGCCGCATCCAACAGGTCCCGGGCTCTCCGTAGGATCTCATGTTGCAGGCCTGCTTCCGAGACACCCACCTGTGGCAGAACAGGGACGAGCAGACCAAGAGCTGAGGGCAGGTATGAGAGGGAATCAGCCCTCCTGCTTTAAGCTACATATAGTGCCCAAGCCCACAGGACCGCCTCATCCCCTACCTCTGGCATCTTCAATGGAAACAGGGCAGCCTGGGCCCTGGGGTCAGCATGAGGCAGGGCAGAACCACAGCTGTGGAGAGCTGACTCAGGTCTCGGTTCAGCAATCATTGTGGCAGAGGAAAACATTGAGACCTCCCCCCAAAGAAATCTCTAACATATGTGATTTACTGAATGCTTCAGGGGACAGGGACTGCCCAATGTCACCTGCACCAAAGCTCCCCTGGACCCTGACCACCACTGTCACCGTATGTGGTGAACTGAGCCATGCAGCCCCATGCCCAGAACCCTGCAGTGTCATAAAGCCCTTCTGCACCTGGTGTCTACATCTGTCCTAGGTGAGGCAGGACAGCAAGTGGATGACAGCAGGGACTCTGTGACCAGATCACTCATGGTCAAGTTCCAGGTTCATGGTTGGTGTGAGACACTTAGAACGAGGCCAGGCTGTGTGGGTCCCAGGGAGGTGCTGACTATCAGCACTACTTTACTCTGAAGAGAAATGGATTAATTCCATGAAAGGAGCTCAGCTTGGGGTCAGGATCTAAGTGGGACTCAGGCAGTGCTACGGCTATGAATGTGACACCATGACACAGGCTGAGGCTGGCGGAGAACCTCCCAAGCACTTGTACTGGCCGTATAGGCGAGGATCCCAACTTCAGGATCCACAGTCCTCATTTTCACAGCTAGATGACAGGCTGAGCACGCAGGTGAGTGGAGGCAGATGGGGCAGAGGTTCTGGATAAACCTTGCCTCACCAAAATTGAACAAAATATGTACCAACCCTTGGTCAGATTGGGTCCAGGCCTAGTCAGCCTTTCTGACTTCCCCCAAGACAATGGCTGCCCACCTTGGCCAGGTCTCCAGGGCTCATTCGGCTCAGCATGTCCAATGAGATGCGGTGGTGGGCGAAGATGGGCAAGTAGTGCTCGGCAGACAGCTCCACCAGCAGGGCTACCAGCTGGCGCTCCATGCCTTCTTCCTGCAGGANGAAGGGGAAGGCCAAGGGTGTCAGAGTGGAAGGGACAGATGCCACTAGTTTCAAGATAGGACAGTCAGAGTACATGACACAGTGTGTCCTTGGGCTTTTTCCCAGAGGAAGGTGTGCACAGATCCACCCACGGAGTTCACTGCTGTCCTACACCTGAAACAGTAAGCCACTTAAATGTCTACTAGGAGGGAGATGGCTCAAGAAGCCACACACTGGGCACTGTGCAAACACCTGAGAACAACGGAGGAGAGGTGTGAGCAAGGATGGGAAGCTGTCCATCAGCATTTATAAGAGAAAATCAAGTTACCAGAATGGCATGCATGGAGCTCAGTGGTTGAGAGAGCTTACTGCTCTTGCAGAGGACTGAGGTTCGATTCCCAGCACCCACATCAGGCAGCTCACAACCAACCACCTGTAACTCTAGTTCTGGGGGTCTGATGCCCTCTGGCCTCCAGGGGCACCTGCATGCACATGGTGTATATAAACTTTCACAGGTACACATACATACACATAAATAAAAAAGTAAATCTAGGCCNGGTTTGGTGGCACACGCCTTTAATCCCAGCACTTGGGAGGCAGAGGCATGCATATCTCTTGAGTTCAAGGCCAGCCTGATCTATATGACAAGTTCAGGATAGCCAGTGATACACAATGAGACCTTGCCTCAAAATAAAACAAAACCAAAATAAGACAAAACACACACATACAAAAACCCCAAAACTAAACATTAAAAACAAAACAAAAAACAACTGTGTGTGTTAGGCCAGGTGTGGTGGCACACACCCTTTAATCCCAGCACTCGGGAGGCAGAGGCAGGGAGATCTCTGAGTTACAGGTCAGCCAGGGCTACATAGGAAGATCTTGTCTCAAAAACAAAGCAAAAACCGTGTGTGTGTGCACAAATGTGCACACAGGGAGTGGACCACACCTGCCCCGCCCACCTGCACAGGGAGTGGACACCTGCCCCGCCCACCTGCACAGCTCACAGCAATGGCCACTCTTCTTCCTCTCTCATTGGTGAACACTCACTCACTTTCCTTGTAGGAAGCTGACACGCTGGATCCCCAGTGCAGTGGTTCCCACTGGGGCTGGGCTCAGGGACCTTTGGAAAGATCCCTCTAGCACCTGGGCCAGATGAGCACCAAGGCCCTTACCTGCAGCTTCAAGGACAAAGGCTTCTGGTTCAAGAGACGTTGGTACTGGATAAGCCAGTAATTTTCCTGTTTGGTTTCGCTCTTGGCTTCTAATTCCACCTGCCAATAACAGAAGTTGACACTGTTAGCTGCCGTTTAGCTTCCAGTGAGAAATAGAGATTATCAAACCATGTCTCCAATATAGGCCCCTCGTTGAGTGGCCATCCGTCCACCTGCTGTCCCGGCTTTAAGCCACAGGGCAAAGACAGGAAGCACAGCTGTGCCCAACAACTGCAGGGAATGAGTGTGGAAAGGGCAGTGGGCTGCCTAAGGCCACACATGTGGCAAGGGGAGCCTTGCTCCTGGCCTCCTGCACTAAGTCCCACATTCTGCTACTAGCTGAGAGGGACCCCTTTTGGTCTGTTTGTGGGACAGCAAAGTCCTGTGCAGCCATCTCCATCCCCAAGAGCAGGCCTGATCTGGTGGCTACAGGACCTTCAGGAGAAGGGCTGTTTTGCTGGACAAGGCTGACACCAATGGCAGGGAGGTCTTTACTCTGCCACTTGGGAAATGTTCATAAAGGTTGTTCTGGGTGGGTGCTATCCCAGAGCCACTCTCTTCCCAACTCCGTGAAAGAATCTACTTCCCAGGGAGGGATTCACATCTGGCCCAGGGCCACAGCAAGATCTGGGCAGGTCTGTCTTGCTCTAGACTGTGTGCTCTGGACAGATGCAGCAGCAGGCACCTATCCCCCAGTGGTTCTGCATCTGAATGCCCTTGGTGGTGCCCACTGAGGTGGCCNGGAACTCCACCTTTCTTTCTTCAGTTTGTATATTATATTAATTTGTTTGCATGCACCTCCCTGCCCCCACATAACACACACGTGGAGGTCAGAGGACAAGTTGTGGAGTTGGTTCTCCCCATCCACCACGTGGGTCCCCAGTTAGAANTCAGGTCATCAGGCTTGGCAACAAGAGCTTAGACCCCTGCTGAGCCACCTCACTGCTCTTTTTCCCTTTTTCCTCTGTATTCTTCTGAAGTAAGGTCTTGTCCCACTAGCCTGCGAAGGGCTGGGATTATGGGTGTGCAGCACTATGCCAGGCAACATTTTCCTTCTGTGTTCATGGTTATCTGGTGTTTCCTCACTTAGACATGCGGCTCCTGGGCCTGCCGAGGGTAGGGACAGGGCTCATGCACGGCATGCTGGGGAATGGGTCACTTCGGATGTGCATGAAACACGTCCCCTGGGCTGTGTGTGCCCTGTAGGAGCTGGTCTCACTCGTCTCAGCTGGTCTAGAATGGATGTGTGGGACTTCACAAGGTAAGAGTGACTCCATCTTTTCTGCCCTGACTGGTGAGCCTAGCCCTGGTCCTCAGTGTGTAGGAACCAAATGGTCTCGAGCGATGTCTGTAGTGGGGCTCAGCCAACCTGATATATGCCAGAGTAAAAGGCAACTAATCACACAGAAGGGTTGGGCCACTCCTGCTAAAAGCAGTGGTCTGCTCTCAATGAGTCCTATCCTGAAAGAATACTCAGGATTGCCCTCAAATCTTGAGGGCATGGAGAGCATTGTGCACAGAGGCTAAGACATTGGCTGGGTGTTCGTTCCTCTCTGCTCTTGCCTCTGGATGTGTTGTGANCAGCCATCTGTAGCTCTGCCGCTGGGATTTCCCCACAGGAATGGACGACAATCTGCATTGTGAGAAAATAAACTCCCTATGACAACACACGACAAACTAAAAGCTGCTAGCTGACACTTTTCTTTGGTACCTTAAGTTCCCCTTCGATGAGCACCTACTAGGGAATAACAGGTGTTTCAAAAGCACANGCAGCACCCGAGGGATGCACACACGCCCAGGTGGTGTGCGGCAGAAGCCCGAGAGCATACCAGGATGTCATGGAGTTCTTCTTCTCGCTGCCTCTTCTCTTTGAGTAGCTGCTGGAGCAGGTTGCTGAGTGCCCAGCGCTGCTCTGAGATCATCTCCTGCAACACAGCATCAGACCTGAGGCCACTGTGACCTCCTGCAGTGGTCCCCACAATGCAGCTAGGCATGGCCTGGGAGCCCCACTAACTGAATTCAGGGCTCTGACTAATGCCTCTAGGCCGAGATGGGGGACAGAGTCAGGCACCTCTTTTCTTGCATGCTACCCACTTCCTCCCAAGCCCTCAACTCCCTTCTTTGTGGGCCTCAGGCCAGGCATGGGACCCTAGTGATGATGACAATGGAGGGAGAGAAATGCCAAACAAAAGAAATGACAAGCCACAGGTCCCGACTGACCACAGCACACAGGTGAAAGTAAATGGCAGGAAGGGTTGATGTGGAACCCGAATGAGGAGGAGGCCACCACACGGGGAGACGCATGCCAACTGCCTTGTTTTTGTGGCCACAAACTTATCTTGTCTTTGGTAACCCCATGGAGGTCCCAATAGTGAGAGCCCTGACTCAAACAGGCAAGGACCAACAGTGGTGGCAGCTTCCCTGCGCAGCCCAGTTCCTCATCTGTGAAAACCATCAGGGGCTCACCAAGAACACTCTCTGATGGGCTGATGACACAGGCTAGCCATGAATGATGGCTTCCACCTTAGAGAGGGATGAAAGGGGCCCAGTGGAAATAATGACATGTCTAAGGCCACATAGGGCAGAGGTACCCTCAGTCCTGAAGGCTGTGGGTCAACTTGGACTCTTCTTCTGGGCACAGACAGTGACAGATGGAAACTGCTCAGAAGCCTGGCATGAGCATGTGTTCACATGCCATCCTACCTTGTCCCTGTGCGCGTCTGGGGAGACCGAGGTTCAGGGAAAGGAGAAGGTAAGGTACCCCTTTCNTCCAAGTGCCAAGGCTGTATGGCCTGGCTGTGTGTGAACCCTAGCTAGGTCCCAGTGTCTAGTCCAGGCTGCTATGTGCAAATCTGTGCTGCCCTCTGGGGTCTGTGAACAGCCAGCTTCTGCTCATATGCTCTTGAGACACCAGAACTTCCACAACAGGGAGTATCAGCCCAGAGAGTAGGACCTGAAGCCCACCTGACCACACAGCCACCAGCCCAGAGAAGGGAATGCCGAGATGGTGATGGTGCCCATCAGGCCTGGCAGTGAAACTTTCCTTCCTCTGACCCTCTTGCCCAGCACAAGCTGCCTTTGATCTTGGACCATGCTGGCTCTATTGGGCTGGACCTGCCCTCTGTCTGCTGGGGAAACCCATGCCTGGGCCTGAGGAGCAGCCACTCTGGGTTCGGGCATGGGGAGAGGGCGTTGTCTGGCTGGGAGCCTCACATACCTGAAGCGTCTCTGTGTCCAGGGACTTCCTCTTTAACTCCAGCTGTGTCAGCTGCAGTAACTCAGTTTCTATTAGCCTAATCTAAACAGAAGACGAGACAGGGGCGTTGATTGACCATCACCACGGTTCCCTTAGGTGCTGCTGCCTGGCCAAGCAGGGACTAAAGACCTTTGTCAGGAGGCTGGATAGAGTGGAGCTTGTGGGCCTTGGGATCTCACTAAAGGGAATACAAACAAGCTGCCACATCATGGCTCTGGGCGGNCTGGAACATGGACATATGTGTCTNAGTCAACATCACTGACCAAGAGCCCAGCACAGGGCCCATCTCAGAGCGGGCACTGGGTGAAGGTCTGTGAGATGGGGAGGGGCTTCCTTCCTGCTCATCACTAGGTCCTTTATCTGTGGACTGTGGCATGGATGTGCTTCTTCAATGCAGCCGTCAAGGGGGCTAGTGGGTAACAAAGGTGACTCAGTAATGAGCTGCAGTTATTCACTGATCACCTACTGTGTGCTGCCCGAGCTGCAGCTGAATCATTTCACTGGTATTCTGGCTGGTGGGGGGCATTACGGCCTTCACTACGAGGCCAAGGAAACTGACTCTCAGTGTGGTTAAGTAACCTGTCCAAGGACACAGAGCAGAGAGATGAGAGAATGTTTCCCTGGGATATCCCAGCAAGGTCTGAAGTAGAACAGGGTCACTGAGAATATCTGGGAGTCACGACATGCTCTCAGACCCCACAGCCAGTGACTTCTCTAACCCCTGCCAGCCAATGACCCTGTGGCCTCTTCCAACCCTGAGTCCCTGACCCCATCAACCCCTGGTCAGAGGAATGAGCTTCATGTCTGGCAATGTGGGATTGAAATAAAGAGGGAGATTAAAAAAAAAAATTAAGTTGGTTTAGGTCAAACAAGAAAAGAAGAGAAAGAAAAAGAAAAGAGAGCATGCAAAAATGTGAGGTTGAGTGTGAACACGAAGCAATGTGTGTTCCCATAGCCTGACAGCTTGCAGAGCCTCTGGCCCAGCCCACGAGGTCCAGCAGGGGCCCTGCCCAAGGCCACTCCACAGGTCAGTAGTGGAGTCTGGATGGGAGGTGGCCTCCTCTACCAAGCCAGGGTCCTTCCTCAGCAGATCTTAGGACCTGGCTGCCCACTGTTGAGTCCTTTTGAGCTGATGGGGGTACTGGAGTCTGAGCTGGCCAGCTTCCCAAATAGTCATGTTAGAGCTGCCCTTTCTCCAGGCCACGTATCATGGAAACATACAGCTGTATTTGCCCAGCAGGCACCGGCCAGGTTCTGGGATGAGGCGCTGTTCAAGGCACAAACCAGGCCCATTGTTGGTTGTGGAGAAAAGAAAGTCTCCCAGGGAGAGGTCTCATGGGAGCTGGCCAGCCATAGATTTGAGTCATAGATTGAGTCATGACTGCTGCCCCAATGAGCCAGGGCTGTAAGTGGGCGCAGAACTGGTGGCCTGGCCGCACTCACCTGGTTCCTGATCTGCCGATGTGCCAGGTCTTTCTTCACCTGGAGAGCCTCAAATGCAGCCTTCTGCATCACACTCTGCAAGAGACCACACACAGACCACTCAGCTGAGGCTGTGCTTCCTGCCTCTTCCAAGGGTATACACCGGTCACAGGAAGCAACATCTGCCTAAAAACACCTTAAAGTGTGACTTTATGTTTCTGGGGGAGACAGAAGAATAACTCTCCTCTCTTTTCAGGCAGGGTCTATGTATTCAAGTTGGTTTGAATCCTGCCTCAATAACCCTCATGCCTCAGCCTCCCAGGTGGCGGAATTACAAGCATTGCCACCACACCCAGTTGGAGAAGTAAGTTTTTCTTTTTGTGCTCTCTGAGACAGGGTTTCTCCGTGTAGCCCTGGCTGTCCTGGAACTCAACTCTGTAGACCAGGCTGGCTTCTAACTCAGAGATCTACCTGTCTCTGACTCCCGAGTACTGGGATTTTATACACATCTAGATGTGTATAAGAGACAGGCGTGTAGCCCTGGCTGTCCTGGAACTCAACTCTGTAGACCAGGCTGGCTTCTAACTCAGAGATCTACCTGTCTCTGACTCCCGAGTACTGGGATTAAAGGCGTTCGCCACCACCACCCAGCTGAGAAGTAACTTTTTATCTTATCTATTTAAAATAAAAAAATGGTACGACTAAGGGTTCTGGGGTCAAAGGGCGGATCAGACTCTGCATTTGTATGACTCTGACTGAGAAGAGTCAGGGAAAACACCAATATACATAAAAATACAAATAAATAAATTTTATATATATAAAAAAGAGCTGCCCAAATTAAACCAGAACCAATACCCATTCCAACAGATGTGTATGTCACCAGACAGACACACAATGAAATTCAAGTCGACATGACTGCTCTAAAGGATCATCACTCCCCAGTAACACAATTCAAAGATACTGAAATGGTTGAAATGCCAGTCAAAAGTCTCCCTTTAAAAAAGATTAGTGACTTCAGAGGAAATATGAGCAAGTAAATGGGTGAAGTAAAGAAGTCATTTCAAGGTCTGGATGAAAGCGATACTGACATGGATGAAGAACTCAGCAAGGAAACAGAGATTCTGGGGGCTGGAGAGACGGCGCAGCAGTGAAGAGCACGGGCTCCTCATCTAAAGGACCCAGGTTCAATTCCCAGCATCCACACAGCAGCTCACATAGGGTTTGCTTTGGACCTGAGACAATTCCTCCTCCTTTTCTGTCATTCCATTTCTAAGAGATCCAACATCCTCACACAGACAAACATGTAGGCAAAATACCAATGCACATAAATAAATAAATCATTAAAAAAGGGAGATTTTGAAAAGATAAAAATCAGAAACAAAACAAAAAATTCAAACAGAAATGTTTGAATTGGAAATTTCAGTAAGTCAAAACACACACACACTCACACACACCCCTACCTGCATGCACATGTGTACAAATANACAATATACATATACTCTCTAAAATAATTAATTTAAAAAATTAAAACAACAAAATCCAAATTTGACCACAAACTGAAAAGTTTTGGGTTATGATCAACTGAACAAACTTAAGAATCCATGGGACAGGAGTGGAGATTAGAAGTAAGTGCATATAAGACCCACTCAGTGAGATTGTAGCTGAATTCCAAAAATAACTGCCAACCGACACTGGCTGGAGAGACAGCTCAGCGCACTGGCTGCTCTTCCAGAGGACCCAGATCAGTTCCCAGCACCCACAAGGCAGCTCACAGCTGTCTGTGACTCCAGTTCCAGAGGACCCTCTGGGCTGCATGGGTAGTGCATGAATATGGTGCACAGATACACATGCAGGGAAAACACCCAAATACATTAAAAAAAATCATAGCTGAAAAATCCTCAAATCTAGGAAAGTAAATATTCAAGATCAAGAGGCACTCAGAAGCCCCCAAACGACCAGAAAATAAACTTCCCATCACATTCTGTTAAACTGCTAACTACAAAACAAAGACACAAAGTTACAATCTTAAAGAGGGCAGGCAGGATGGCTCAGTCCTAAAGGTGCTTGCCATCAAGCCTCATGACCTGAGGACTCACAAGAAGCCCTGGGACCCACATGAGGAAAGGAGAGAACCCCCACAAGTTGTTCTCTGACCTCCACGCCAAGGCACTTGTATGCCCCTCCCCAAATACATAAATGTAGTAATAATTTTTTAAAAGCTGTAAGTGAAAAACATCAGCTCACTTAACAAAGGCAAAATGAGGATGGCTCCAGACTTCTCAGCAGAAGCCCTAAGAGCCAGGAAAGCATGACATTCCAAGACACAGAGAAACTAAAGCAGTTCAGGACCACAAAGCCAGCCCGGCACACGGTTCTTAAGTAAATCCTACTCAGGCTGGAGAGATAGTGCAGACGGAGATAGCGCAGAAGTTAAGAGCACTCCTTAGTGCTCCTGCAGAGGACCAGGTTCAGTTCTCAGCACCCACATGGTGACCAGCAGCACCTGTAACTCCAGTTCCAGGGACCTCACACTTGTCTCCAAGGGCACAGCTGGCATGCGGCATGNCCGGCACGCGGCACACATGCAGGCAAAACACTCACACATAAAAGAAATAGATCTTTAAGAAGAAAGAAAGAAGCAATATGGTCGTGAGATCCCAGAAAGAGTAAATTTCCTGCGAGGGTCACATGAAGGCATCCGACCCAGGAGAGTCCCAACAAACAAGATAACCCCTGAATGTGAGAGAGGGGAAAGAAGAGAACAAAGGAAATTCAAACCAATCAGGAAAACTACAGATAAAGTCTCATGAATCAGCAAGTCCCATCCATGGTAACTAAATGTAAATAAATGGACCTTTCCCTCCAATTAAAGATCAAAAGAGCTCTTGCTATCTGCAAGAAACACACCTTCTCAGCAAAGACAGGACTGAAGGGATGGAAACCGACCAAAAAGGAAAACGCCAGCACCAGCAGTGATGCTCATACCTCACAAAGTAGACTCCAAGCCAAAACCAGTCCACACGGATGAAACAAGGTCAACGTTAATAAAAGGACATTGTAGCAAGAGGAAGTGGCAATCCTAAGTACCCATACACCAAATATTGGTTCACTTAATTTCATAAGGTAATATTGTACATAAAGGAACAGACGGATCCCGATAAAAGAGTAGTGGGTGACTTCAGTATTCTCTCTTATCAACAGAGACCATCCAAACAAACCAACAACAAAATCAACAAAGAAACTCCATCATTAAACTGCACATGTACACCAAGAGGTCACTGGGCAAAGACAGTGTGTGGTGTGTACATGCACACACACATACATACACACACACACACACACACACACACATACACACACACGCAGTGTCTTATGCAGCTATAAAGGAGAATGAAACTGTGCTGTCTGCAGGAAGATCTGGAGATCACCACGTTAAGTGAAAGATAAATATCATGGTTTTCTCTTGTGTGTGGACCCTAGATTTAAATATATATAGTTCACCTATGTGTATTTATGATCGAAAGACACGGGAACGGAGGGGGACTATTGCAGAGGGAAGAGAACCGTGGAAGGGGGAAGAAGGGGAACAGGGGGTAATGGGGTGAACCTAAGTGAAGGACTTGACATACCTGTATTACAAGTCATGACAAAACCCATCATTCCCTACGGTAATTAACGGCCGGCACCATGCTTTCCATGTCCCATACCATGCACTCAATTTCTTTGTTTTTGTTTGTTTTACTTATTTAATTTTTAAGACAGGATTTCTCTGTGTCGCCCTGGCTGTCCTGGAACTTGCTCTGTAGACCAGGCTGGCCGCAAACTCACAGAGATCCGCCCCCCTCTGCCTCCTCAGTGCTGGGATTAAAGGGTGCACCACTACACCCAGACTCTTTATTGATTTATTGAGGTGAGGTGGTCTCATGTACCCCAGGCTGGTCTCAAACTTCTGCTCCCTATGTAGCTGAGGATGACCCTGAACTTCTGATCCTCCTGTATTCACCCCCACGACAGGATTACAGGTGAATGCCACCACACCGTTTCCTAAGGTGCTGGGCATGGAACCTTGGTCTTCCGGCATGCTAGGGAATCCCTCTACCCACTGAGCCACATGTCCAGCCCTGAACACTGGATTCCTACAACAGATGATGGCATGCCTGTTTCTGCTGCCCATTTCACAGATGAGGATCTGCTTGTGACAGATGCCAAGTCTATCCAGATCCCCAGCATCTCCTTAGAAGTAGGTGCCCTCCCTGAGAAACAGGGTCCCCAGCAGACAAGTCCCACAGACAGTAAGTCATACGAGTTTGGGAGAAGAAAGAGATTGGAGCTAGGAAGAGAAGTTGACAAGATGGCTGAGCAGGGCTGGGACGATAGAAATACAAAAGAACAGGCTGTGACAAGCACAGGGGAGAATCAGGGCCAGCTTCAGGGAAAAGGCTACAGGACCGCAGCAGGGCCCTTGCTGATCCATTTCAGGTTCTGTGTGGCACCGTCTGAGCTTCAGCTAGGGGGAAGGCAGTGGGTGAGAGGTGGAAACAAGAGAGAGGCCCTGCCCCGGCATCCTGAGCAGGACGCCAGTGACCTCTGGGCACTAAGTCATTAGTTTGAGCTCCCTACTCAGTGTGTGATGAGTGTCCCCAGGGAGAGGGAAGGGCTGCTTCTCTAGAGTCAGGGACCAGAGGGCTGTGCCTGGAGGCTCATGCTGCCTGGAGGCTCATGCTCCCATGTCTCCAAGGTCACAGGTCCCTGGGTCCTACAGGAAGTCGCAGTCAGGCCCCTGGCAAGGGCTCACCTCCTTAAGGATCTGGCTGATGGCTTTGCTCTGATCCATCTGCTGCCATGACAGAATCTGCTGGAACCGCTTATCCATTTCCGCCATGCTGCGAGAAAAACAGCACACTCACTCACTGAGTATTTCCTGAGCACCTACTGTGTGCTGGGCACCTTGGAGGAGACCGAGATAAACAATCACTCAACACTACTGACAGAGGGCAGTGTGCAGTCTTACAGACATCAAGGGGGGTGGGGGTAGAGCTCCAAGTTGGCAGAGAATCACCCAGGTCCTCCTCTCGATCTCTTTCACAACACCCCCCCCCCGGAAGTGGATGCCTAGCTCCTGCCCAACTACCTCTTGACATCCTGGTGAGCCACTCAGCTTCTGGAATGTTCCTCCTTTCTGCACTGCCTGTACAATTTGTTCAGCCTTACAAGGCTGGTGATTGGTACAGAACCTGCAGCCTCAGACTTCCCAAGCATCAAGATGTTAGCTTTGAGTTTCTTTCATATTAACTTTAAAATTTTTTGGGGGGGGTTTTAAAAGACTTATTTTTATGAGTGTTCTGCCTGAATATGGAAGTGTACCGCATGTGCGCAGTGCTCACAGAGACTAGAAGAGAGCATTGGGTCCCTCAGAACTGGAGCCATCAGGGGGTGTTGCAGACTGAACTCTGGTCCTCTATAAGCACAGCCAGTGCTTCTAACAGCTGAGCCATTTCTCTGGCCGTGTGTGTGTGTCTGTGTGTGTGTGTGTGTGTGTATGTGTGCTTCTAACAGCTGAGCCATTTCTCTGGCTGTGTGTGTGTGTGTCTGTGTGTGTAGATAGGGTCTCATGTAGCTCAGGTGGGTGCTGAATTCACTATGTAGTTCACCCTTGATCTTCCTGTCTCTACTTAACAAGCGTGTGCAGCCATGCCCGGCCAAGATTTGAATGTCTTGTTTGTTCTATTGTGACTATGCCCCCTAGAACCTCAGCTTTGATGTACAGAGGGATGGTTAACAGTTCTGTTTCCATAGACAGGCCAGCACCTGGCACCCAGGATGGGCCCAGAGGTGGATGGTTGCTGTGACTTCATCACTGCCTAACCCTGACTCATGAATCTATAGGGAAACCCAGAGGTTGGCCATCCCTGTCCTGATGGCACTGCCAAGGTGGGGATGGCCTAGGGAGTTAGAGTTCAGCCTTTGCTGACTTGGACCCCCAGCTGACTCTCAGAGCCCTCACCTGGGAACACGCGCTCTTCCTTACCTTACCTGGAACAGGCCTGCTGGACCAGGCTCTGCCTCTGAGACTCATAGGCCATCTGGATGAGCCGGCTCTTACAGCTCTCGGTCAGCATCTGCTGCATGGCGGCTGAGGAGAGAAGGCTGTGAGCTGCTGAGAAAGGTGGGTGCTCTTGGGGTTCCCTGGTAAGGACAGGCCCAGAGGGCTCCCCTGCTTACTGCTGGACAGTCACTCTTAACAAAGTCCCTTCCTCTTTCCTTCCTTCCTTCCTTTACAGTATTGCTAAACAGCCAGACTGGCCTTGGACTCACAATCCTCTTGTCTCAGCATCCTGAGTCCTCTGACTGCCGATGAGCACTAGCACCCGGCCTTAAAAAATATCTATACTGCTGGGTGCTGATGATGCACNCCTTTAGTCCCAGCAGTCAGGAAGCAGAGGCAGGTGGGCAGATCTATGTGAGTTTGAAGCCTGGTGTACAAAGCGAGTTCCAGGACAGCCAGGGCCGTTACACAGAGAAACCAAAAATAGCACTCCTCCCTTTGTTATTTTTTGTTTATGTGTATGGGTGCTCTTCGTGCGTGGCCTGTGCACCATGTGTATGCAGTGCCTGTGGAGGCCAGAAGAGGGCCCTGGATCCCCTGGGGCTGAAGTTACAGATGGTGGTGAGACACCATGAAATGCTGGAATCAGAATCCAGGTCCTTTGGAAGAGCAGCCTATACTTTTAACAAGCAAGCCAGCTCTCCAGTTTCCTTGCTGAATTTTTTTTCCCTGAGTTATAAAAGTCATAAGGAGCTGGGTATGGCTCAGTGGTGGTGTGCTTGCCTAGCCTGTGCTGGCCCTGGGTTCGGTCAAAGCAACAGCAACTGGGAGGTTTGAAAGGCTGAAAACACAAAGCCTTGGACTCTGGTCCCAGCTCTGTGTAACTTAATAAACTTCTGGTGATCTCCACAGCTGTTCTTTAACAAATGGTGACAGTGACCTTTAAACAGCTGTCAGTGAGCTGTCCCCTCTGTAGGTGTGGTGAGCACGTGTATGGCGAGTCAGGCACACAGAAAGCCCCTCCATGACAAAGGCTTCAAAGATGAGGACAGCCAATCTCCATTTCAACTAAGGACAGGCCCTGCCTCCGAGGCCTTCCTCAGCATGTGGCTGCAAGTTCTCAGTGCTGGCCTGGATCGAGTCCCATCAGTGCCAACCACGTGGAGCTCGGGGCCAACTGGGCACATCAGGAAGGGGAAGAGTGGCCAAGTGAGGCTGACCCAGGCTCTCAGTGGCAGAAGCCAGAGCAGCCAGGTTTGTGACATGCTCAGGAATGACCCCATCAGATCCCCGACAGTCCTGTGTGGTAGGCAGGTAACTGTACTTTCCCCTATAGATTCTATAGACAGGAAACTCAAGACTCAGAACCTAAGCTTGCCTGACCTCAGGGCCTGAGGGCCACACCAGACCTGGCTGCCCTTCTTCAGGTGTCCGCGTAACTGAGAGGAATAGTCTACCCACAAGCACCCTCATCTTTCCCACCCTGCAACTCACAGGCGATCTCACGCTGCCTCAGGTTCTCTGTCTCCTCCTGGGTTATGGACATCAACTGTTCCATTCTTATTCTAGGAAGAAAGAAAAGCACAAAATCAGAACCCATCCATTCTTGTTGAAATAGTTTGTTTTGTTGTTTCTTGAGACAGGGTTTCTCTGTGTAACGGCTCTGGCTGTCCTGGAACCCACTCTGCAGACCAAGCTGACCCTGAACTCACTGAGATCCGCCTTCCTCCGCCTCCCGAGCACTGAGATTAAAGGTGCACACCACTACACCCGGTTTTGTTTTGTTTTTTTGAGACACGGTTTCTCTGTGTAGCCATAGCTGTCCTGGAACTTGCTCTGTGGACCAGGCTGGCGTTCAACAAGAATCTTATGAGACAGACACTACCTCCTCCAGGAAGTCTGCCCTGATATCCCAATCCATGCGGCATGCCCACAGCACCACACACATCTCCTGAGGATGGTAACCTTGAACCTTAGCTTTAAAGGATCTTGTGTAGATGATTATTCTTGAGGGCAATGGGCCACCAATGTCAGGAGCCAATACTATGAACAAATAGGAAGAAGCCTAACATCCCGGGCCACTGGAGGGCAGGGTAGGCTGAGATCACAGACACTGCCAGCAGTTGTGCTGCCAACTTCCGACAATGGAGCACCTCCATTCACTGCCAAGAGGGATGTACACTGACAACAGGTCTGTGAGAAGTCAGATCCTCACCCGAGTGCCCTTTGCACATTTACCCCCCAAAAAGTTCACTTACGGTGCGTAAGGGGACAGTAGCCTAAAAACAGCTTCTGTTTTGTCTGTTCTGACATAAGGTCTCTGTACTAAGTAGCCCTGGCTGTTGCCTCTGCCTTCTAAGAAGGTTTTAAAAATTATGATTTTATGTGTATAGGGTTTTTTTTTGCCTACATGTGTATCTATGTTCCACATTCATGCCTAGTGTCCACAGGCCACAAGAGGCTGTGGAATTAAACCCAGATCCTCTGAAAGAGGAGCCAGTGCTTGTAACTGCTGAGCCATCTCTCCAGCCCCCTACAAACAAGGTTTTGGGTACAAAACTACATCCATGACCTAAGAAGTAAAAAAAGTTAAAGGAAACTTTACACACACACAAAGCATGCTGTGTGTGTTTTTGTGCACTCACATGCCAAGAGTGGCTTGATCCATTAGCACCCTGCATCTTCCTGTGTGTGACTTAGTTCAAAGGCCTGGATGCTGCCACCTGATTCGGGGCTGTCCTTTGGGCCTGGCCTAGCTCAGCACCAGACATGGTCTGTCAGCAACCGCTGAATGGATGGTGCCACCAGTTCCCACTGAGCTAGGCCTCAGCAGCCACACAGCTGGCCTGGGCAGGACAGACCCAGGGAGNACTCTGAAGCCCTTCCTGTGGTGAGGGCTGAGGTGGCTGGGGAGAGGAGGTTCCCAGGACAGCTCTGAAATACTGTTATTGTGGAGACCCAGGAGAATCAGGAAAAGAGTCACAGTAGACACCTCAGGGAGGGGCAGGCAATGGTGCCAGCCCTTCCCACCATCATTTATCTTTGTTTCTTTCTTTTTTCTTCTTCTCCTTTACATTTTTTTTCCTTTTTCTTTTTTTTTGGACAGGCCTCACTATCTAGCCTAGGCTAGCCTAGAACTTCCTATGTACACCAGGTTGGTCTTGAGCTTGTTGTGATCCTCTGGAGTGCTAAGAGTACAGACGAGCACCACCATGCTCAGTCTTGTGTGTGTGTACATGCGTGTGAGCGTGCATGTGTACCCCTGTATTGTTTGTGGAGGCCAAGGGTCAATGCTGCATGTCTTCCTCTGTCCCTCTCTACCTTATTTTTTGAGACAAGGTTTCTCACTGAACCTGAAGTCATGAGTTTCTCCACGCTGGCTGGCCAGAGCCTTACAGATTCCTGTTTCTACCACCCCCGCCCCGGGTCCTCCAATGACAGGGGGCACAGCCATGCTTGGGATGGCTAGGGATGGTCTGAACTCAGGTCCTCATTCTATGTGGGAAGCTCTCTACTGAGCCATCTCTCAGTCCCTTTCTGGTATGAGTATTCACTATGTAGAAGCTGGCCTTGAACTTCTGATCCTTCTGAACTCTGTANTCACTTCCCTAACGCTAGAATGACAGCTGTGTGCCAAGCCCGACCTATCACTTTCCCTGATGACAAATGTGGTATGCCTCAAAGTAGCCAACTTGGTAAATACCCAAGACAAAGAGAAAAACAAAGGGCCACCACTCAGACTTCCTGTCTACCACAGACGCCCAGCGTCAACCCTGGGGATGGGTCCCTTTGCTTTCCACATGCAAAACATCTCAAGAGCTATGCTGTGTCCATTCTCTTTTAATGCTGCCCACTTCTGGCAATGGAGGGATGCAGTTGGTCCCATGTATCTGTGGGTTCTCTGTCTGTGGATCCAACCAACTGCTGACCAATAATACTTGGAAAAATCTTGTCTATACTGGTATGAGCATATTGTCCCCTGTGATGTCCTAAGCAATGGAGGAGAGTTGCAACTTGCATGGCATCTGCATTGTATCAGGTATTACAAAGCATGTAGAACAGATAGGGAAATGTGTAAGGCTCTAGGCCAGTGGTTTTCACCCTTTGTAATGCTGCGACCCCTTAACACAGTTCCTCATGTTGTGGTGACCCCCAACCATAAAACTACTTTCGTTGCTACTTCACAACTGTAACTCTGCTACTGTTACGAATTAGAATGTAAATATCTGTGTTTTCTGATGGTCTTAGGTGACCCCTGTGAAAGGGTCATTTAATCTCTTGTCAGGACCCACAGGTTGAGAACCAGTGTTCTAGGCAAATATTTCACTTTATTTGAGGAACCTGAGCAGCTGTGGTTTGGGGGCCAAAAGTATCATATTCTTTTTATTTCTACAAATGTGGATTTTAGATTTTTATTCATTTATTTTTGGTTTAGGACAGGGTCTGTCTACATAGCCCTAGGTGTTCTGGAGCTCACTTTGTAGACCAGGCTGGCCTAGAACTCACAGAGATCTGATTGCCTCTGCTTCCTTAGTGCTAGGATTAAAGGCGTGCACCACCATACCTGGAGTAAATGTGAATTTTTAAAAATATTTTATAGCTGAAATACAGATGGGCATTACAGAGTCCTCTTCCTGCTTTCCTATTTCTCAGTTTTTCTCGAGAGTATATGCATATTTTAAGAAACTAAAAAAAGGGCTGGAGAGATGGCTCAGAGGTCAAGAGCACTGGCTGCTCTTCCAGAGGTCCTGAGTTCAATTCCCAGCAACCACATGGTGGCTCATGACCATCTATGAGATCTGNTGGCCCTCTTCTGGACTGGAGGCATACATGTAGTCAGAACACACTGTATACATGATAAATAAATATTTAAAAAATTAAAAAAAGAAAGAAAAAGAAGAGCTATTATTAACTAGAATCTAAGAGGTGACTCCTAGAGCACCCGGGAGACTTCCCAGTACAAGGGAGGAGCCTATGGCTCCCTTTCCCCAGAGCTGTGAGCACCCCAGGGTATCTGTCCCCCAGAGCTGTGAGTGCCCCAGGGTATCCGTTCCCCAGAGCTGTGAGCACCCCAGGGTATCTGTCCCCCAGAGCTGTGAGCACCCCAGGGTATCCATCCCCCAGAGCTGTGAGTGCCCCAGGGTATCCATCCCCCAGAGCTGTGAGTGCCCCAGAGTATCTGTCCTCCAGAGCTGTGAGTGCCCCAGAGTATCTGTCCCCCAGAGCTGTGAGTGCCCCAGAGTATCTGTCC
>LZPO01073204.1:1735768-1746589 GCA_001675575.1 Neotoma lepida
CTGTCATGACCAAGAGTCCACTGTCCCTGAGTGGGCCAGCTGGTGCTGGCTCCTGTGGTGGGTTGAGCTGTGTTTCTGCTTTGTACCCTGAAGTCCTAACTCCTGGATTCCAAAATGTAACTACACTTACAGCCAGGCTGGACCCTAGCCCAACCCAACTGGTGTCCTTTAAGAAAGAGGAGATTTGACATAGATATGCAGAGACTGAGGATGGGCACTGGAAGGACAGGCCACCTGCAGAGAGGAGTCTTAAAAGGAACCAACCCTGTCAACACTGGGATCTTGGATTCTCATGCAGACTGTGAGCACACAAACTCCTTTGGTGTGAGCTGCCTGGTATAGGGAGCTTCCTTATTCCCCGAGATGACTCACACGGGTCCCAGGACACACTCATCCACCTATGCTCTGAGGAGATGTAGTTTCCACACTGAAGCCCAGATCTCCACATCCACTGCTCTAGTCCCAGCTTTCCAGACTCCAGGGACAGAAATTCCTGGCCTTATTATTTTCCTGTCCACAGCCCATTATCTTGCTTACTACCTCTCGGTCCTATTCTCTCTACTGGACATCCCCATTTCCATGGCTAGGTCCCAAATCTCACTGCTCTCCAAAGTCTGGCTTCAAGGCCACAGAGTGGGGACCCTTCTGGACTCACCTGTCCTCTGTCACTTTGGACCTATGCCCTCCCACTTCCATGACGGCAGCAAAGTCACAACATGACAAGCACTGAAGAGAATGCCCCCTTACCTCCAGGGTCCGCACGTGAGCCAGCATCTGCGGCAGTCTCCGAACCTCATTTTCACAGATGTCAAGGGTACGCAGGCTTCGCAGCTCCCCCAGTGTGTCAGGAAGCTCCTTCAGCTTGTTGTCTACAGGGACCCAGGTGGCAAGCTCAGCGCCCAAAAGCCTGCTGCCACCTCCTGACACCTGAGGACGTGGGATGTGGGGCTGGGAGGCTCTGTCTCTACTTAGCTGAGCAACTCAGGTCACCTGGGTCCCTCCCTGTGCCGCTTCTCCTCACTACTTCCCATCAGTCACATGATGGGCTNAGCCTCTGCTGAGGGGNCAGGGGCAGCAAGAGTGTAAGATGAAGTGCTTGGCCACAGTGAGGCAAGTCCTCTTTGGAGGATGAGAACACTACGCTGGTATCTCGACTAGTCACTGCCTCACTGAAGGGGAAGGGTCCTGAGTAGGCCACAGCTCTGAGCCTCACTTTCTTAATGTTAGCATGCCTCAAGGACTTACCAGGCCAGCCACATCCACAGGGCTAGCATTATTCACTGAGTGTCCCAAGCCACCCCGAGTCACTGCAGCGGCACCTCCTTCTGTCTTGCCCATTAGGCCACTCTCTTCCTGTCACTTAGCTTACCACTCACTATGCTCTGCCTTCTGCCCCACAAGTCTCTGCTTCTGGGGGTCAGGGCTCTTTAGACACACTGCCTCTGGTTCGTGACCAGAGGCCGGCTGGCTAGCTGGAGGTCAATCTGGCTTATGGCATCACCCTCACACTCGGTGGCTCCCAAGGAGAGCCCCCTGTGGATGCTGGAAGGACAAGAGCTGGCCTGATCCTGGAGCTGCTGACATGGACTGGGCTTTGTGGCCCCCACCTTTCACATTGAGGGTCTGGAGCTGAAGCAGGTTCCCAATAGAGCGTGGGAGGTGTGTCAGTTGATTCTTTTCCACGTTCAATACCTAAGAGAGAAAACAAGGACATGAGGAGCCTACAGGACAACGGTGACTGTCTGCATGCTCAGCCCTGTATCATCCGGGCACTGACTATACCTGCCTTCATCTCTTCTACAGCCCTGAGAGGGAGGTACAGGTTGTTATGGTCACATCTAAGGGATGAGAAAACTGAGACTTACAGAGGTTAAGTCATGTATCCAAGAGAACCGGGCCAGGCCCTTGGACACTCTCCTACTTGAGGTTTCACCAACTATACTAAGGGCAGAATGCCCAGGAATTGTGGAGACAGAAAGGCTGTCAGGGGCCCAGTGAGGCAGTGAGGGTTAGGATACGGTCATCTACTGTTGAGCAATGGGGAGGTAGAGCTCAGAGCTAGCCCCAAATAAAGCACTCAGTCAGTGCAGGGGCAGCTACAAAGCATCAGGAAGCCAGGAGAGTACAGAATTTGTCCTTTTAAAATGATACAAAAACTTATGCACCACCTCTGTGCAGCACCCGTGGAGGCCAGAGGAGGGAGGGTACCAGGTCCCCTGAAACTGGAGTTACAGACAGTTGTGAGCTGCCATGTGGGTGCTGGGAACCTAACCAGGGTCTTTTTCAAGAGTGGCCAGAGATCTTCACCACTGAGGCATCTCTACAGTCCCTGGAATCTGTCATTAAGATGGAGATCCACTGGGTGTTGGGCATTTTGAGGGGAGGAGTTAGAGCTGTGAAGTCATGAAATACCATGAAGTACAAGCCAAGTCCTGGTAGAGACTCTCACAGCCAGGCTGCAATGGTGAAGGCAGCACCAATGCCGAGTACAGCCTGGGTCCACTGGTGACAGTACATCAGAACATCCCACCATTATAGAAGTCTGTGTCCTACAGCCTTACCTGCAGGACTGTCAGCTGCCCCATGTCATCAGGAAGGGCTGTCAGCTGGTTGTCATGGAGATCCAGAACCTACAGAACAAACATGTCTGTCAGGCCCCAGACTCGAGCAGCTGGGAGATGACAAGGCCACCTCATACCCCAGTAATAACATGGCAACCTGTACTAGGACATCTAATAGAGTCATTGTATCTAGGGTAAACATGAGAATGAGCCAGCTGTTTTCTGGAAGTCCTTAGACCTTGAAGAAATCATTGTAGAAAACAGTGACTGTTTTCTGTTATCTCTCTGAGTTGTTTCTCTGAAGGACCTTTACAGCCTTTGCATGACTTTAGTCACACGATGGCCCTGGCACACCTGCAAACAGTACACAGTAAGGACGGAGCATGAAAGGGTGAGCAGCTCCTTCCAGAAATGTAGGTTAGATCTGGATTCAAGGAACTTGATTTACTCTAAAAACAACTTTTGTGTGACTGATCAACTTGACTGATCAGGAAATCAGCTTCTGCATGGCTGTCCCTCTCTGCTGCCTGCAAGCCTCCTTTCATCCTGCCCACTGCTCAGCATTGTGACTCAATGTGACCCTCTTTCTTTGATCTTCCCGCAGGACTCACATACCCATCGCACCATTCCCTCTGCCCACTGTTCAGCATCCTGTCTCAAAGTCTTCTGTCTTTTTGTTTTGTTGAGAGGGTTTCTCTCCATAGTCCTGGATGTCTGGGAACTCACTCTAGACCAGTCTGGTCTACAGATTTCTGCCTGCCTTTGCCTCCTGAGTGCTGGGACTAAAGGCGTGCATCACCATGCCCAACTTTTTTTTCTTTTTTTTTTTTTCGAGACAAGGTCTCACACTATGCAGTCCTGGCTGGCCTTGAACTTACAGAGCTCTGCCTGCCTGCTGGGACTAAAGGTGTGTGCCAGCACACGCAGCTCCATCAGATCTCCATCTCATGTTCTTTTTTTCTTTCTCTTTCAGGGTTTAGAGATAGGCTCTTATAATGTAGCCCAGGCTAGGTCAATTCTCTTGCCTTAGCCTCTTTGCCAACGCTCAGGATTGCAGATATGTGCAGATATATCATGTCTGGCTTAAGTGGTCTCTTTTTACTGAATACAAAAATTATGCATGGGCTGGCGTGTGACTCAGTGGCAGAGCAAGTAATCAGTATGTGTGAGGGTATATTGATTCCTATTACACACACATGCGCACACACACACACACACACACACACATAAATAAATAAATAAATAAATAAATAAAACTAAACACAAAGAAAACAATAAAAAAGCATGGAGTGGGGGTGGAGAGATGGTTCAGCAGTTAAGAGCTGCTCTTGCAAAGGACCCAAGTTTGGTTCCCAACACCCACACTGGATAGCTCATAACAGCCTGTAACTCCACCTTCAGGAGACCTGATGCCCTCCTCTGGCTTGCTTAGGCATACATGTGGTGCACAGAATACAGACAGGCAAACAATCATACACAGAAAATAAAAATAAATCAATCTCTTAAAAGTACTGAGCACTACATGTGGTGGCATACACTTTTAATTCCAGGACTCAAGCCGTACAGGGAGATAGATCTCTGTGAGTCTGGGGCAAGACTGGACTACACAGCCAGTTTTAGGCCAGCTAGGACTGCATAGTGAGACCACATCTAAAAAAAGAATCACCATGGGACAAAGGTCCTCCAGCCCCACCTGTCAGAGCTAATGACGGAGTACTGGGAGAGAGTGCAGGATTTAGTCTTCACTCAGTGTAGGCCCCCTCCCTTACAAGTTCTCCTTCATGTAGAGCAACCCTGGGCTGACACTGTACTCTTATTATGACTCTACCGTGTCCTGGAGGGAGTCCACCCAGGTCACCAAGGTATCAAATGCGATGACCTCTCTGGACACCCCGCCTGCTCCCCCTGGTTAGGGTCATCATGTCCATCCTTTCTGCTAACTCAGCTTGAGTTCAGGACCAGCTGGAGTGGAAACCTCAGAGGGCACGTGCTGGGGCTGGTTTTCTTTACCAACAACACACCGGAGTGCTTAGAAAACCACGCTGTTCAGACACCACAGTGACCATCCTGTGAGGACCATTTGGCATATTGTAACAGAGAAGACCCAAGGAGGGTGTGGAGGCTTAGCTGTCACCTGGAGCACCAGAGCCCCCCATGCCTAGAGAGGGCGCCGTCACCTGGAGCACCAGAGCCCCCCATGCCTAGAGAGGGCGTTGTCACCTGGAGCACCAGAGTCCCCCATACCTAGAGAGGACGCTGTCACCTGGAGCACCAGAGCCCCCCATGCCTAGAGAGGGCGTTGTCACCTGGAGCACCAGAGTCCCCCATACCTAGAGAGGACGCTGTCACCTGGAGCACCAGAGCCCCCCATGCCTAGAGAGGACGCTGTCACCTGGAGCACCAGAGCCCCCCATGCCTAGAGAGGGCACTGTCACCTGGAGCACCAGAGCCCCCCATGCCTAGAGAGGGCCCAGTACCTTGATGGTGGCAAGGCTCAAGAGGCTGCAGGATTTGGGAAGCAGGGAAGTGAGATGGTTTGTATGTACAATCAACACCTGTGAGAAAAAGATGAGCGAAATGTCAGGTCCCAGGAGAGCAGCAGGCAGGGAAGGNTGGGGGCAGGCAGGGAAGGCTGAGGGCGAGGTAAGTGGCTTGGCCCTGGCACAGGGTGGCCATGTTGTGCTCCATGCATCTTTGCTCCACCAAACCCACAATGGGGGAGGCTGTTAGAATCACGGGCAGTGCTGAGCCTGGTGACTGCAAGATGGCTGCANGGTCGGGGATTCCCGGGGAGGAAAGGGAGTTTCCATTCTGAGAGGGGGGCAGCTATCATGAGCTTAGCCTTTCCTGGCTCTACTGCTTCCTGTAAAATAGAGTAACAAAGTGCCTCATCCAGGGACTGCCATAATTAACAAGCCACCTGGTCATAGTGTTTAGCCCAGGCTATCACGTGGTCACTCCTCAGACTGTGTCACCCAGAGCTATTTTTGTCAGACATTAACTCCTGCTTCAACTACACTATTGGCAGGGGACATGTTTTCCCTTTCTGTGTCCAGATCTGATGGTGTGGATGTACCTACCCACATGCATAGCCTGGAATGATCTTCTGAAAACTTTTATCCCTTCTAACTCTGAGGGGTGCCAGAGTGCACTGAGTGTTCTTTCTATTACACTGCAGGGAGGTAATAACTGCATGGCTGGTAGATTCTTCTCTCTAGCACTCATTTAATTCACAATACCAAGAGAAAGCTATAAATGTCTTCTTCCTTCCACAGATGAAGAAACTAGGGTGTGGACTGGAGCTGGCTCTGCAGGTAGGAGCACTGACTGCCCTCCAGAGTACCCAAGTTTGATTCCCAGGACCCACATGGGAGCTCACAGTCATCTATAACTCCAGTTCCAGAGAATCTGATGGGCTTCTGGCCTCCCTAGGCAACATACAAATGTGATTCAAAAGTACATGCAAGCAAAATACCCATACACATAAAACACTAAAAGTTAATAAAAGAAACAGGTGTGAGCGTGTAAGGAAACTAAGTCACAAAGCTAGTAAACGCCAGGGCCAGGAGCGGCCCAGAGTGGTCCATCCCCAGAGCCTGCTCTTCTAATTGTGACAACCTCTACTGCAGGCCAAAAGGGTGAGGGCCAGAGAGAAGGAAGATGGCTGTGTGCGGAGGATGGCGCCTCTAAGTCCCATGTGGTTCCCCCAAGCAGACACTCAGCTAGCGATTCTCTGAACAATGACTCTGCTCACCTTTTTTTGCAGAACTTTGCACGTTGCAAAAGCCCCAAACGGAATCTAAGACAAGACAAAGAAGGGTCAGAGCCTCCTCATCTGCCACCGTCTCATCTGCTCTCTCAGTGGCACTGGTGGGAGGTGACTGAGGAGAGCAAGCCACTGACCTGGGAACAGTGCATGGCCAGGGGAGGGCTGGGGAAGAACGGAGCTGGCAATCTGCCCGCCCTAGCCTATCTACTCTGTGGTATCAGGAACTGTCAGGGGGTAGACAGTCCTCTCTCTCAGCACCCTAGGAATCCATAGTGTATTTTCCCTTCTTCCCATACTGGGGAGTGAACCTAGGGCATCTTACATGCTAGACAAACTACCACTGAGTCTTACTCCACATTCCTCTTCCTGCCTTTCTCCAGGGTTTACTATGGACCCAGGCTGACCTCAGACTCATGAGCCTCCCTACCTCTGCCTCCCAAATGGAATGCTGGGAGTAAAGGTGTGCTCTACTACACCTGGCTCATTTTTGAACTAGGCCCTGGCTTTTGGAGACTATGCTGAGGCCAAAAGATCATCTCAATTCTTTTAGACAAGATCGCAATATAAGGGACACTCTTCCTGGTTCGTCTGGGGGCGTCTGTGTGCGCACTCTATGCAGGCGAGAGGCTGATGTCAGGTGTCTCACTCCCCACCTTCTGTTTCTGAGACTCTCACTGAACTTAGAGCTCACTGACTCAGCTAGGACGGTTGGCTAGGAGGCCCCAGGGAACTCATGTCCTCGTGCTCAGAAGGCAAGTGTCTTATTGGTGGAGCCACCTGCCTATCTTCACTTCTGCCATTTTGAAAGTCTCAGTCTACATTTGTTTTCCTCAAGGACACAGGACAGATTAAATTCACAGTCTTTGTACACCGTCACTTTACCTCGGAGAGTTCACATTTAGAGATGTCAAGAATGTCATCTGCCCCAGCTTCTTTTGCCTAAGGTGAAAAAGACATTTTTAAGTTGTTTTTTGAGGCAGGGTCTCAGGTAGATTCAAACTCATCCTGTAGACAAAGCTGGCCTCCAACTCCTGATCCTCCTGCTTGCATCCCCCAAGAATCAGCTCCTGAGGGTAAGAGAGAGTGAAAGAGCGAGAGAATGGCTTTTTAAAAAGTCTTCAAGTCTCCTGGTGTGATGGCTCACACCTTTAATCCCAGCACTCGGGAGGCAGAGGCAGGAGGATCTCTGTGAGTTCGAGGCCAGCCTGGTCTGCAGAGTAAGAACCAGGACAGTCAGGGACACCCCCCCTCCCCGAAAAAAATCTTCAAGTCTTGTATGTTAACAAAATCTCTGTTGATTCTGTGAGCGTTTCATATTCATGGTGTTAGCTTCTTAAAATCAGTGGTAACTGGTTTGGCTTTGTTCTCAGCCTTAAAGGTTCTTAAAATAAAATAAAAAAACCCTTTTTAAATGATTTATTTATTCTTATTTTACGTGCATTGGTGTTCTGCCTACATGTATATCTGTATGAAGATGTCAGAGTCCCTGGAACTGGAGTTACAGATAGTTGTAAGCTTCCATCTGGGTGCTGGGAATTGAACCTGAGTCCTCTGGAAGAGCAGCCAGTGTTCTTAACCACTGAGCCATCTCTCCAGTTCCTCTTTTTTTGGTTGTTCTGCAATACCTTCCTGAACTCCTGCTCTTTTATCTGCCCTCTGCGGCTGTGCTGGATACAGAATGCAGCAGCTCTGCTACCGGTGATGCAAGCGCAGCTGGTTTTCANGCTATAGCTCAGGCCAACCTGGAACTGATTATGTAGCCCTCGCTAGCCTTGAACCTGTGGCAATCTTCTTGCCTCAGACTCCTAAGTGCTGGGATTACAGGTGTGAGCCGTGTAACTTGGGAACCATGCCCAGTTCCCAAAATTAAAAGAAAAAAAAGTACTCAGGCAAGACACATCTGTGGAGTGGAGAAAACGAGGAGACGCAGGCATAAGGAGCTGGAAGGACCGGAGCCAGAGCCTGCATTTACTGGTCCGTTTGGCAGGTGGCCCAGTGACTGCTGCAGGTCCAGCAGGGAAAGAAACCAACACACACTCAGCCTGTGAGGAAGGGCACTCCCAGGCTGGGAAGGCAGAGGGAAGGAGCAAGCACCCTGAAGACATTTCAGGGGGCAGAGGAGGAACCCAGGAGTGAGAGACAATACACCTGCCTTACCAGACACATCTGGTANTCGAGGCGTTTCCGAGCCTCCTCACTGGGTTTCCGCTTCCGAAAGAAGAGGGGCATCCTCCTGTGTGAGTTCTGGACACTGGAGACACAAGAGGGAAGTTAGCACCTGGGAACTTGCACCGTATCTGACATTGCAGATGGGCAGCTCAGAGATGCAGGCAGCTGGTCAGCTGGCTGTGAGATCCCTGCGGGCAGGGCCGCCTGCCTCCTTCAGTCAGGCCCTGAGCCCACACGTTAGTGCTCAACATTTTGCTCTCTGTTGATGAAGCCATGAACACAGAATATGGTGGAGAGAACATAAACGCAGGCCAGGTGCCCTGGGTTTCGGCTCATTTGCCACTGACCCTCTGGGGGGCGCTGGCATCACCTCCCAGTGCTGAGCTATTTTCCCCACCTTAGGCAAGAGTCCCCCAGGTGCCTTCCAAGGATGTGTTCTCTGAGGACTCTTGACAGACTCAGCTGATGAAACTGCCAGAGTGGCAGCAGCAAATCCAAACTGGAAGTAGCCACGACTCAGGGAAAACTATGTCAAGACTAAAGAGATCTATAAGTTAAATAAAAATTAAAATGCAATCTTCAGGCACCTTCCCACCCTTGAAGCTATTATTCATTTGATTCTCACTACTGTCCTGTGGAGAATATGATGCTTACTAAGATCAGTGATCTGGCTACACGACCTGGATTACAGAAAAACCAGCCTGGGATGTTTGCTGTCCAAATCCTGATTCTGGGCAGTTTGCGCAGCTCCCTGGATTTCACAGTTCAGCAAAGTTAACCATTCTGTTCTGAACTCAGAAGCTGGGTGCCCACAGCCGCACAGAATCTGGAACTTCCAGGGCTGTACAAGGGCCAGCAACAGGAAGGAAGCAATCATCTGGAGGAAGTGTGTACCTAATAGCATAGGTTTTAACATCCAAGACATCAGCTGTGTCACCGGTCGGAGCCTGTTTCCTCAAATGTAATATGGAGTAATGTTGCCAACACTGGGTTCTGAGGGCTCAGTGATTTCATGTATGTCAGGCCTATGCCATGGAATCTGACACAGAGTGCATCACACACATGACAAGTAGATTCAGGGACGGACTACTACAGGTGCCAGGGACAAAGGGCTAGAGGAGTCTTGCAGTTGAAGACACATCCTTGGTCCTTAGAGATTTCCTGGGTGTGGGCTGTCACGAGGGGTTGTCAGGCCTGCAAAGCCAGCTCTCCTCACTCAGAGGCTGACACTTCTGAAGAATGATGTAAAACAGCCCTCCTCCATCCCTCATGGATGACTTACCTTCTGCTTGCTAATGACTAGCCCTCCCCCATCCCTAACCTCCAAGTCCAGATTTCCAATCCTATTCAATGACTATCTGCCCCCCACATCCCCCCAAGTCCTCTTCTCTAGTCATTCTCAACGTGGGCTCTTTCAAATCTGGTTTGAACCCCCCTGATGGTGTAGCTTGGTTGGGAGAACCACACCCATCCTTCCCTGGCAGAGCTGGCCAGTGGCTGACCTGACTTTGTTGATGGAAAGGTCCTTCACTGATGTTCCGATTTTGGGGGTGGACCTCAAGGTAGGCCAATCACTCTGAAGGCTTGGTCATAGATGCAGACCATAGGAACCAGCAAAGCCAGCTGGAGTCGGGTCTCCTTCCAACATAGGAAGTTAGGACGGAAACTCGGAATCTCATCAAGTCATGCAGTTCAGGATGACAAAGTCTTGCGACTCTAGAAACCAAAGAATTGCAGAATTAAGAATCGTGATTTAGACCCGAATAGTTTGCTCGTATAACTAACATGCACACACCGCAAATGGGTAAGAAGGGTACTAGGGTAGCATGGGTACTAGGGAAGCATTGGTACTGGGGTCCCGCAAGCCTGGTGCGGATTCCTTAGGGGAGGGGCGGGGCCCTGGGACTCCAGAGTCACCCTCATAAGGGAACGTGGAAGACATCAGGAACCAGAGCCTCTGGGGCAGCCCTTCTACTCTGACTGTCCCCGGGGAAGGTGCTCCGAACATTCACCCCTTCCGAATCCCTCGCTCACCCATGAACCCGGCTCTCCAGTCCAGTCTCCAGTTTGACTGCAGCAAACGCCTGCCCACAAAAAACAGGGCGGCGAGGGCGTCGCCCCGGGACGGGGCGGAGCCAGCGGTTATCGCGAGAGCCGAGCTTTTCCGCCTATATCCGGCGTGGGCGGGGCAGCGGCCGTCTTTTCGGCTTTCGGCTCGGAGGAGGCCACGGTGCAACTTTCTTCGGTCGTCCCGAATCCGGGTTCATCCGACACCAGCCGCCTCCACCATGCCGCCCAAGTTCGACCCCAACGAGATCAAAG
>LZPO01073204.1:1746689-1768259 GCA_001675575.1 Neotoma lepida
CTTCCTCGTGTGTAGATGGGGAGGGAGTACCGACGCTCGTGCAGCCTGTGCGCCTTAGGGTAAGGCCTGGCCCCGGAGGTCTGCGGCCCGCGGCCCGGCGCGCTGCGCGGAAGGTTTAATTGTGCTTTTTCTCAGTGTACTTGAGGTGCACCGGAGGTGAGGTCGGCGCCACATCGGCCTTGGCCCCCAAGATCGGCCCCCTGGGTCTGGTAAGTCGGCGCTGCCGAGAGCGGTGTATGTACGTAACGTGAGAGCAGACGCGTTGTGCCCGTCTGTGTATGTATGACCCGTGGAGGTCAGAAGGCACCACGTGCCTGTTGTGGGCCAGCAACCATGTGAGTGCTGGGACTCGAACCCGGGTCCTCTTCAGCCCCATTTTGATTTGTTCTGAAGACTTTTAAAGGAAAGTTGAAATAGCAGGTGTTTCTAGGCTCGTACCACGGCACAGTTGTGGCAGTCATCGGGCTTGGCTGAGCCGTCTTGCAGGCTCTTGCCCATGGGTTCTAGGAGGTAAGGAGAGGAAGCTCAAACATTACCATGTGCTTGGTGACAAGTAGTGTTCTTCCCTTGTTCCTACGTGGAGCAGTGGAGTCGTGAGTGGCTTAAGTTCCTGTTGCTAGCCTATGCCCTTTTAAGGGCGCACCCTCNTAGTAACACATGGGGACCTAGCATTGAAGCGCAGTAGGTGACCCATTACAGCTCAGAGTGTTTTATTCGTCAGCCCTTCCGGCAGAGTTGGCTTAGTAAATAAGGAGTGTGGGGTCTTTGTGGGCTGGAGTTCTGGCAAGCAGTGCGTTTGAGGGCTATGCCTTATACTTTGGGCTCGTGGTAATTATTTTAATATCATTATTTCTACAGTCTCCAAAAAAAGTTGGTGATGACATTGCCAAGGCAACCGGTGACTGGAAAGGTCTGAGGATTACAGTGAAACTGACCATCCAGAACAGACAGGCCCAGGTATTTACTTTGCTTGGTGTGGGGGAGGGCAGAGGTAGCAGCCCTTGGGCAGTCATGGGATCTCACTGTTCTGGTGATTAAAGCAGTTTTTAAAGCAATTTTATCTTTGCGGGAAGGCTGCTGTGAAGGTAGGAGCCAGGGTGCAGGGTTCCANCATGTGGTGCCTAAGGATTAAACTCAAGTGGTCAGGCCCAGCAGGAAATGATCCACTGAGCTATCTTGCTGGCCCCACCCATTAAGATGTTTTAGTGGCAGTACTGGTATTGGAGGTTTTCTGNCCTGTGTTCATTAACGTATCTCCTGCAGATTGAGGTGGTGCCCTCTGCCTCTGCCCTGATCATCAAAGCCCTCAAGGAGCCACCAAGAGACAGAAAGAAGCAGAAGAACAGTGAGTTGATTTGCACTTTCTGGGTTCCCCCTCCCGTGTTTGCTACCCAAGTAGTTCCCTTTAATGAGACCTTGGGTCAGAATGGGCTCACTTTAGGCCATTTGTTCTGACTTGTCCTCTGGTTGCAGAAATAAACCCTAGTGTTGGCTGACACTGCACCCTCAGCCCCATGATTTAAGCTTTTAAGCTTGTTGGTTCCCATCCCTAATGCTGCGTGCTGGGCTGCCCTAGCCACCCGCCACTGCACCTGACCATTACTGTTGGCTGGTGCAATCCAGTGGTGAGCTGACAGTAAGCCCAGCTTAGGAAACAGGGTTGTCCTCCATGTGGATGACTCTGTGCCGAAAGCATGGGGACAGCCTAGAAACAGGTGAAACGAAATCATAGGACCTTGTCTCAGAAGATTACACAAANGCTTTGAAAAAGCAAAACCACCCTTGTGTTTTCTTTCCTGCAGTTAAACACAGTGGAAATATCACTTTCGACGAGATCGTCAACATTGCCCGCCAGATGCGACACCGGTCTTTAGCCAGAGAACTTTCTGGTAAGAGCAAGTTATTTTTTCTGAATGGCTGTTGAAGGTCCAAGAGTGGGGTGAACTTTTTCCTGAGACAGGGTTTCTCTGTATTTCTGGCTGTCGTGGAATTAGCTCTAAACCAGACTGGNCTTGAACTCAGATCTGCCTGCCCCTGACACCCAGGCACTGGGATTAAAGGTNCACCATCACCACCCAGCATGAATTTTTTTAGTTNGGCATCACGGAAACCCATGGAGCCGTGTTTTTGTCCCTATGCCCCTCAATCTAAGAGTTGCAAGGGACTAAGATCTCTGCTGAGACCACCATTCTTAATATAGGAACTATTAAAGAGATCCTGGGTACTGCACAGTCTGTGGGCTGCAATGTGGACGGCCGCCATCCTCATGACATCATTGATGACATCAACAGTGGTGTGGTGGAATGCCCAGCTGTAAGTGACTGCATGATTCTTCCTTATAGTGGGGGAAGCAGTTAGGGTGGGGGCAGCTGGGCTTTTGTTGCCTCTCGTGTCTTATTGGGGAATTGTTAAAGGGTGAAAATTCTTTGTGTAATGTGTATTCCCCATTGTGATTGAGAACTTTCCTCCCTTTTCCAGAGTTAAGAAGCAACAAGAGAAATATTTCAATAAAAGACCAACTATCTGATAACCAGTGGACTTGGCTGTNTTTTGGGCAGGGGAGTGTTTCTCCTTTTGGGGTGTTCAGTGTGGCTATGGTAACAGAATCTATGGCACATCAAGTCACAGAGTCCTGGTGTAGCTTTGTAGGCAGACTCAGAAGCCAGCCGGGAAAGAAACNGGCCTTTCCTATGAAATGTGCTTAGGCTGTCAGAATCTTGCTCTGTTTTACATACCAACCAGTTTCCCTCCTCCAAGTCATTCCCTGCCTTTCCATCTATCCCTCTTCACCTCCTATGGGCTTGAGGTAAAGCATGNCACATGAAGAGGCAGGATGGAGCTCCTCCCCTCGTGTCAAGGCTGGGCAAGGTGGTAATTGTATGAGGTACGGTTCCCAAAAGCCAGCTAAGCTTGAGGGACACTTTGTTACAGAAGACAGCACAGGCATCTGAGAAAGCTTTACACTTGGACCACAACCATGCAAGGGAAGATATGCTATGTGGAATTAAGGGTGACTATTTATTCCCCATTTCATGAGTTTTTTTTTCCCAACGAACACAAATTGTTTAGAAAAAGAAAAAAATCCAGTGCAACTATATAGAAAAAGCACTGCATAGATGACTTTGGCACATGTGTTTTTGCAGTTGGCCAGCATTTGATTTCCAGCACCCACATGGTTGTTCACAGCTATCCCAAATTCCAAGGGTGCCGACAATGCTTACTATACATGGGCGTGCTGGCAACAATCCACAGACGTGTGGCTGGGCAGTGGTGGCACACACCTTTGATCCCAGGCAGAGCTGGTTTACAGAGAGTTCCAGGATAGCCAGGGCTGTTACCGAGAAACCCTGTCTCAAAACCTAAAAAATTTCCAGATCACCAAAGACCCATCAAGCTGCCTTAGGGGGAATGGGAAGGTGCTGGAAGAGAAACCAGTGAAGCCTGTCTGCTGCCTGTGGGGTCACCTGTGTTGACCATTGAAGGGGGAAGCCCAGAGGTGACAAAGTCCCTGGGTGCTTGGGCNGTTGGTCAGTTTTTGCTATTTTCTTTCTATGCTCAGATGTAGAAAGATACTTGGGGTTGGTAGGTAAGAGCACTGGCTGCTCTTCTAGAGGACTTGGTTTCAATTCCCAGCACTATCTGGTTGCAGGAGATCTGACACATACATGCAAGCAAAACAAAACAATTTAAAATCGTTTTAAAAAAAGTTATATTCCCAATGTCCAATACTGGGGGTCACTGTGCAAATCACTGTGCTAAGTTAAGTGAAGGGGATAATCTTAAAAAGGTCTAAGGTGTTTAATTTCGGTTTTTTGAGACAGGGTTTCTAATGTGTAGCTGTCAAGGAACTCCAGACTAGACTGGCCTTGAACTCATCTGCCTGAGCCAAGACCTCTCCGCTGGTGTTAAGATTTTATGGGTAAACCAGTTGGTAGTACAATGCTTTCCATGTAGGTGGGTTTTGGAAATACGGTCTATTCAGTTGTCTGGAGAAAGTGGCTGTAAGTGAGAAGTACGTTACTAGTGGGTGACTCGAGGGTCACCTGAGTGGACACTTGTAAAACAGAAAAGCTGCTTCCTGGCATGGGCCATACTTCTGGCTATTTTGGAGGCTGAAGCAGAAAGACCTTAAATACAAGGCCACCCTGAGCAATTTGGAGAGACAGTTTCAAAAAGTTAAAAGGGTGCTAGCTGCTCTGCCAGAGGCCTTGGGTTCCATTCCCAGCACACGACAGTTGGATAATAATNCTGATGCCCTCTTTTGGCCTCTCAGGGCATGTATGTACATATGTGTGATGCACATAAATGCAAGTCAACATATACCTTAAAATCTAAAAAAATTTTCAAGTCTTTCTGCAGAGGACCTGAGTTTGTTTCCCAGCACCTCTAATTCTAGCCCTTAGGGATTTGACATCTTTGCTATGTGGGTACCTGTACGCATGTGGCATTCACACAGGCATAATTACATAAAATTTTTAAGAGGGTAGGTCTAAAANGACTAGGAGGCATAANGCTCTAGGTTAATTCAAATACTACAAAAACCAAAAACTGACTAGAAATAACTACGATGGACTGTGGCACTAACATACTTCTGACTAAAGACTGAAGGCTTTCCCCCTTAAAACAAGCACATTGAGGCTCAAGATTTGGNTGCCTGGCTGCTCTTGTAGAGGGCCTAGGTTCAATCTCCAGTACCCACAATGGGGTAGCTCTCCAGAGGATTCAACACCGTCTTCTGGCCTCTTTGGGCACCTGTACATATGTGGTGCACATATGTATACTCAGAGCATGGGTGCACACACGTTAAATGTCATCACACACCAACTTTGAATACATATTAATTACAGAAGTGCTCATAACGACCTATGAATGAATGTGAACCAGAATGTCCATTCACTGAGGAATAAAATGTGATGTGTATACATGGGATGTTATTCAGTCATAAAGATATAACATGGATGAACTCTGAACACGCTGACAGGCTAGACAAAAAGGCCATGTATTGCATGACCATCTATGTAACACGCCCTCAGCAAATCGAGACAGAAAGCTGAGGAACTTGAAACTTAGGTCTGAGGAGTGACTACTAATAAAGGGGTTTCTCTTCCAGATGATGGAAGTGGAATTAACCAGTGGTTACATAACTGAAAATACTGCATGAACCACCGAATGTAAAAGGGTCACCTTTAAAAGCGTGAAACGACTACTTACGTGTAATTTAATCTGAATAAAAGGTCAGAACTGGACACTGGTTTTAGCATAGACCTATTGCTGATGTGCACCTAGCTCCACTGTACATCATCTTTTGTGATGCAGGTAGGATAGTCACACATTTGTTCTGTGTTCCAAGTGCCTTCAGACGCTATTAAATCTGGTTACAGTTCTTAGAGACAAGAGTAGCTAAGATCTATTTTCTACAGAGAAACCCAGGGTAAGACACTGCTTGGTCACTCAGCACATTCTAAGGGCACATTCCCTTGTCCTCTAGGAAGTCTGCGCTACGAGGCTGAACCTGCTCTCCAAGTGTTCCCTGTTCCAAGCATCCCTAGCTGCTTCCCCCGGGGCGGAAGGCGAAAGTCGCCCCTTATCCCTCTCGGCACTGGCTACCAGGCAGTTAGGTAGCAGAGATCACTCGGGCCAGAGCCCCTTAAACCCCTCAGATCCCACTCTTCGCTCAGACGCTGGTGGNAAGCGTTCTGGTCGGGGTACCACGCACACCAGTGGGGAAACTGAACAACTGCACAGCTCTCCGCTTTTCTCACCGTCCCACACAGAGGGCGCACCTGACGCGGCCGCCTCCTGGACGTGCGAGCCCCTCGCCCCAGCCCCCGCCCCAGAAAACCGAGGACCGCCTCACCCCGCGGCAGGCGGGCGCGTCAGAAGTGCGTCACTTCCGGCCACGCGCACGCCGCACACCGGAACCCACTCCTAGCAAGTCTCCGTGTGTCCGCTCCTGTGCGGTCTCTTCCCGGCCGCCAGGACTGTGGCCCTCGTTGCCTCGTGGGGTGTGTTTTACGCAGAAGCTCCCGCATGCCCGTCCTTGCTTCCAGACTCCATCCTGAGAACTCCGCATCTTTCAGGTGCACCCGGATCCGGAGGTGGAACCTCGGACAGGGAGCCACCAGGATGCNGGGAAGGGTGCTTATGCTGCCAGTGGGCGCCGGTACTTAAGGGTGTTTAGTGGACTTTCCCAGAGGACAGATGCCATTTCTTCACAAGCAAGTTTGTGGTAGGGCGTGGTCCGGGAGGGTCATTTAGAGGAAAGCAGCTTGGACTTCAAACCNTTCTCCTGACCTGCCATGCTCAGCGGTCAGGATGAGCTCTGGAGCCCAGGGAGTCATCGTTTTCCATGCTTGGGATCGAGGCAGTCCAGAGTATCACACCTCAGCTAGTGTGATCTTCATGGCTTTAAGGCCTAGTAGGAGCTAACCCCTGTAAGGGCCACTGGTCTTGAGCAGGTTTCCTGTNTTAGTCCTGTGATCTCACTTTTGACTGCCGGGAGGTAGCAGAGTGCTTGAGGTGTCACATGATGNCATTCTACATATAGCTACTTTGGGGTGCTAGGCCACTCCTGCGCTTTGCAGAAACCAGGATTTGCCCACGCTATTCTGGGGATGGTAGTGTGGATGTGGTAAGAGGTAGTTGACATTTGTGGGTAGTGCAGGTTTCTACTTCGGGCTGCTTAAACCTGTGCTGCTGCACCTCTCCTCTGGGAATGGCTGTCTTCCCCTCTCCATGGCCTTGTTCTTATGGTGCTGACCTGGGCTCCTGGGGCNGGGGCAGGTACAGGACTGTCTAATGTAGCTGGTTCTTGGCCTCTCAGAATGTATACTCTGAGGGGAAGTTTCCAGAGACTGCGGAGGCCTTAGGGAATGTATGGATCCCCAGAGCACTAGCATCTGGAAGCAGGTGTTGGTAGTCAGAAGGCAGTACACTGAGGCGGCAAGGTGGAGAATAAAACAGGAGAAAAGGACGTTTCAAACCTCAGGCCAGGCTTGGTAGTGTATCTGGAATCCCAGCACTGAGGAAAGAGACTTAAGGCAGTAGGATTAAGAGTTCAAGGCCAGCCTGGTTTATAAAGTGAAGCCCTTCCTTGAAAACTCTCTTTCAAGTGTCCATTTATGATAGATACAGCCCTGAGTTTCACACTGACTTTGCATGCAGCTCCCTGCTACCCTTCTCAAAACAGCTGCTGGGGACCCAGCATTTTCTTTGCCATCCTCTGTTCCAAGTGCTTTACATACCTNAGCACCATGCCATTTAAAAGTAATTAATTGGCCCAGAGAGATTTGTGATGGTCCAGGTCACACAGGCAGTGATAGTACACTAGAATTCAAATTTAGCATACTGACTTAGCTTTCCCCATGCTGCCTGGCTCCTCCCCCAGATTACAGGGAATACCGTTTGAAGCCACAGTGATATTGCCTACATGTTTAATCACCTCTCCGATGGTCTATGGGCCTGACCTCTTGCCTTCTAGTCTTTCACTAGCCCGTTGACAGAGGTTGGACAATGGCCTAGCTACAGTTANCCNTTGCAAGGACCAGTCTGTGGCTGAGAACAGGAGGCCTGAGCAGACAGTGGTGTGGGCAGGNCACTTGCCTCAGCCCCTGTGGCCTGATGTGTTGAGCCAGCTATCTTCNCTAGTCATAGTCATGTCCCTACCTGTTTGAGGTCCTACCTCATGGCCTTTGCTGTGACTCCCCGAGAACTGACTTGGTCATGAGGGAAGGCCCTTCTCAGACACAGCCCATAGCAGCCTATCAAGATAGATGGGTTGTTCTGTCAGTGTGCACCTATTGACCAACCACACCTGTGAGGTTTCATCCTGTGAAGGTTTGCTCAGACAACATCTATTATTTCATTGTTACCTCCTTCATGTCCACCCTCACCCTCAACCCCCTCCTCTCATTCCTTTATCAGTGTTTCCTTGCTTCTCCATCTGTCTCTACCATTGTCCTTTATCCCCTTTTATTTCTGTCTTTTGTCAGTCTATTCCCCCCCCCTTTTTAAATGAATCTACATATGACACCTGAATTCTCAATAAAGAGACTGCAAACAACCTAAATGTGGAATATGGAATTGGTTTAAGTTATATTTAATATAGGGTTGACTTAAGTACTGATACAGTTATACAATGGAATAATTCTACATCCAGCAAATATCTGAGCATCTATGTTTGCCAGGTACTGTGTCAGCATGGTAATTACAGGTACTGATGGTGAACCGAACATACACACTTACCTCCATTTCTTCCCTGTCAAATCCCACCAAAATGACATCGGAGGTATATAGAGACAAATCTATAGTGCATCAGGGAGGTGTGTGTGTTGAGTCGGGAGAGGTATGCCAGGTATTAGAATGCAGCCTGTGGTTCTTCAACCCTAAGCATAAGCATGGACAAAACATGCCAGATATGTGAGATAAATCAGCTGTTTGAAATGGGTCACAATAACTAGATCAACTCATCGGAGACATGAGAAATAGAAGACGGCTTTCAAAAAGAATCTATAGCTTGCTTTATAACAGGAAATAAGCATCAAGGACACAGGGCCACTGCTGGTGGGATTGGAAACAGCACGACTTTGAAAGTTGAAGCAGCTTCTAAAATACACTTAGCACATGCCCAGCAATTCCACTACACACACAAGATATGTCTTCTGATAGCAATGGGCTCCTTGCCCCCAGTAATAGCCCCAAACTGGAAATAATGACAGTCTTCTCAGATTACAGGAGGTGACTTGATGCCCCTAACCACATGAATGAAGCCAAAAGGTGCTGTGCTCCATTCAAGAAGCCAGGCACAGAGGCCTCACACTGATTACACCTTTACACGATTCTGCAGAAAGCCTAATGGAGCACAGGCTACTGGTTTCCAGGGCCATAGATGTAGGGGGAGGGGGGTGACACTGCTCAGGGATATGGAAGTGTCCTGTCCTTGAGTGTNGTAGTGGCTCATAACTACGGTTTGCTATAAATCATTAGATTTTACACTGATTGTTGGATTCTGTTTATGTAAATGCCTCATTCTGATTTTTTTTTCCCAAGAGGGGTTTCTCTGTGTATCCCTAGCTGCCCTGGAACTCATTCTGTAGACCAGGCTGGCCTTGAACTCAGAGATCTGCCTGCCTCTACCTCCCCAGTGCTGGGATTAATGGTGGGTGCCACCCCTGCCTGGCTCAATCTGTTTTTCAAATGGTGGAAATGTATATCCTTAGAAAAGACATTCATCCCCTAAACAGGATGCTAGGAAGAAGGCATAGAGAGTAAAAAAAAAGGGCTGGGGAGATGGCTCAGTCAGTAAAGTGCTTGCTCCGCAGCCTGACACCTGAGTTTGGATCTCCAGCACCCACAACAAAAGCTGGATACGGTCACTGGTTAGCAGCAATGGCATTTTCTCAGTCTTGTGCTTGCCTTTGGGCTGGAGTTGCACTGTCAGCACTCCTGGGCCACCAGCCGCTGACTTACTGCAGATCCTAGATTCTCAGTCCCTTGAAACAACTGTACACTGTCTCTCCACACACCCGTCTGTCTGTACACATGTCTCTGTACACCCGTCTGTCTGTAAACCTGTCCATCTGTACACCTGTCCGTCTGTACACCCATCTCTGTACACCTGTCTGTACACGTCTCTGTACACCCGTCCATCTATACACCTGTCCGTCTGTACACCCATCTCTGTACACCCGTCTCTCTGTACACCCATGTCTCTCTNTACANCCGTCTCTNTGTACANCCGTCTCTCTGTACACCCATGTCTCTCTGTACATCCGTCTCTCTGTACACCCATGTCTCTCTGTACATCNGTCTCTCTGTACACCCATGTCTCTCTGTACATCCGTGTCTCTCTGTACATCCGTCTCTCTTACACCCCATATGTATTCTGGGTTTGGTTCTCTGGAGAACTTTGCCTCACACAGGAGACCTGGGCCACACCACCCAACAGCTTACTCAGCTTAAGTGATGCTCACAGAATTGTATTTCACCCCAGCAAAGCTGCCAGTGTGATTCTGTTCAAGACTCCTCACCAGGAGAGTGTGGTCTCATAGTCATAAGATTGAAAAGGATTAGAACTGCTTCAAAGCATGACTGGCAAAGCAAATGTTTGTAGAACATAAAGTGAAACAGCACAGAGCAAAGACACNAAAAGGTGAGTGTCAGTGAAAGTGGGTATGGTTTACACACCTGGGATTACAGCACCCAGAGTGGTAGGATCACTAAGTCTGAAGCCAGCCTGAGCTACACGTTGAATTTTAGGGCCAGCCTGGGCTGCTACAGAGCAATAACTTGTCTCCAGATCCTCCCCACAAAAAGGATCTTTTTTTTTTTTGCTTTGAGACAGTTCCTGGAACTCACTCGGTAGCCCAGGCTGGCCTTGAACTCACAGAGATCCGCCGCTGGGATTAAAGGCTGGGATTAAAGGCATGAGCCACCACCGCCCGGCCACAAAAAGGATCTTGAGTNGAAAAACGAGAGAAAAAACCAACCAGGAAGGACAATGTCCACTAACTAAACAGTCAGGACAGAGCAGGAACGGCGTCCACCTGACAGTCCTGACAGTAGGGAGAATGGTGTCCTGACAGTGCCAGAGGGAACAGGGAAGCCAAGGGCTGGGGCAGGAGAATCAAGAGATAAGAGATGGACTACAGAGTGAGACTGTCCCCNAAATAAAGTCACAAAGATAGATTTACCATTCTGTTCTTTCTTGCTCAACTTTAAATCACCAAGATTGTGAAAGGTACAGCAGTGTTCCACCCACAGGGTTAACTGGCAACACACTTTCCATCAGCCAGGTAGACCTTAACAGACACTTGCNGTTGGCAAGGANGGCTTAGTGGGTAAAGGCCCTTGCCGTGAAACCTGGGACAAAAGCTGTCCTCTGATCTGCACACATGAGCTATGACACAAGTGCCTCACTATAAATAAATGTAAAAAAAATGACACCGGGGCTGAGGGATGCTCAGTCAGTAAAGTGGCTGCTGTGACAGCCTGAGGACCTGAACTGAGATCCCAGCACCTGAGTTGAGATCCACAGAAAGCCAGGCGTGAGGGCTGGCAAGATGACCTGCTGGGGAATGGCACCTGCTGCCCAGGATCCCAGGACCACATGGAAGGAGAACCAACTCCTGCAGGCTGTTCTGACCTTCACTGTGTGCAGTTCACAGTCCCACAGAATAAATAAAATGCAGTCCTTAAAGCTGGACATGGCNACATGTGCCTGGTGGAAGGGACAGACACTAGGATCCCTGGTCATGGACTTCAGGTTCTGTGAGAGACTGTCTCAAAAAATTCAGGGGATGGGATNCCTTTAATTTCAGCAGTCAGATCTCTGTATCTTCAAGGCTGGCCTCGAACTCACAGACATCCGCCTGCCTCTGCCTCTGAGTGCTGGGATTAAAGGCGTCTGTCCACCACAAGCTTGCTGTTTTGAATAACTGACAGTGTGAGTGGGTGTCAAACCTAGTCTTACTTGGGGTCACCTCTGGAAAGGGACAGCTTTTCCATGCCAGTGAAGTGCCTAGCAGATGGCTGGCTGCTGTCAGTCATGCTAACTCCATCTGCCCTCCAATTTACTCCAGTATGTATGACCCACGATACAAGCAACCTGCAGAAGACTTCTGGCTCCATTAAAGCCAAACAGAAAGAGGTGTTTTATTTTTGGAAACGCAACAAGATTTGGTGGCTAATGACCTAGGACACTGAGCCCAGGAAAGAGCTGGAAAGAACCTGCAAGTGATGGGTAAGGTGGATGACCCCAAGGTGGATCCACAGGATCTCTGGGCAGGGCTGAGGAGGGCTTGGTTGACTAGAACCTTTTCTCCATCTGGGCTCACCCAAAGAGGTCACAGCCTTGTTTCTGAGCCCAACTTTTACGTGGCCAAATTCCTTTCTGATCCCACATTCAAGTGTGAGGTACAGGTNGATGCNTAGGACCCAGGAGCCAGAAAACAGGAGGCAGGCCTCCCATCACTTCAGATGCTGTAGTCTGAGGAAGGAGATGCTCATGTCAGGCTCTACTGCACAGCTCCTCAGATGTCCTGTGTGTGCCGCAGGCTGCAGAGACTAGATCCAGAACCTGGTGAACCTCACAGCATTAGTCTGAGTGTCAACCTGGACAAGGAAGGGCTCCAGGCTCAAAATGAGGTGTGGTTCAGCTATAGGCCACTCTCTTCTTCCTGAGACCCAAAGTTAGCCCAGCTCAGAGCTGCCAGTCACAGAAAGGGGCTGTCATCGTCCCTCGAAATGGGCTGTGATTTGTTCCAGAGTCCTGCCTTTAGTCTCAGGCACAAAGGTCAATGTGAAAAGGACACTGAGGACACAGAAGGCAGCGGTGAGCCAGAAGGCACCATAGGGCCTGAGGATCTCCTGCAGAAAGAGGAAAGGCACGTGNGTGAGGAGGTGACCAGAGGTCAGAAGGCCCCACACCATCCAGGAGCACCCTGACTGCAGCCTGTGTGGATGATAGCTCACTGCCACCCCAGATGATGTGTGTCTGAGAAACTGAGGCTCATGGTAGGTAATGTAGTGACTGCCCTGAGATCAGAAATGTCAAGGGACACTAGGTTCCTGTTTCTGGTCATCTCAGGGTTACTGCCTTCACTCCTACATCTTAGGCTCTGCCCTCCAGTGTCCCAACTACTGTGAGCTCTCTGTGTGGTGAGGAAGGGGAATTGTGTTCTTNAGAGAGGGTGGGGGTGAGTCTGTGACCGTGCAGGTGGCAGAGCAAGGTCCCCACTCCTCCGTTCCTTGCAGGAGAGGACACTTGGTGACCTTCTTTCAGCCTCTTCAACAGGGTGCTCCCCAGGGTCACTGTTGGGTTTTTGTCACATTCTTCTGGGCGTCTTCCCCCAGGTCCTTTGCTGTCGGCCCTGTCTGCCTGAGCTCGTCTTTGGCTAGCGGGGTGTCCACGCCACCCACTACCTTTCTGGCACCTGTCAGGAAAGGGACCCTGTTCAACTCAGTTGTTGCCATCTTTGCTGCCTTAAACAGGACTGAGCATGGCACATGCCAGGAGACATGGAAGGCACCAGCAACTGAATGGATGACCTGCTCATCCGCCCCAGAACCTCTCTCTAGCGGCAGGCAGCAGTCACATCAGCGTCAGCTAACACAGAGGAAACGAGTGTTGAATGGAACCGACATGCCCTTCAACCTAAGAGGAAGGTACTGCTCTGTACCTGCCTGCTACTTCAGGACCATGTTGAGAGAAGGTTAAGCAGTACACAAGGCCACACACAGGGAAGTAGCCCCCCTGCCTCTCTGTGCATATGTATGTGTCTCAGAGCCCAGGCCTGTCAATTTTTCTTACATAGATCATGGGCTTCTGGCCTGTGTCTCTGACATTCATTTACNGGGAAGGCTGGCCATATTATTCTCACCCCAACACAGACTGATGACTTAGGGGATCATCTGGTTCCTTGTTTTGTTTAGCCTCTGGCTTNATGTCACTCCTGAGATGGCAGTGTCCCAGTCATGAGGGGACCTCAGCTTATACTCAAGGTCATAGACATGGAATCTCTCTGGCAATGAAAGTAGTTTCATGAGGTAAGCCTTTGCTGACAGTGTGAGGGGAAGGCATGGGGCTACACTCACCATGACACTGCTGAACTCTTTGGTCACCAGAAAGGCCATGAACCAGTTGGTGAGGACACAGACACCAGTAGCCACACCCTTGACATGCAGAGGGAAGATCTCAGACATGAGGAGCCAGGGGATAGGTCCCCAGCCCACTGCAAAACCTGTGGGAAGAAGGCAGTGTTAAGGCCCACATGCTGGGCTCCGACACCATACTTTCTAGCCTGTGAGCTTTAGGGGTTCTACCAGCCCTCAACCCTGCTGGCAGGCCTTGGGCCAGTCCCTTCCTGTTTTAGACTTTAGGACAAGGATGGGAACTGCTTACAAGCTATCATGGAGATTATGTGAAAGAATTTAGCTCAGTGCCCAGCACGCGGTCAGAGCCACATGCACAGAAGTCNTGCTCCTTGAGGCAGAGGGGCAAAGCCAAGTAAAACGAGATTTGAAGCTGCATGCTACCGAACTTGGCATGGTGGGCTACAGGGACAACAACCCCACCCAGTGTCCTTTGAGTCCCTTCTTACCAGCAATGAAGAGGCACATGCTGCCTACAGCCAGCCAGGCCAGCCCCACTTGGACATCAACAGGCTCTGCAGAGATGGGCACCAGGAGGCCTACATGGGAGGAGTTGCTGGGGCCACTCTGGGTCAGCTTGAAGTAGGTACCAAAGGCACTCATGCTGAATACCATGAGTACACCTGCAGGCAAGGGCTCAGGCTAGGCAGGATGCTGGGGACATAAGCTTAGAGGGTAGTGTGGCTGCTCNGAGAGAGGAAGGCCAGCTTCAGCACTCTCACACCTTGGCCATGGTAGCCCAAATAGACAGCACTCCTACTGTGNTTTGGACCTCAGCCCTCAGTAAATGCTGGGAAGTTCTCGAGCAGTCTCTCACCTGCAGAAGCAGGAGCAGCAAGGGCGGTGTTCAACCCCACACCTACAGCGGCCTTCACAGGAGCCAGTGAGCACCATGGGTGTGCAGGCCAAAGCTACTGCCCAGGACCTGGCCTCACTGNAGCCCGTCCCCATTTCAGAGTGGGAAAACGAGGCTTGGGGACAGATAGTCACTTGCCTCCCTGATCCTGTCTCCCCATGTGAGCTGGGGAGGCTGAGCCCTCCCCCTCAGGCCTCACCCGACAAGGCCAGAAGCAGCCTCCGCCCTGCTCTGTCCATGATGAGGGCCGCCACAGCAGTGAAGAGGACCTGGATGATGCCCACAGTGACCGAGGCCAGGCTGCTGTCCTGGGAGAGGGGAGAAGCTGGTCTGCTGGAGATAAGTCCCTCCCTCTCTCTCTGGCTCTGAGCTGGGTCAAAAGCCCTAGGCTTCAGGAGGATAATTCACACATGTGGCTTGAGGCAGGCTGGGCAGAGGCCTCTTACCTTGAACTTGGCCTCCTCAAAGATGGTCTTGGCGTAGAACATGATGGCATTGACCCCTGACAGCTGCTGGAAGGCCATGAGTGAAATGCCAATGATGAGGGGCTTGCAGACACCAGGCCGTCTTAGCATAGCCAGATGGAAGCCCTGCCACACAGACGGCTCATCAGTGTTCTCTCTCCTGGCCCAAGAACCCTTCTTTGAGCCCAGAAGCCTAAGTGGAGGAGACTGAGCCTCAGTTTGCTAGCCCCACCCCACCCGTGGCCCTGAATGTGCAGACAGACTCCTGCAGCCTCCTCATGTAGGAGGGGAGTGGTGGGAGGCTCGCACTCCAGCACTCGGAGCACTTTTGTGTGTTCAGGGCTCATCTCCACCTGGGAGAGGCAGAGTACCTCCTGCAGCCANCTGTGTGGACCTCAGCATCACCGTGAGGTGAGGATTATCCTTTTACAGATGAAGGAGCCAAGACTAAAAGATGGCCAGGTCACACAACTGCAAAGTGTCTGCGTGCCACTGACTCTGAAGACTCCCTGCCTAAGGTTCCCATTAAATGAAGTCTTCACCCAGCTCCCCTCAGGCCTGGCCTTTCACTCGTTGGGACAGTAGGAACTCAGTGGGGCTCCAGCTGGCCCCCACCTGCTCAGGCAGGGTGACACTGGTCCTCACCAAGGATGGAGGGCTGCTGCCACTCAGGTATGTGGCCTTGGGAACAAGCTATGCTCTCAGCCTCTCACCTGGTGCTCAGCCCCAACAGGGGGCTCTTCCCAGCCNTCCTCAGAGCCCCACAGGAACCGAAGGGCAGCCATGGCCTCCTGGTGCTGGTGCTGAGTCAGGAGGAAGCGTGGGGTCTCGGGCATACAGCACATGAGAAACAGCATGAGGGTGGGGGGCACACAGCCCAGAACAGCCAGCCAGCGCCACTCTAGGACCCAGCCTGCAAAGGCAGACATCAGAGCCAGGGTGAGCCAGCCCAGGCCCCTTGCCAACCCTGGGACTTGCTCCAATGGTGGGCACCTCACTGCCTCTGCCCAGCTGCCTTCATGTTGATTAAAGAGATTGTTGCTACTAGGAATGTTCCATCAGGACATCATTAGGTGACATCTATTAAGGGAAATACAGATGGGCTGCACATAAGATGTAAAATTATAACAGTTGAAAGATGTCCATTGCCAAGCCATGCCTTGTAGCCATGGTAACATATTGTAGTGCACTGTAATGGTGATGCTGGTGTAAACCAAATGCTGTGCTCTCAGTCATGTTAAATCATGGATGCTGCAAAATACTTAACAATGATTAGAAATGACTGCTATTGCTTTGATATATTTACTACATTATACTTTTAAAGTAATACTTAATTTATCTGTGTGAGTGTGTGCGTGTATGCACTCATGCATGAGTGTGGAAGCCAGAGGAGGGCACTGGGTGTCTATGTGCCCACATGATTCCCTAGACAGGGGTCTTCCATTAAACGTGGCGGTAGGCTGGTGGTCAGCAGGCCCCAGCATCCTCCTGTCTCTACCCTACCACAGCGCTGGAGTTACAGGAACTCATGACCACACTTAAGCTTTTTGTGTGGGTTCTAGGGATTTGAACTCAGGTCCTCATGCTTAGGCGGCAAGCTCTTCTACTTGCTGAACTACTTCCCAAGCCCTATGTTATACTTTTATCATAATTTTATTATATTATTTAACTATTTTGTGTGTGGTGGTTTGAATGAGAATGACCCCTATATACTCATATGTTTGAATACCTGGTCCCCAGTTGGTGGAACTGTTTGGGAAGGAGTAGGTGTGGCCTTGTTGGAGGAGGTGTGTCACTGGGGGCAGCTTTGAGGTTTAAAAAGTCCTTGCCATTCCCAGTTAGCTCTCTGCCTCTGCTCCAGTGCCATGCTTACCAGCCTACTGCCACGCTCCCCACCATGATGGATACTCTGGNACTATACACCTCAAATTAAATGTTTACTTTTTTTTTTAAAATTTATTTAATGTATCATGTATACAGTGTTCTTCCTGCATGTATGCCTACATGCCAGAAGAGGGCATCAGATCTCATTATGGATGGTTGTGAGCCACCATGTGGTTGCTGGGAATTGAACTCAGGACCTCTGGAAGAGCTGTCAGTGCTCTTAACCTCTGAGCCACCTCTCCAGCCCTAAATGTTTACTTTTATAAGTTGCCTTAATCATGGTGTTTTGTCATAGCAATATAAAAGTAACTAAGCTGGGCATGGTGGTGCACGCCTTTAATCCCAGCACTTAGGAGGTGGAGGCAGGCGGATCTCTATGAGTTCAAGGCCAGCCTGGTTTACAGAGTGAGTTCCAGGACAGCCAGGGCTACACAGAGAAACCTCTTGAAAAACAAACAAACAAACAAACAAACAAACAAACAAAATGCATGCACGATGCATGGTACAGCATGCGTGTGGACGTCAGAGGACAGCCTGCAGGATGCTTTAGCAATAAGGCTCACAAATAGTTGTTCCACAAAATCTCGTGACTGAGGCATTATTGTTTCCACTGTGTCACTTTTTGGTGTCACAGTCAACTCATACCAATGGGTCAAAAGGACAGAACCAGATCAATGCAAGGCAGTGTGATGAAGATGCATTGGAGGTAACACTGTGGTTGATGGACACTGACTGTCTCCACACCACAGTGTCAACATCTGTGCCACGTAGGGGCTCTGGCTCACCACAGCGCTCCAGAGGCAGCCAGGCTGCAGGGACNACCCTGAAGAGCGGGGGCCCACTGTGAAGATCCGGTATGTATACCCCAGGCTAGATCACAGCCTGTCACCCCTGCCACGGCTCTCAAGCCATCATCTTTTAACAATTCTTACTAGGGATGTGCTGTCAGGCACTTTTCGTATGCTAGTACTCTCCTGGCCCTGGACAGTTAGGGGTGGGGACATCTCAGGGGCAGTGAAACATAGCAAGTGGTAGGTGTGTCAGGTTTCTTAAGGAGGACACAATTTCTGAAAACTTCGCAGGCCACCAGCTCTGCCCCTCAGGGTCCCTGGGAACCAGCTTCCTTCATGTGACATTTATGTGACCGTGAACCCAGTGATAACATGNTGAAACTCCAGTTCTTCCAGTAAGGGAGCTAAAGCGTTTCCCTATACCCTGCCCCTCCTTGCACTGGAACCCTCTGCTGAGTCCCTCCACAGTGCGGTGAGCTTCTGGGACAATGAAGAAACCACCTTCTCTAGTTCTCCCTGGCTCTCAGCTACNACACCAAGCTCCCAGGAGTGTGACTGAGAACCCGGCACCTTGGTCAGTAGCACTGGGCAAACTCCTGCCCTCTATAAACCTCAGTTTCCAAAGTGGCCACGTAGCCATTAACGGGGATAAAAGATAGCATGCAAATCTACCTGCCACGTAGGCCAAGAGGATGCCGGTGACAACCATCAGCTGCACACAGGAGCCAAGCAGCCCTCGGACGGCTGGGTAGGCAATTTCTGAGATATAGACCTGGGTAGGGAAGGCGAGACTTCACTAGGGCCCTTTACAGGGAAGGGTCTAACTGTACTGCTGCAGGGTTACTGCAGCATGCTAACATGAAAATAGGGGGAATCCAGTCCTAACTGCTAAGCAACAGGGATACCATCATCTGTAGAGTAAAAGAGGCACAACTAAGGGCAATCCTGGGCGTGAGGAATGGCTTCACTGCTGCTGACTAGTTGCCCCCTGCCTGGCAAAGATCATCTAGGAGGCCCAAACCACTCACCGGTGCCACTAGTGAGGCGACTCCGCAAGCTAGGCCAGTGAGGAGACGGCCTCCGAGCAACATCCACACGTCCTGGGCCGCGGTGATGACGGCAAAGCCGGTCACGAAGGGCACGGTGCAGAGCAGGAGGCTCAGCTTGCGCCCCGCACGATCCACGAGCCAGCCGCCCAGTACGCCCCCTGCCGCAGCGCCCAGGGTCACGATGGCCTGGGGACCCGGACGGGCTGAGGAGGAGGCCACCAAGGGCCACGGTCCACGATCCCTCCACCCCACGCCCCGCAGCCTCAGAGGAAAGAGAATGAGGAGGACCCCGGGGTGCGGCGGAGAGTGGGGAACCCGGGGCTNCCCCGCGGGCTCACCCCGAACCAGGAGGCCGCACTGTCTCCGAGGCGCAGGGCGGGGGGCGCTGTGCGCCGCAGGCTGGGGATGNCGGGGGAGCTGTAGCCGAGCGCGAAGCCGAAGCTGAGCGGGCCCAGGGCGGCGGCGAAGGCGGCGAGGAAGACCCGGCGGCCGCGGGGAACGCTGCGGGTACAAGGCGGGGCGTGAGCGGCGCCGCTGGGCGTGAGAGGGAGGCCGCAGACCCCCGGGGTCCGCACCTGGGGTCCGGCGGCCGCAAGAGCGGCAGNGTCTCCTCGGGGTCCTCGGGCGACATGCCGGCAGCAGCACAGGGCAGGACCCGCGAACTGTCGCAGCTCGGGTGAGCGCGGCCTCGGCGGCAGGCGTGGCCAATGGGACGCTAGAACCCGCCCCCAATTAGAGCTGACCAGTGGGAGCACAGAGCCGGTTGCAAAGCTCACTGGACCCGAATTACGGCCCGCGACCCAGGTACGGGTTGGGGGAGCTTGTGCCCTCACAGGCAAGATTGTCCAATAGGAGTGTGGAATGAGTCTGAAGGCGTGGCCATCAGGACCTAGGACTGAGCTAGCCAATGAAGCTTGGGTGTTTTAGATGTTTTTTTTATCTTAACATCTGTTGTGGGGCGGAGATGACAGTGCGCCTGTGCAGGACAGAAGTAAACTTTTTCAAGTAGGTTTTCTCCTTCCACCGTGCAGATTAGGTCATCTGGATCGCACTGATGTCATTGGGCTTGGGGGCAAGCACCTTTACCAGCAGTCATCTCGCTGGCCCATGTTTTGGTGGTTTCATTTGTTTTTTATTCTTTATTTTTATTTTAAACTTCTTTGTGTGAGTGTTTTTTCATGTATGTATGTGTGCCCCATGCGTGCCTGGTGTTTGTGGAGGTCAGACGGCAGCATCAGATCCCCTGGAACTGGAGTTACAGATTGCTGTGAGCCACCATGTATGGATGGGTGTGCTTGGGACCTGGATCAGAGTCCTCTGCAAGAACAAGTGTTCCTAAGCGTTGAGCCATCCCCCCGCCCCCACCTTATGTTTTTACTTTTTTTGTGGCGTTGTCTCTCGATCTAGCCTCTACAAATGAGGGTAGTAGTAGGTCAAAGGCGGAGCACGTGGGCTGGGGCAAGACTTCCCACCCTTACTACTTAACAATTCCCTGGAACATGGTCAGNCATCCTTCCCCAACCTTGACTTCTGCCTCAGAGAGCCTCAGGGTGAAAAGTCTCCAAGCAGACTGTCTTGGGCCACTTGTCCCTCTCCTTGGACTTTCTGAGACTGACCTAGTGCTTCTGGGGGCAGATCACCTTCATCATGAGTGCTACAAAGTCTAGGACCCCGAGATGCTGAGGACCCTGTCAGGTCCCCCATTCCAGAGGTGGGACAGAGTGGGACTTAGTGATTTCCTTGTTCCTTGGTTTCCCTATAGATAATTCCAAGTCTTGAATCTTTATCTTTCCACCTCCCCGAGACTCCCTGTGGCTGTGTGCCACCACTGTTCTCTGCTTCATTGCTACCCAACACTTTGTGGGCAGGCAGCGTCATTGGTGCACACATGTAATTCTGGAAAGAACCAGTGAGAGGTGCCTAGTCCCTCCCTGTGCCAGGTGACGTCATCTGTAAGTGGGGGTATGGACTATCTTCCAGGAGAATTGTGGGCAGGCTAAGCTCTCAAATGCCTGCTAGTATAGTGGTTTGACATTATTGCAGGCAGCCAATTGTAGCAACCAGCACTTTCCAATCCTTATCACAAAATCTCATGCTTGGGGGATAAATTCTTACACTGCCTCATAACCACCTGCTCTTTTCTTTCCCAATGGGTGTTAACCCCCTTGGACAGGAGGTGCTTGATGTCTGCAGAGCAAAGNTCATGGAGAAATCGCACTTAGACCATGCACTTTGTACCCCAGCCAGTGGCACAGCAGAGTGGCTTATGCAGAAGGGAATCTCCAGCTAGCGNCAGACTTCTGAGCCATGGACACCTACGAACCACTGACCAATGGTTTCCCTTCCCACATTTGCCTAGATATCGTTGCTAGAAAAGCCTCACCCCCCCTTTTTTTTTATAAGCAAAGCATCACTAGCTTGAGCCATGTCCCTCTCTTGCCTGCTCAGTATTTCTCATACCCTTGTCTCTTACCCTGTCATAAGTTGGCTTCCATTACTGGAAGAATACATACAGGCTTGGGTTTTCTTCTCTTATTGTCCAACAACAATAAGGACAGAAAAAATACAGATACAAGCTCATTAATTGGTATAACATGAAAAACAGCCAAGAACCAGATGTGTGGCACAAGCCACTCAGCACCTGGGAGGTGGAGGTGGGAGAATCAAGAGTTCAAGGCCAGCCTTGGCTGCATAAAACTCTGTCTCAACCTCCCCTCCCCTANTCCTAAAACAAAACAAATGCCAGCCTATCCACCTGACAGGAAGCACTTAGCCCGCTTCTGTGAGGTGCACAGGGTAGAGAGAGCAGAGTTCTCTGGGACTAAGAGAACACAAGGTTCAAATTATGGATGCTTTCTATTTCCTTACCTCAAAAG
>LZPO01074522.1:4531-28372 GCA_001675575.1 Neotoma lepida
AAAAACCATGGTGCAGTCATGGGATGTCCCCTACTTAACTCTGCAAACCTCGTTACTTCCCCAAAGTTGATTCTGCAAATACCAGCAATACATACATGTGAGGATTCAGTTGACATCAGATAAACTTTAGGGGGACATATTTAAATCATAGCAGCTAGGATCTGGCTAGTGGAGCCCATCAGACTTCTGTCCCTTGCAGGCAAAATTGAATAGATGAAGGTGTATACCGTGTCCACTGCACATTCATGTGCCTGGTGCAGTGCTGAGATCTCAGCAGGATTCCATATAAATAAAAACAGTCCTACTGTTTGGTTTTGTACTCACGAGGCAGGTGTTCAAATCACAGTCAACACAGCATTATAGGTGCACAGGGCTCAAAGCTCAAGGTGGAGAAGGAATTCTATGTGTTAAGCTTCCTAGAGAGGCTTCTGTGGAGGGATTCTTAGAGGGAGAAGGGAAATATAGAGAATTCTAAGGATGAGTGACAGTTTGACAGGTAGGCATGGGGATGGGATGGGAATATTATAGGAGACAGACATTTTCATGGTAGATAGTCAGGAAGACTAAGGCCTACAGTATCAGTGTTGTGACGGAACTTCACAGTACTGAATGGAGACACCCTTTCCTGAAGAGGTTCTGTTGTAGGACTCTATCTCATTTAAAAGACAAAGTGAACCGGAGTGATCAGAGGCCGANGCCCAGTAGACAAAAACTAAAGACAACNCAGGCATTTCACCAAGATGCCCAGTGGAGAGGTTCCCCATGGAGGGACATGGGAGGGATGGGGAACTGACCTGGGTGGTGACTACACAGGTGTTTATTGTCCAATAACTCATGAAGTTTTACAGGCATGTTCTATGCTGTTTTATATTTTTATGGTTTATGGTGGCCCAATATGACCTCTTCTTCGCACGCTCTCCCAGAGGTGAAATGGCACATGTCCCCTATCTCTGGACAGGCTTTTCACCATTAGCATTTAGTTCACTTGCTTTCTTTGTGATCTGATTTGTCAGAGGACTTCAGTGAACTTGCGATTCTGCCCGAGGGAAGCAGAGGTCAGATGGGCTCCAGTCCAGAGACTGCCTGCTATGGTTTAAATGTTACCCCATNCACACCAAAAGTTCCTATGCTAGAAATGGAATCTTCAGGCACATATGCTGCTGATAATTGGAGGTCAGGCTTTGGGGGTGTAGAAAGGATTCAGTGAGGTTGAGTAGAGGACCCCATGATGCCATCACTGCTTTATAAGAAGAGAAAGAATAATCCAGACTAATGAACATTGTTGGGGCAGAGGTGATGTGTATTTGTGTTTTTTTCCTATACCCCTAGTGGGACTTTAATGTTGTATTTCATAATATAAATATTTTAAATGAGAAGACAGCGGCAGTATTGGCCAGTGAGGTTGAGGGGGCCTGGAAGGAGAGGGTTCTGGAAGGGTAGGCTGGGCACTGAGGCTGAGTTTGGAAGGTGGCAGGATTCAGCTGCAGGTTTGGCAGCAGGAGAGGAGAGAGGNAAGGACATATATCTGGCTGCTCATGGCCAGAACAGGAACCCAGAGTAGCCAGCACAACGGCCTGACCAGTGGAGGGCAGGAGAAGGGAGAAAGAAAAGGATGATGTGAGTAACGGAGCTGGTTGGTAGAGGAAAGGGGGAAGGAAGGGCCTTGGTGGGAACACGAAGAGGGTCTCNGGCAGGGTTAGGCAGAAACCACACCATGCCAAGGTGATGAAGGGAGACATGTATACCACGCTTGACNCTGGAATGTCTGCAGAGAGTCTTAGATGGGAGAAATATTACAAGTCCCTCACTGAATGTCTGGGGATTAACTAAGAAATCAAGGGGGGCTTTGTAACACAATAGACTGTGCTCCTCTTGGAAGGTGAGAAGCTTTGTCCAAGCTCCTGCAGGATTAGTTTGTCCCTGGCATTCACAGTTAACATCCTGCTTCAACTTTGCAACCACTTAGCACTGTTCAGTTGGCTCCCACACCCACTGTCTGTTAGCGGCCATCTTTCCTTTCATCCATCATCTCTTTATACTGCTGATGACAATCATGAATCTAGATCCAATGAGCTCAAGAGAGCCTTTGCTGAGTGTCAAGTCTTCAAGGCATGTTTCTTCTGGTAGATTCTACCCCACTGACCTCCACTCATCATGAGTACAATGAAAAGCTTTTATTTCTTTCTTGGAATCAGAGTCTCGTGCACTTCAGGTTGGCCATGAACTTGTGATGTAGCTGAAGATGATCTTGAACTCCTGACCCTTCTGTCTCCACTTCTCATGTGCTGGAATTATCAGTGAGCACCACTACATCTGAATCAGGACTTAGCCCTTATATTTGAAATTCATCCACATGGTCTGGAGCCCTGAACCACTGTAACAAACAGNGCTGCTGATTTTTAGTGGTGCTGAACGATAATCATAAGATTTACTCACCTTTTGAATAGTTATATTTTNTTTATTAGTTTGTGAGGCAGGGAGAGGATGCATGCATGCTGGGTGCACTAGTGAGGTCAGAGAACAACTTTCTAGAGTGTATTCTCTCCTTGCATTGTGGGCTCTGTCTGGGGATGGAACTCAGATCATCAGGTTTGTGCAGCAAATGCCCTTACCTGCTGAGAGCCATTTCTCTGACTCCCTCACTCAGCTTCTTATATTTGACTTCCTTGATACCAAATACCTTGTGTCAAAAACTCAACCAAAGCTATGTGGGTCATTCCAAGAACAACACATAAATCAAAATCTTCAAAATATACTTTAAAAAATNAATATGAATTTGTTAATGAGGAAATTACTTTCTGGTTTCTGGATTTAATTTGTAAATGTGTTTTACAGACCAGGGCACAGAACTAAAAAATACTCCATATGGTGCTCTGGGGGCTCCTGGGAGCCAGCACAAGGCATATAAGCCAGCTCCACCACCCTTTGGTGGTCTCTGGGAGACAGTAGCTGCAGGAAGTGTCATTCAAGGGAAATCATAGAGGAAAAACACAGTGCATAAAGTAAAGTCGGAATATTTGGTCAATGGCATCGTGATCTCTTGACCCAGTACAGACATTAGGGGCTGGGACAGTGATTACATACAGCCTTGTCAGAAAACAAAAGACACATTTTCTGAAGGAGAGTCTTCCACCTTTTATGCTGCCTGTCTAGACTGAGTGTACTTTCAAAAAATTGTTACCATTCATTTGCTTTGAATTTCTATCCCTGGCCCTGATCATTTTCTTTTTATTTAAGATTATTTAATCAATAAGATATACAGAGCAATCTGTATAAAGAANATGGAACGGATCTTAAATATTCACCTCAGCGCGGCTTTTGCAAGGATAGCCAAAGGAAAGCAAGCAGAGGGTATTTATCGAGAATTTGCTCCTGCTAAGCATTCAGCACCATCATCAGCCATTAACAAAGACCCTAAAGAGGGCAGAAGAGTGAGAGGGCTTTACAACACCAGAAGGTTTCAAGTGTGCCCCGCCTGCAGGCAGCGGGCTTGGAGAAGGCGGAGGTGGGCTTCCATAAGTAGAAGGGCCTCGTCTCTGTGATTGACTAGGGGACTGGATTAGCTGCTTCTGTTGTTGCCATAACTAAAGCCCTGACAGAAGCAACTGAAAGGCAGATTTATTTTGCCTCACGGTTAAGGGTACTCCATCATGGAAGGGAGAGCATAGCAGCAACAGGAGAGGAGGAAGCAGAGTGGAAAGGGTATGGGCCCGCCCACAGTAGCCCACTCCCCAAAGGCTCCACAACCTTCCAAAACAGCACTGCTGGTGACCAAGTGTTCAAACACATAGGNGNTTCATGTGTAAGCCAAATCAGTGGACATATCTGGCTTTCTCTGCTTTCAAGTTGGAAAGGTTGGGACAAAAAATAGAGGATCCAGCAGTCATGACTGAGCCCTGATGATGATAAGCCATTTGGTGCTGTCTTCATGAGCTTCTTAGATGGTTCAGGTTTTATTATCCATATGATCTGGCCATTGTTCANTGGTGGCCAGTACTGTACTGTGCATCTTTATCACCACCAGGGCAGCATGATTCTTGATTTGTATGTTAAAAACATTTTTTTTTTGTTTACACTGTGTGTGTATCAGGCATGAGTGCAGGTGCATGGTGTGCCACAGTGCCAGTANGGAGGTCAAAGGATACTTTACAGAGCTGGTCTCAGGATTCAGACTCAGTTATCAGACACCGTTACTCACCAAGCCAACTCAAAAGCCTAGATTAGCATGCTTTGAAATTTTGAGTGTTTGGTAATTTTGAGCACATAGGGTATAGAAAGTGTTAGAGCCGCTTCCCACCAACAGAAGACCCTTGATGCATGTAGGAAGGTGGTTGTTTAAGACCAGGTAGAACTTCCAGGAAAGACTGCTTCCCAGATGCTCTTGCAAGATGCAACCAAGGGAAGAAAAGATCGTGAAAGGNGAACAAGGAGCTGGTGCTGGCTTGGGTCACAGTACCTTAGTACAAGGACCGGGTAAGAGAAGGTCCAGGGGTGCTACATGAGACACAGAGAGGAAGGCTGGGGCCAGAGGAAGAAGAAGAGCAGTTAATGAAGGAGAGTGGGGAGGGAGACTTCTAACACAGAGCAAAAGACATGGCTACCATCATGCTGTGCTTCTTCAGACTGTCTCTCTTCTGTTTCCATAGAAGTACACACACACCGTTTCCCAGCCTCCCTTGCAGTTAGGTGTGATCGTATGATCATATGACTACTTCCTGGCCAATGGGATTCAAGCAGAAGTGATAATTGAACTCTCCAGGTTTTTCTCCCTAAAGGTTCCTCCCTTTCTCCTTTCCTAGTGGAATGCGGACATGGGACCATAAAGCATTTTGGCAAGGACACATGCTAGAGTTAGTGGAGAAATAAGATTGTCATAGTCTGGGTCCTTCCATCATGAAGCCATTGTGTTTGCACTAGATTGCTTACATCCAGGTTGTTATATAAGAGAGTATGATTCTGAGTCACTGTGATTGGGGTGTTGTTACACCCTGTTGCCTCTGTGTCTACATCCATCCTTCTCTGTCCACCCATTCATCTCAATTGTTGTTTATGTAGAAGCTGGTGTGTTAGCTCCTGGTACAGCCCTGGGAATGTGTCCCAAGACTACTCTCATTGCTCATATCCTCAGGGTATCTGGTGGGATCAGCCAAAGAAAATACAAAGAAACTGCAACAAAGGCCAATCCAGGCCTTGGCTCTAGCTTCAGGGCACCCACCAGTAGCCAATTAACGAACTTGAATCTTAGACTCTACACTAAGAGCCAGTCTCTCTATCAGATTGGTGTCTGAGAATTAACTGAAGCTAGTTTAAGTGTTTTGTTACTATTCTTTCTTGCACACAGCTTGACAGCTCTTAGGCGCAGGACAACTTCTTCCTCCTCCTTCTTCCTGTTGTGAAATATTAGTTTAAGATGTGTTACATTCATTTATGCTGTGGAATATTTGTTAAATGATGCAAAGATGTGTTGCATTCTTTTGTGTTGCATTTGTTTAACTCTGTGAAGTGCGTTACCTTNCCTGTCTAAAACACCTGATGGTCTAATGAAAAGCTGAATGGTCAATAGTTAGGCAGAAGAAAGGATAGGTGGGCCTGCCAGGCAGAGAGAATAAATAGGAGAAAAAGAGAAGAGAGTAAGAGCAAGAAAAAAGAGAAGAATAGGAGGACACCAGGGCCAGCCATCCAGCCACATAGCCAGCCACAGAGTAAGAAGGAAAGAAAGGAATATAGAATAGAGAAAGGTAAAAGCCCAGAGGCAAAAGGTAAACAGCATAATTTAAGTTAAGAAAAGCTGACTAGAAATAAGCCAAACTAAGGCCNGGCATTCATAAGTGNGAATAAGTCTCTGTGTATTTATTTGGGAGCTGGCTGGTGGGCCCCCTAAAGAGTAAAAAACAAGCAACAACAACAAAAACCAACAACATCTTCCTCCTCATCCTCTTCCCCCTACATTCTCTCATCCTGATGGGAAACATCTGTTCTAAGCATTATAGATCTGCTGCAACCCCTGATTTTGCTCATCAGCTATGTTCATAATAACTTTGGTTGTTCTTTTCTTTTCCTTTTGTTTTATTTTTTATGTCTTTCAGCAGTTCATTCCAGGTCACTTCATTCTAGGGCCCTTGGTGAGTCTCAAGGACACCCAGCTCCTGCATGCCTGCCATTGGTAAAACAAGGACTCTTTACTTCTCTGCCCTATTGCACAATTAAATTAGCATTCATAAAACTTCCCAAGATGCTGTAGAAACAAGCTCTAACCCACAATGCATCATGGTCTCAATGGGCCCCTTGCATTGCTGCTTGCTGGAGTTCCCCAATCACTTGCCCTTGGTTTGTGTAGAGGACAGCCAAACTGTGGTCTCTACCACTTCCTCTTGCTTGATTAATTATTGCCAGACTTTGCTGTTCTCCAGACTAGAAATCAAGCCAGCTGAACTGGCTTTGTGTTCAGGGCATTTCCCTTCCATTATGCCAAATCCATTCTTGACCCTAATTATATCAAATATGATTCCATAATTTTCCACTAGGTAAATTACAATAATGCCCACAGTGCAGCTCAACCTCTCTTCCTTACTATGACTCGATTATGAAGCATTCATAGTTCTTAAAACATATGATAGGTTTCTTTCCATGCTATTATACTCGGGGTCACCTAAAATGCTTCCAGGGCTCGAGTCTAGTGCCAGGACCCCACTGAAAGCAACTGTGAGAGACTGTGGACTGAATTTTAAACTTGGAACCTTCTCAACAACAGAATCTGGGGTTCTCTCTCTCTCTCTCTCTCTCTCTCCCTCTCTCTCTCTCTCTCTTTCTCTAACACACACTCTTTGGCTGTTTTAAGTATTCCCGTTTTCCCTTTGTTCCCTGCTCCTCTTTACGTCTGTCATCCAGCAAAGCTCAGCCAGTGAGCGGCTCCTTCTCAAGGACAAGTTTGGCTCTCCGTCTCCGGAGCGAGAAGGGTTTTGTTTGCTTTTTGTTTCTGACTGTGTTCCAGATGGATGCTTCCGGCCTCCCTGTCTACCGTGAGACTCACACAGGCTCCTGCTTCCCCTCATTCTTCTTCGGGCACCATCTTTCTCTGAGCACCAGTGGCCAGGGAAATCTCTCCTCTAAACACATCCTGTCAGATACAAAGAGCAAAACCATCCCAGACTGGAATGGGAACTGGGGTGGCTTGGCTCTGTTTCCTACTACAGGAGTTCATCAGCATTTACACTTTCTAACAGGGTGCACTGTTAGCTGAGGGAGAGGGGAGCTTAGTCCATGAAGGTAAAAATGTCTTTTATGTGAGTTCTGAGGATCCAAACCCAGGTTCCCATGATTGCATGCCAATCATTTTACCCAGTGAGCTATCACCTGTTTTTTTGTTATTTTATTGGTATTGTTTTTGAGACAGGGTCTTACTATGTCACCCAGGCTGACCTTGAACTTAATGACCTTTCTCCTTCAGCCTGCTAAGTGCTAGGATTCCAGGTCTGTACCACATGACCAGCTACCGTAAGTGTCTTAATAGGAGTTCTTCNGGGTTTTGCTGCTGTATTAGCTCTCCCAAGATGACTTTCTGTACCATCAGATATCTGATTGTTCAGGATTCCAGGCCACCTTCTGTGAAAGACCTAAGACTGAGCTTCTTTTTGCCTTTGATAGTTTAGTTGACACTTGAATCTGGAGAGGGCATCATATCACATCCATAGCCAAAACCATAGGAAAAATGGAAACGGTTCTGTTCAAAATCTCAGCAGAATGGGTAAAAAGAGTCCCAGTAGATTTTTAGAGGCCCTTCAGAATCTGCTTGATTGTGGTGACTTCTCTAAGCAGAGCCTGACAGCTTGTTATATGTCTGAAGCCCTGTGGGCCAAGATTTCCATTGTTCTGTGACACCAGGGTGGGAGCAAAGGAGGGAGGGAGGGAGGGGGGAAGACCAATAGAAAAATCAAAGCCAATGAAAATTTAAAGTCAACAGTTCTCAAATGGGCAGGAACCAGATTTATAGCTAACAACCCAAGTGGGAATGCTGACTGGGATTTACATATCCATGCAAGACTACGTGCCTTCCTTCCACGAGCATTTCATGAGAGGGATCTAAGGACACATCCCTCCTTTTCTGCTTAGAAACATGTTGCATTAATCCTTTTTTCATCAGATGAGGAAACAAGAAGAATTGCCTATTGAAGAATCCTTAAAGACACTGTGGAAGACTAGAAATGAAATTATGTGAGAAGGAATCATAATAAGGAACACTTGTATCAGGCTTGACAGCGAACTTCAGGCTTGGATAGACATCCATTCTTTTGATCTTCACAACAGCCCCACAAGGCAGATAAAACTGACAGTTTTTATTAATCTCATTATGGAATAGAAGAAGAAAGGCTCCATGGGGTGTCCAAGACTACAGACTGTCCTGTGTCCATTTTGTGGCTTTCCTTACACCATCAAGGCATAGCAGAGGGAGAAGCTCTGGATTAATAACTAAAGAGAATTGGAGTNGGAGGCATTGGCCTGTGTGAGGTCTTGAATCAAAGGCCAGAAGGACCCTAAATACAATCCAAAGCTGTGTGGTCTGATAAGTATGAAGTGGGGCTTTATAAGTATATAACATATAAAATCAGACTGGGCAAAAGGGGTTATTATGGGTAGGAGGAGGGCAGAAGAGTGATCTGCACTGTTTCTAAGGAACTGTGAAGGCTTAGATTCTAAGGAATCTGGTGAGAGAGAAGTCTTTGGTGAAGGGCTCAAAACTGTCTCCATTTGCTTTGACGTTTGTTTGAGTCAAGGCCAGGAATCCACGGATCAGTAGAGGCTCACATTGGGGTTTGTCTGGAGTACTTAGTACAGAACTTCTTCCATTTCAGCAGTTTGTGTAGAAAATAACAACGAAAATCTCTACATTGGGGGGTTGGGGATTTAGCTCAGTGGTAGAGCACTTGCCTAGCAAGCATGAGGCCCTGGGTTCGGTCCTCAGCTCTGGAAAAAAAAAATCTCTACGTTGAGCTGGACATGTGCTCAATTGGTACGGTGCTTGCTTCATATGTGTGAAGCCCTGGATCTGTNCCCAGCAATGTATAAACCAGGAATGGTAGCATACACCTGCAATACTAGCACCCAGAGGTGTAGAGACAGGAGGGTCAGAAGCTCAAGGTTATTCTCCTTTGGCTACATAACCAGTTAGAAGCAAGCCTGAGATGCATGAAACCCTGACTCAAAAACAAAACTGTGCATTATAACAACTCATGTCTTAACTGAAGTGAAAAAAAAAACACAAACAAACAAACAAGAAACCGTCACTAGAGGTGGGAACCATGTCTGCTGGAACCAAATGCAACTTCCCCTAGAGGAACCCAGTAATCTTTCCTTGGCATTGGGGACACCGAATTTGTTTCCAGCATAGGTTTTTGGTTTTTTTTATTTTGTTGTGTTGTGTTTTATCCTAGTTGGCTGAGGAACATGGTATAGATATTTTCTAGTACTCCTGATCTCTTTGACAGGCACATGTGTGTGACTAGGGCTAAGCATGTCCTGTAGTAGGACTTGACTCCAGCTGATTCATACTTTCTTCCNACCTTGCTTAAGGCATGCATTGCTCTAATGCAGTTTTGTTTGTGAAGTTGGTATGAGAGAGTACCAGGTAATCATCTCTTTAGACTTANGGGTCCATGAGGATTTTCTGCATAGACAACAATTGTTTTTGTTGTTGTTAAGCAAAGATAGTTTTTTTTCTCTTTCTAAATCTGTGTACCCGTTAAATGTTTTATTACATTTATTTTTATGTGTGTATTTGTGTGTGTGTGCACATGAAGGTCAGAGGACAGCTTGTGGGAGTTGATTCTCTCCTTCCACCTTTATATGAGTTCAGTATTGAGCTCAGATAACCAGGCTTCTGCAATGTGTGCCTTTGCCTGTTGAGCCATTTATGAGGTCAATGCATACATTTTTCCTAATAAAAGCTTCCTTATGCATCCACACACTGCACAAGTCACCAATTTAAGGCACTTGTGATAAGGTATAGGTGACTCTTGATTTTCCATCACATTCAGAGTGGTAGTACCATCACTACCAGAGGAAGCCCCACACCCAGCAGCAGTCACCCCTATTTCCCCCCACACTAATTCCTGGTGGCTACTCATCTGCTTTCTGTCACTGTGGATTTAGCCATTCTTGACATTTCATCCAAACTAAATCTGAAAATATGTGGCCTTTTGTGTCTGGTTTCTTTCACTTAGCATCATGTTTTCAAGGTTCATTCTGCATTATAGCATGTACCATTAATTCATTCCCTCTTTGGGTGACATTCCATTGACTGGATAAACCATATTTGCTTATTCAGCTGATGGACATTTAGGTTGTATGCACTCTTTGGCTCTTATGAATAATGCTGACAGTGAGCAGTTATGTGTATATTTTAGTGTAAATACTGGCTCTAGTTCTGTTGGATGTATATGTAGGAGTGAGATTTCCAAGTCATGTGGTAACTCTATGTCTAACACCTTGTGGAAATGACAAACTCTTTCCCAAAGTAGCTCCAGCTTTTTGTAGTTCTTTATTGAAATAAAAATGCAAGTTCTACTAAGGAGTTAGCAACTGGTTCCACAGTTCCCTGAATATTTGCTAGCTTTGCTGGAACCATTGACATTTCCTGGTTTCATACCTTAAAACGAACCCACCAAAAGTGCCATTCAAGATATAACTTCTCCAAAAGAAATAAAACATTCCCCGTGGGTGAAACATTGTCCAGCTAAATTTTGATGCAGAGAATGGCCAGTAAAGTTCCAGCTGATCAGCCTTGTTGGAGTGCAGCTGGGAAAGGCCAGACTAAGAAGAGGGAAAGAAACAAAAAGACACTGTGAAATTAAACCTATTTTGCTAATTTCAGAGACCTCTTTTTCCAAGGCAGAGAGTAGAGCTAAGCATCTATCTGAGGGATATCCACCCTAATTTGGAAAGACATAATAGCAGGTGTTTAACAACTGTCTTGGGGTGGTGGAGCCCCATCAGTAGGATTTGCAAATATCTGTGTTGCCCTCACCAAAGTGATGCTGCTGAAGGTGTCCTTGGTACAAGATCTGTGGGACTGAATCTCAGAGCAGGAAAGCACTGGTGAAGTAAAGCCTAAAACCTTCACTTGGGTAGAATGCAGGGTGCAGCCACTCATATAGAGCTGGAATCCAAGAGACCAAGGACAGAGGGAGAGAGAGGGAGAGGGAGAGAGAANGCACAAAAGGTGGCCAGCCACAGATGAGAAAGAGTCAGTTAGCACAGAATGTCCCATATACACAGGGCTGGTCGGGTCCTGGCCCATTCATCCCTCACCTTCCTCAACCCCTTCCCATCCTCCCACCTTCCCCCACATTCTTTAGGGTCCAAGTTTCTCCTTTGTAATGCAAACAGCTTTCAGGAACACAGAGGCCTGCCCTAGAAGGCTGCACTATAAAATGCCTGTGTAGGCTGCAGGGTCAAGCTCTGATGGTCTGTGTGGCCTCTCAGAGGCTAACATGAAATCAAAGAGACAGGATAAATGGAATTATGTCCTTCATCTTGGCATGAGCCTATTTTCCATCCAGGAAGCTCATTGATTCAGCTAGACTGACTGGCCAGCAAGCCCAAAGGATCCTCCTATTTCTGCTTCCCTGNAGCTAGAATTATAGGCATACACCACCATATCCACCCTTTTTTAGATGGGTCTGGGGAACAAACTCAGGTCCTTGTGTTTGTAAAACAATCAACTGAGTCATGTCCCAGTCCCCTAAAATTCAAACTTCAGTCAAAGTAGGGGCTATAGAAAACCAACATAGACAATAGAGAAGAAAAAATTCAGTTACTGAATTGAGAAAAACAGGCAGAAGGCCATGAGATGTCAAATAACAAGGCTGATGAATCCTTTATGGAGTCCAGGGGCTCTCTGGAAGAGCTGTCTCAAGTGACTGGTTGCTTAGGTGATGGGCTGTCTTCAGCTAACTCAATGGATGATGATCACTTTTTTCCCTTTCTTGTGAGACTCCGGGAGAATGAAATCCATATATTTTCAGCAGGTGCATGTGTTTCCTTTGCGTGTGAAATGAAACTAAGGAGATAATTTTAATGAATTATGGATGCTTGCTTCTTCTGAGGGGAGACAAGCGAGGCTGATTCTCTTTCCAGAGAAGTCTCTCCATCTATCTAATCTATTAAGGAATAATTGAACGGGCAACAATCACTTCCATGAAGCATCTACTAATGATGCTGTTCTACAAACAGTCTCTGCATTCAGAAATGCCAGTTGCTAAAAATGGACCATGACATCACTGAGGGTGTTGGAGTTTTTAACAACTCACAGATCCAGGAGCTTAGACCCTGAGAAACGAGAGCTGTTTCTGTTTTCTGTTCCCTTTCTTGACATTGCCCCAGATCTTGCCTCATTTGTTCTGAAACCTTCGCTTCCTCCCCCAAATTCAAATCCTTTGTCTACTTTTGTGTCATGAATCTTATAATGTATCCAAAAATACACCATTTCCATTAACTGATTCACATTCTTTACCTCATTCAGCAAGCTTCCAGACAGCTGACAGAATGAGTACCACGGCCTGGGTCTGTTACAGTTCCTTCCTTCCTTTTTAATCTTGCAAATGAAGGGTTTGGATTATATATGAATTGGGGTTTGGTTCAGCTATAGTAGAAACCAAAGCAACACTGGCTTTTATTAAATATAGCTTATCCTGTCTCCCATGAGTTAAACCTAGGGCAAATTATATAGTCAAGGTAGCTTCATGATCATCCAGGACCCATGCTCCTTCTATAGTGTTGCTCCACCATCTTCCAAACATGTCTTTTGCCTCTTAATCTAACATGGTGCTATTGCTTAAACAGTTGGGTCAACATGTATGCCATCTGTNCAAAAGCATATGTCANCTGTGCTGGTAAGTTTTTATCATCAATTTGATATTACCTTAGTCATCTGGGAAGAAGGGACTTCAGTTGAAGAATTGCCTCAATTCAAGTTTGGCTTATGGGCATGTCTGTAAGGCATTACTTTTGTTGCTAATTGATGTAGGGGCCAAGCCAACCATGGGTGGTACCATTTCCACCCTGGTGGTCATAGGCACGAACCAGAGAGTGAGTAGGAAAACAGCAGTCCTTCATAGTTTCTGCCTCCAGGTTCCTGCCCCTGACCTCCCACAATGATGTGACCTAGAAGTATAAGCTGAAGTAAACTCTTTACTCCTCCTAGGTTGTTTTTGGTTATAGTATTTATCATAGCAATAGAAAGCAAACTAGACCACCATCTTTTTAAGTGGTACCACTAGAAATCACACTCAGCACGTCTATTTAAAATCCATTTCATAGCTACAAGAGAGTCTGGGAAATAAGACATATTCTGAGGAGCTCTTGATCCATAAATTTGTTACCCTGAAGGAAAACAGAAGTAGATATTGTGAAGAGTTAGCTGTCATTAGCTTAATGAGATTGGTGATTTTAAAACTGTGTTTTTAACTTATCATGGATGGGGAGGGATTTGTGGGGCCCCACTCCGCCAGGAGAATTTATATGCAGTAAGTGGTTGATGGAGGAGGGAAAGACATTGTCAGTGGTGTAGCTAATGGTATGGTGTAAACAAACCCTAAGGGAAAAATTGGGCCACACACATTCAGAAGAGGTGAAAAGGAGCAGTTGTGAACAGGAAGTATATATCAGAAGTTGGAGGGGGACAAGAGAGGGTAACAGGAGGTAGACCTGATTTAAATAAGTTATATGCATGTATTGTCTTGACAAAATCCATCGTTATGGGTGGCGAGCCACAAGAATATGTTACAAGGAGTCCAGCTGTATATAATAAGCTATGCTTTGACTGACCAAGGGTCCATCAAATGGAAGCCATTTGTCATGAAATATTTGGTGTTATACAGTTTTGACATTCAGCTACTCCTCTTTTATGAATTTCTTGTACCTATAATTCCCATAGAGTGTGTGTGTGTGTGTGTGTGTGTGTGTGTGTGTGTGTGTGTGTGAACTTCCTGCTGGGGCAGTACTTGGATAAGGTCACATAGGCAAGGCCAAGCAGGCAGTAGATGCATAGCTTTGTTTCTTGTGCAAATGAAGCTCAGACCATCCCTTGCCTTCAAGGCATAGTGGCTTTCCAGAGCAATTGACTGAGAACAAAAGAGGTTTTTACATATCCAGGTGGAGTGATAGATGGAAGAGCGTTCTTGGTGAGGCAGAGAACCAAGTGGGGAAGGGAAGAAGGGACAGGCGTTTCCTGTAGAGGTAGAGAGCACCAAGTGGCCAGGGAGAAAAGAAGAAGGCAGAGATTCTCTAGAGGGTAAGGCAGATCTCTGGTAAAGTTTTCCCAGAGCCAGGAGTAAGGAACTAGCAAGGATAGATGGAGGACGAAGGAACAGAGGACGTGGATGAGGTTGAAAGCATAGGAGCTTCGTTAGGACTATGAGAAGAGGTAGGTTTGAAAGACCCCAACTTTCCTAAGGCCTGAAACCCCCACAACTCTTTAGGCCTGACACCCCCTCCTTTAGGACCGAGAAGCTAAAGCCAGAACAGAATTGCTAAACTACCGTTTAATGGAGGTCAAGATGTCTGTTAAGATACACTGCCCAGCCGCTGCTCCACCACAACCAGCGGTTTCTGGTAAAAAGATAATTGCTCAATTGTAGTTAGGGCAATTACAGGAGTTCCCGGGAAAGTCACTGTGACCTTGTATAAACCCCCCAAAAGTTCTCGGGCAGAACCTCAATTGCTTGACCACAGGATGTCACAGGATGTCACAAGACATNCAGNTGATAATGATTATTTGNNTCTGGAATGTCNCAACCNTGGTCTCCNTGACAATGAGCACCCACCCTATGATTAAGCCAAACTTTGTGGAAAGTCCCTAGACACGAACCAATCAAAGATAGATCTGTATGAAAACTGTAATTCTGTGATTTTTGCCTTTAAAAACTGTGTGTGATTTCAGTTCGGGGCTTCTCTTGCTCGAGAGAGTCAAGGAAGCCCGATTGTACAACCGCTTGTCTTTTTGCCCTGAAATAAAGCCTCTTGCAGATTGCATCAACTGGACTGGAATCTGGGATTTGGGGGCCCCTCTTCCCGAGAAGGTAGTACCCTGTTTTGGGGGTCTATCAGGTTCAGAGAGGATCTGAATGTCAGGATAGAACTGAAGGTGAGTAGATAGAATTTTGTCTTAGAGAAATAAAGTAACAGACATAAGAGTGTGGTGTACGTAGATTCTTTTCCCTCAGATATCCCATGCCAGACGTAGGGTCTTCCCCAGGACTCTGGAAAGGGATTTTCTTAGGACAGGTCCCAGGGAAAATTCCGCTATCCATAATTATGCATAATAAAAATGTGCTAATACAGCATTTAAAATGGTTTCTTTCACAGTGCTAGGTTTTAGGGGTGTTATACAGAGGCCACTCTGAATTTATGGGGCAGGGAGGAGTGGGTGAGTTTACATAATATTTCAGAAAATATCTCAAAGTCAGGATATCTCCTTTTTGAAGTACAGTTGTGTTGTGGGTAACAGTGCTCACTGTGTCCCCAGCACTCCCTCCTTACAGAGCTGGAGCCAGGTTGCTGAGGGAGAAAAGGACCACAAACATCGTCTTCTTTCCATGGCAAAGTCATCACCATGAGTACCGACCTGCTCCGCAGCACAAGGCTCATTACAGGCCAGGATCCCACCTCCCTTCTCATCACAGAACTCCTTCCTTCTGTGTCTGCACTTTCACTGTCCTGCCTATGGCCACTATGCACAATACTGGAAAGCTCCTAATTTTTGCTTTCAAATATCTTTTTGGGTCAGCAAGATGGCTCAGTGAGTCAAGATGCTTGCAGTTCAAAGTGATGACCTGAGTTCAATCCCCAGGACCAACATGGTAGAAGGAGAGAACACCTGACCTAGCCCCATCCTTCATCCCCCACCTCTCAATGTAATAAAAAATTCAATAACTTTTTGCTTAATTCTATTTCTATGGTTGTGATAATGTACCATGGCCAAAAGCAACTTATAGAAGAGTTTATTTTGACTTGAGTTTCCAGAGACAGGGAGTCCGTAATGGTGGGGGAGGCATGGCAATAGGCAGCCAGAGCAGGAAGCTGGTAGGTCACACCTTTATCAACATGCAGGAAGCAGAGAGCAAACTGGAAGCAGGACAGCGCTATATGCTCTCTTGGCCCGCCCCCAGTGACATACTTCCTCCATCAAAACTGTACCTCCTAAAGGGTCCATAACCTCCGAGTCAGCTCCACCACTAGAAAATAAGTGTTCAGATTCACAAGCCTGTGATGGACATTTTCATTCAAACCACACTTCTGAACAATAAACAGCGGAGTAAACGCCAATCAATCTATCACAAAGGGCTAGAAAACAAACGAACAAACAAAAATGCACGTTAATCTGTTTCTGAGATAACAGGGTTTACTTTTCATATAACTAAGAACACGTGACAGGTTCATGTGCACATTTGTGCACATGTGTGTGTACAGTGCAGTCCGGCTTGTTTATAGCCAGTTTTTTGTTACTTGGCACCATACACTAAACCTTTCTAGAACAATAGAATCTGCAACATTATTCTCCATGGCTGATATTCCATTACACTATCATGTTTTTAAAGTTCTGTTTGGGTGATATTCTTATTTACTTAAGATAAATTCCTGGATGTAGAATATTGGGCAATTTCTTTATAATGTTTCAGATTGTTTGGGTGTTCATGGCTGAATTAACCATGGAAAAGTCATAATCATCTATACTTGTATCNGTGTAGGAGGGACTCTACATTCTAGTTTACTCTTTAAAGTTTGGCAAATCAACAATATTCTGCGATTTGGGGGTCAGCTCGCTATTACAGATCTGTCTATACAGAGTGGTTGTTCCCCTCACCACCCCAGTCTTATTTTAGACAAGGTTTGTTATATCATTCAGGCCAGCCTGGGACTTACTAGGTAGTCCAGGCTGGCCTGAAAATTATTAGATAGCCCAGGTTGATCCTGGATCTTGATCCCTCCTACTGTGATGGGACTGCTGGACCTGGCTCAGAAAGCTTTTTTTTCCCACAACTGCAAAAACTCAGGACCAGAAACGTGACTGCCTCCTATACCTCTTCTCACTTCANGGCCTAAAAATCCTCCACCATTTGTGACCTGGGCTGGATTGAACATGGACCTAATAGAGAATGCTTTTTATCTCCTTATCGGCCCTCAGTACCACCTGGCCGCACATGGTACCCACTCAGTGGGAACACTCACTGCTCAGCTGGCTCTCCTCTTGCCATTTCCCTATGCAGATGTTTCTTGTCTTAATTTTTACAGCTTTTTAACCCAGTGGCCAAGCAGCATACTGAAAGTTCTTGATAGTCTTACAGAATCTATGGCAGCTCTTCGAAGGTGGGGTGTGGGGAGGGCAGCTCAAAGCCGGAAACACCAGATGCCCAAGATCACAAGGGCTTGGGCTGTGGAGCTGCCTCTGTGTGCTATCAAGCTTATTTAAATGTTTAAAATATTTGAGGTTGGAAGGAAATGCCAATTATCTTAAAAAAGAAGGTCCTACTCTTGCTCCAAGTGTTTTTCCAAATTCCTAGGGTTGAAACTGATTGTTCTTCCAAGATCATGTGCTGTTTTTATCGGCAACAAGAGAGAACTCACACACCTGCCTGCGGTGCACACTTGCCTGCGGTGCACATGCCTGCCTGTGGTGCATCTATACACTTGGACACTGTGTCCATGGTGTCTGCTGAGCACAAAGCAGTGCTAATACTAAGTGTGTCAGGATGTGTGTGGAAGTATATTGCCATGACTGAAGGATACTGTCCCTTTAGTTACTCGTTTCCGTGTGTGCAGGTGTGTGTGCACATGGAAGCTGGAGGTCAACCTCAGATGTCAGTCCTCAGGTGCCATCTACCTCTTTTGGGGAAACAGANTCTCTCATTGGCCTGAAGACTGCTAGTTAGGTTAGGCTGTCTGGTGAAGCCCAGGGTTCTGCCTGCTCTTCCTCAGCAGAGCTGGGATTACAGGCGTGTGGCACCACACTCAGCATTTTTGTGTTGGCTTTAGGGACCAAACTCAGATCTTCAAGCTTGCAAAGCAGGCCCTTTATCCCCTGAGCCACCTCTCAGCCCTAGGTACTTATTTTCTTATAATATTTTGGGATGTTAAAATCAGTCAAGTGAAACAAATTGGACCTATTTTTAGAACTCGCCAGCACTCACTGTGTTGTGTCAGTTACAATCTCTATTATTTCATTCAGGCTACTCAATCATGGGAAACATCCATATTGAGGACCTCTGGGGGCTATGCTGTATTCTGAGTATTGGGTGGAAAACATCAAGGTAGACTCCCCAACCCTGCTCTGTCACCAAGCAGCTATTGTGACAAAGTGCCCCTCGATCATGGTCTCAGCTTGGGCCCCGTTACAGCCAGAACTGGTGCTTGCTTTCNCTCGTAGGTGTNAATTTCCCTGCCCTTCTTAGTTCTTCTTGAGGTGAATCTGTTCAAACATTTGAGGACCATTTGTACATTCTTTGGGGAAAATGACTGTTCAGGTTCATGTCCTGTTTTTTTATTTATTATCAGTAGTAACATTAATATTATTATCATTAGTGTGTACGTGTGTGTGTGTGTGTGTGTGTGTTCCAGAGGTTGACTCTGGGTGTCTTCTTCAGTTGCTGTCTACCACATCTTTTGAGGTAGGGTCTCTCCCTGAGCTTGGAGCTAGGCTGGCTGGCCAGTGAGCCCTGGGGGATCCTCCTGTCTCCACCTCCCCAGCACTGGGGTTACAGGCGTGTACCATCACACACAGCTTTCACACTGATCCTTTTTACACAGATCTTCATGCTTACCCCGCAGGTTCTTCACCCCTGAGCCACCTTTTCAGCTGATAATCCATTCTTTTGGTCAGGTTATTTGTGCTCCTCCCTGGCCCCACCATTGAGTTACAAGAGTTGCTTATCTTTTGTGTATTAGTTCCTTATCAGCTATATGGACTCTGAATCTGTCCATGGGCGGTCTTTTCATTGTATGAATTATCCCCTTTGCTGTGTTGGGCAGAAGCATGGCTTGTGGTAGGGTCTTGAGCAGCCTATAGTTGTGATCTCATGTCACAGGTCACTCTGGAAGTCATTCTGACCAAAGCCTGTATGGAACTGTCCACACCAGCTGTGGACACTAGCAGAGACCAGCCCCACAGAGGAGAGATCACAACTCCAAAAACTGTAGTTGTGAAATTGTTTGTTAGTGTTGGACATTTTACTCTCAAAACTTTAGGAAGTACACGATACGGACAGGAACATATAACGAAAACCCAGGCACTCCTTACTCAACAGATAATGTAATTACACTATTCTGATCCCCTTCCCAGGCATCCTATTATCTCACCCATATCACAGCACAGGAAGATTTTTATTAAAAAACAGAAACAGTTCCCACCCCTTTTGTCTTTCTTTTCTCTTCCATGCCATTGATTTATTAAACAAACTAGGTCCTTTGCCTTGCAGGACATCCTACACTCTAGAGTGTGACATTGTAGCATTGCTTAGTGTGTCCTTCAGCCCTCTAGATTTCTTATCATCTGGGAAAGGATGTAGACTCTTGATGAGATTCTGGGTCTGACTCTCTAAGGCAAGCATGGGTCCTAGTCAGTATAGTGCATGTCACACAAGCATGTCCACAAGCAGGCATATCTGATCTCACAGTGACAGATGGTGGGTTTGGGAGGTGCCAGTCCCACCATTCTTTGAGGTTCACTCCCCATCACTATTTCTGAGATAGGCCATCAGGGAGCAGTAGGGTCAGAAGAGTGGAGGACAGCATTAACTGTTGGCTAAGGACTGCCTGAGCTTTTGCTAATTATTCCTGTCTGCACTGTGTACTTTTGAAGTTTTCATAATAAAGCATGGAACAATAGTGGACAAGTTTATATTCTGAGCATCCAGTAGCAACAGGTTCCTAAACCCTTTGTCTCATTAAGGATNACAAGTGGAATTCCATTATTCTGTCTTTCTGTGTTTAATAGTGGGAATCTTTCTGTAAGGAANCAATATGGTTGCCCAGAAACACAGCTGTGGCACAGAAAGGGAAGGTAAGTGTTTCTCTTTGGTTTGGTAACTGATTTAAAGTCCTAACCACCACTAGTAAAGAACCATATTCTTTTCTTTTTTGAAGGTGTCATTGTGAATGTAAAGATTTTTATACAGTCAGTTCATTTCAACCCACTGTTCTATTATATTCTGAGTGTGTATGTGTGCATGCGTGTGTTGTATATGTGTGTGTGTGCATGCGTGTGTGTATGTGCATGTGTGTGTATGCGTGTGTGTATACCTGTGTGTGTATATGTGTGTGTATGCGTGTGTGTGTGTGTTTATGTGAGGGTGCACATGCACGTGTGTGTGTATACCTGTGTGTGTATATGTGTGTGCATGCGTGTGTGTATGTGCATGTGTGTGCATGCGTGTGTGTGTATACCTGTGTGTGTATATGTGTGTGTATGCGTGTGTGTGTGTGTGTGTTTATGTGAGGGTGCACACGCATGTGTGTGTGGAGGCCAGATGTCAACTTTGAGTGTCTTCCTCACTTGTCACTCATCAGTTTTACCTGGAGGTCACTGATCAAGCGGCTGGCTGGCCAGTGAGCCCTAAGGGTCCACCTGTCTCTACCTCCCCAGCCCTGGGACCACAAACACGTGCCACCATGCTTGGCTTTTTTATGTGGGCTCTAAGAATTCAACTCAGGTCCTCAAACACCCATGGCAGACACTCTACTGACTGAGCCATCTGTCCCACCCTACTCCATGAGTCTGTCCTTATTAAAATGTTCTCATCCTGTTGAATGGAAATGCTTGAAGGTGACCATTGGGTCCTTGTGACTCCCATTTCATACCTTCTTCCTGGTGTAAGATTTCCCAGTTCATCTTGTACACTTCTTACCCTACACACACTTCTGACCTGGAAGTCTGAGACTCAAAGTGCCTGTTCTCATTGGGCCTCAGCAATGAATAAGGGCTTCAAGTAATTATTTTAGAGGAAAAATGTTAAATTATAGGTTTGTAAAGTTTGCTGTGTATGTGTAAGTGTTCACGTGTGTGCAGGTGTGNGTGAAGGACAGAGGTCAACCTTAGGTGTCATTCCTCAGGAATGTCTACCATGGATTTTGAGACAGAGTGTTTCACTGGGACCTGGAGCTCACTGATCTGGCTAGACTGGCTGGCCAGTGAGCCCCATGCATGCTCCTGTTTCCACTCCTCATCTCTGAGATTGAANACGCGTGCTGCCAAGCCAAGCTTTTCACATAGTGCTGGGGATTGAACTCAGATTCTCATGCTTGCACATGCTAATGGAACATATCCCCAGTCCAGATTACAGGGCCTTAATTTACTCTTGTTCCATTGTATTTACCAGGTAGTTCCTCTTATAAGTCAGTGCCTGTCTCTCCCAGAAACTGGTTTCCAGGTGAGGCCTTAGCTTCCTTCTGTTTCCCTTACTCTCAGCACAATGCCCAGAGCATGATAATTCATTGTGTGGATGTTACAAGGCATGAAGCTTCTGGCCCTGGAACTCCAGTCTCTTTTAACCCAGCCACAGCTCACCAAGTAACAACCCANTTCTCTGTATGCATCCAGAAGCTTGGCTGGCTTGGAAGGACAAGAGGGCTGTGGTAAATTGGATTGTCAACCTCAATGCTCTGCTCTTCTGAGTAATAGGATTGCACATCTTTGCCAGTTAACCATGAAGTGCCCTGGCATCATTGGCAACACACACTGCCTCACCCATGAGTAGAGGACTCACCCATCTGACCTATTCAGTCAATGGAATGTGAGTGGACAAGGAGTCAGATGAGGACTTTACAGCTGTGGTTTGTCCTGGGGTTTGTGCCTTCTGCCTCAGCTATGAAGTCTGGATGACATTGTCTTTTTGCCTGGTGCCTAACAAACTCGAGTACAGCCAACTTGAGCCTATCCTACAGCCTAAAAGTGATCCCAGCCACCAGCTAGTCCCAACTTGTGAGTGACACTGTCATCATCTTTTGACCCAAGACATGGGAATCAACACTCACTGTTGGTAGCTACTGAGAGAGGGGTGGTTGGTTAAGCCACATCAAGGAAGCGTCGTGGAACACCAGTGACAGAGGACAAGGGAAATTCAAGGCTAATGAAGGCTTTGGCCTCCAACGATCTACAAGGTTCACTCTATGCACACTCCANGTTCACCTTTCCCCTCNTTGTTCTCTGCCTGCCTCAGGTTCTTCACCTCCCTGAAGCACAGAGACCAAAGAGGCTTCCAGTTTCCACACCCTGGGTTCCTCTGACCCCCACACAGGTATTGGAAGTGGTTTCTTCTCTTTCCCTTGGGGTTTCACAGTAAATAGAGGGACAGTAATGAAGGGGTAATGCATCAATTCCAGACACCATGCTAAAGTGGTGTTGTTGGTGAGCACTTCTGTTTTTATTTATTTCTATTTTTCATTGGTGTGTANGGTGAGAGTGAGGGGTATTTGTACAGATGCACATACGTGTCACAAGTGTACATGCATGTAGATGTCAACCTCAAGAGTGTTTGCTCGGGAGCTATCCACCTTATGTTTTGACAGGGTCTCTCACTGGGACTAGAGTTTGGTGATTTGGATAGACTATCTGGACATAAGCATCAGGGACCCTTTCACACTGAAATTACAAGTGTACTCCACACTCCACCATTCCAATAATGTGGATTCTGGGGCTTGACCTTGGGTCCTCATACTTGCATGGAAAGCACTTAGCAGACTGAACTATGTCAGCAAGATTTTGTTGTGTGATTTTCCTGGGGATATGTGAACACCTATGTCCCTCTAGGTAGGGCACTAGCAACAGACCAAAGCAATGGTTCCACTCAAGTCCAACTTGGTGAATCAGTTAGTTTACTGGGCTCACAGGAGAATGGGTGAGAGGTTATTCACAGGGCATGATGACTCAAAAGAGCTGCATCATCAAACTTCCACCTATCACAGGTGATGACCTTATGGACGCTGCATCAGAGTCCCACCCACAATTAACCTTTTACCTCCTATATACTTTAGCACCTTCGGAGAGCACATGCAGCTGTAGGGGCAAGGGCTGGAATCCCAGGTGAGAGTCCTGTGATCCCCCTTCCTCTTCTAGATCAGGGAGTATTAACATTCCCAGTGCCATGACCATAAACCCAGCTATAGCTGTTTCTCTGTGCTTATTATGTTGCCATGATTACTGGGGCAAGCATTCTGTAGGTCAACACAGCCACCTGTTCACCATGATGCTCAGTGGTCATGTCATGCTCAGGCGCCAACATCTCTTTACTCAAAGAGGAACTCAGGTGCTGGGAGGTCAAGGAAATTGGCCATCCAGATAAGAAGCCGAGAGATAGGATTTGAACCTTGCCAGCCAATTACAGAACTCACAGTCTTAGCCATTGTCCTATGCCATAGGAAGGGCAGGTATTCCTTTTTCTATATTTGGAATCCATGCATCCACCACCCTACCCCACTCATCCCTTTCCAGCGTGAAGGCCTCAAGTTGCAAGCCAGGCCACAGAGGACACACTGAGGAGGAAAATGGCACCATACTTCCAAGCCAACACAGGGACCTACAGGTCTATCTTGTGTACACCCTCATTCTTCTCCTGAGAGTGATGATGAGAGGGGTAAGGGGTAGTGAGGGTATTGGGAGGGGCATTTATAGTGTGCTTTCCATGGTAATTACTTTGACCTTTAGCCATAAAAACTTCAGGCTCTTCTACAAGTACACCAGACTCCATGGGAACCAAGAAGGATGCAGAAGGAATATGTGGTTATTGTTGAGCAGGGGAAGCTTAAGATGATATTCAAAGCAGACCAGGGTTTTTGTGAGGCTTTCCTTTCCTGGCT
>LZPO01074522.1:28707-47587 GCA_001675575.1 Neotoma lepida
AGGAGGAGGAAGAGGAAGAAGGGAAAGAGAGGAAGAGGAGGAGGAAGAGGAAGAAGAGGAAAGGCAGAAGAGAAAAAGGAGGAGGAAGAAGACAGCCTTCTTGTGTCTCCTGCTGCTATGAGTTACAGCAAGGACTTGGGTGACTTGGGTTTTCGTGTGTCTTCTTCCCTCCATCCCCTCTAGACTCATGACCCCCACCACTCTGTGCTGGGGCCCCAGCAGCAGCATGAACCTCCTCTAGGGCTAGTGTGGCTACTTAGAAGGCCTGATTGTGGGATGGTGAGCAGAACTGAGCACCTGCCCCAGTGAGATCATCCTGCTGAATGTCACTGCTCCTCAGGGGACTTGGGCACCTAACAAGCCAATCTGTCCTGCTTGGCTCTGGCACTGTCNCTAGCCTCCTTCTTTTGGGCATATGGATGATAAAACCTCACCACCACCCCATTGGTTNTGCCCTGAGCTGCCCTTGCTTTGTAAACAGCCAGGCTCAGCTCTTCTTCTGAGCANGCCTTCTGCCTCCTGTCATGAGACAACTGTANTTACCTGAGTGGAATTTTTCAAGGCCTTTTCTTTGGATCACCCACTGCCAAGAACTCCCTTGTGATTTCCAAAGCCATGTACAAAGTGGTGACTAAGATGAACTTGGGAGNCCAAGGGAAAGGCATTGAATGGTTCTTCCTTAAGCTACCTTCACCAGGCCTTGCTATACCAAGCCATGTTCCAAGATACTCTAGCTATGACTGCTTACAGTCTTCCATGAAGGCCATTCCTTTGCTACCAGAATTATCTCTAGAAGGTCCCAGTTGGAAAGGAAGGTGGAGAATCGAGATAAAACCATGGCTTGCCCAACCCAAGATCTTTGTGCATAATGCAACACTTCAGACACTTCCTACCTCTCTGGTCTCAGCTTCCATGAGGACTTTTCCACACTTTCACTGAGCTGTGTACCCTGATCAGGAGAATCATTCTTCTGAGCATCTTTGGGGTTCTTATTACAGTGTGTGTAACTCTCCTCCAGCCTGGGACCTCATGACTACACAGTATCCTGTTTACTTTCCCCCTTGGACCTGCTGTCCAAGGTCACACCTTCAAGCCCTTCTCCAGCATGGCTTCCCCAGTGAGAGTCCTTCTGGAGTGTTGCCCTTGACTATTGTTAGCTTCAGCAGGCTTCCTGGTCCCCACAAGCCTTGATGTGAGGGAATGCCAGACAAGTGTGCTTCTTGGAAGGCGAGGGTGGGGCATAGAACAGAGAGTGGGTCTTTGTCAGAGGCCCTTGTGGAGCCGTTGACCCACAGAGGTGCAGAGGAGTGTTAGGGCACAGCCAAGGAGATGGAAGAGAACTATTTTACCACTTCAGGAGCCAAATGTGGAAAGAAAAATGCCAGCTCACTGACATATTATTATAGGAACACTTCAGGTTCAGCTTCAGTCATCTGGGGGTCATTTCTGAATTTATCTACTTTTATTTAACTTCACCTTCTAGTGTGGGACCAGAGGAGCTTTATGTATTCATGAAATATTTAAAAATTCCTTTCTAGAGGGACATGCATATCTTTCTATTTCCATCAAAATATCACTGGAAGAATTCACAGGAAACTAATAAAGTGGCAACCCATGGGAAAGGGGATGTTAGACTCAACAGACCAGGCAGCAATGGAGCAATTTCTCTCGATTACTCCTGGAATATTAGTTTCACTTCAAAATCCTAAGGATTTGTAACCTATCCAAACATGATATACATATTTAAAACATTTACATTTCCTAAAGAAAGCAATAGCCTTCAACTCAAAAAAAGAAAACCTACTTAAAGTGGAGCAAAAACCTCAGGTCCATTTATTCTACCCTTTCATGGTTTCAAATGCAGAAAATGTGAGACTTACCTAAGTCTCTCTAATAATGTCATCCTAAGAACGAGGCTTTTGTCAGGGAAGGATGTTATGTAAGTGTTTGTTCCTGTGACCTGCTGGGCATGGAGGTACCTGCCTATAATCCCAGAAATAGGAGATAGAGGCAGGAGGATAAGGGACTCAAGGCCAGCCTTGAATACATAGCAAGTTTGAGGCTACCTGGACTACCCCTGATTGCCAGCCTAGTCTACATATTGAGTTCCAGGATACCCAGAGCTATGTAATGAGACTCTGTCTCAAAAAAAAAAAAAAAAAAAAAAAAATTACAGGGCTCTAGTACTGATGAGGTCAGTACCGGAAACTGACTGGTTTCCAGTACTGGTCAGAAAGATAGGTAACTGGCCATTGACTACACGGTTTATACAGCAGTACCTGGTGAGCNAGTTCACAAAACCTGATTCTCCTCAGGCAAGGGTAGCCATCTACAGGTATGCGTTCCCACTGGGAACTTAGCCACCACACACATGGCAGGATTTGGGAGTAGAGCAGCAAATTCAAGTACTTAGGTCACACACTACCTTGGGTAAACAAACTCCAAACTCACCCTTAATGATTCTCTTGATAAGCCACCATGAGAAGTGCTTAGGCTCTCCACAAAAATGACCATTGGAAGACTGTGGTATTCACTCAGAAGAACAGAAGAAATACGTGTTTGAAGAGAATTGGCCACCACTGGCCTCAGAGGCCAGCTTTGAAAATGGCTTGAAATAGCTGTACTGCAGTACTGATAAGCCACCACCAAAATCCTAAAGTTTTGGGATTTTGCTGTAGAAAAGTTCCTGTACCCAAATCCTGGGATTTTTGTTGACCACTTCACCCCACCCCTGGTGGCAAGGAGACCTTCCAATGATGACATCCTTCTGACGTGTGGGCTTTGGCATTTGTGCCGTCATTTCTGGAGACAACTTGTGTGAGCTATATACCTGTGGACAAGTTATCACAGGAGGTTCCTGCCCTCATCCCAGGTTCACTCCTTTCATGGTGTTCTGGTAGTCCCCGCCTTGGTCTTCAGACCTGACAAGTGACTTCCCTTCTCATCCTGTCTCTTGGGTGTGACCCCTAAGGATATTTTGCCCTTTGGACTCAGGATCTCCCAGCTTGTCACTGTGACTTGCACCCCCTCTCTTATTCTTTCTATACCTATTCAGGTTACCAGTCACCTGACCACTCCTGGCTCCAGCTCCAGAGGACCAAAGAGGAGGAGAGAAGAGATCAAATGGAATCTTCNAGTCTCCCTAATACAAGCACCTCTGTTCTCTGTCTGCCTGCAGTTGGGCATTATGGACACTTAGTGACAAGACTATGTCAGGCACTGTGCTGTGGCTCTGCAANTTTATGGAAATTCAGAATATATATGAATTTTAGCTGGTAGCTAGGTAAAGACTGAACTATTTCCGTATCACTCTTTTAAGAGCCATGGTTCCNCACACCCAGTGACCTGGACCTTTCTCTGGAACACCTTGGCTCCTCCCTAATTCTGTGACTTGAAGGGCCAACTTGAGAAGGAGAGAAGGTGTAGATGAGGATCGAATTGGGCGTCCTGGCAAACATCGTTTCTGGTTGGTCAGTTCTGGTTGTAGTCAATCTGAAGTATCTGCCTGGTGTGTCTGAGCCATGGTTGTAGATGTTTCCATATTTTAAACAAATGTAAAGAGGAAACACCAGTCATATGACTACTGGGCCAGATGTTTCCAGCCTGTAGTCTCTTCTCTGCCAAGGCTGCCCCAGAGATTAGAAGGCTTATTTGCAGTTGAGCAGATGACTTCATAAATTGTTCTTTGCCAGATCCTCAGAGGCCTTGGAATGCTGGGCACTAACAAAACTGAGAGTATTACTAGGCCTGTGGTCCATGTAGGTCATTGCCCAGGATTGGTGTGGCGAAAGCATATATACTAAAGTCAGATGGAGTGTGAAGGCCTGCAANGTTTTTCCAAACAGGAAGCAGAGTCTTGCTTCTTGACTCCCAGGACCTGGTTTCCCACCATGAAAGGTATATTTTATTAGTGTTTCAGGATTTTTAACAAATAGAAAAAGCTTTCTAGAAGGGGTGCTCCCTGAGTGAAGCACAGAGGGGGTGGCGGTCTTAGCTTCATCCTCATCCNTATGCTGCATTGANGTCCTCAGCTTTTGTTTTGCTTGGCAGCCCAGATAGGATGTGTTGTTCGGACTGTGCTATGGAGCCTCTCTCATAGATGTCCAGGAAGGTGACCTGTGACAAGCTCTGGTCTCTTGGGCAAGGTTCAGGACTGTGCTTTTGAGAGAACTTCCTGAACTAGGAGAGACTTGTGTGCTCCCTAGGCATCCTGTGACAGTTTCTTCCTCACCAACATGGTCCAGATGGAAGGTCAGGGTATGTGGGCTCTACAAACCCATAGCCCAGCTCTATTTGCCGCTGTTTAACTGGGATGCATCACACACAGGAGTGTAAAGGCAACACAGGGGAGGGGGTGAGGGACAGTCTGCCCTGTACATTCACTCATCAGGTTCTGCTTGCTTCTTCTAGCCACCTCTGCCTTAATCCTTTGCCTCACTCCACCTAATAGAGCAAGGCTGACAGCTGAGTCCCAGCTCCAGACTCTGCAGCTTTCCAAGTCTGTGGTCTCTGTAGGGGTATGCTTTTGTTAGCCCTGTGGAGACCTTGAACTCTGCCTTCCTCACACAGTTAGCTCACACTCTACTGACACCATAAGAGGAGGCATCCTTGTGGTACAGAAAAGAGGCATATCCATTTTTATTTTTTCCTTTTTTTTTTTTTTAAATGAGATGAGGTAGACCACGGTTTCATATATTCCATGATGGCCTGGAACTCGCATNTAACCTAGGATAGCTTTGAATTTCTGATCTGATCCTCCTGCCTCCACCTCCTGAGTGCTGGGATTACAGATATGTGTCGCCATGCCTGGTTTTATACAGTTCTGGGTATTGAACACAAAGCATCCTGCCTGCTAGACAAGCACTCTACCAAATGAGCCACATCCTCAGCCCTGACACACCCCTTTTCTCCCTACAGAGAGAACTCAGATCATCAAGATGTTTACACATGGGAGAAAAGCTCGAGATTATAAAAATATACCCAACCTTTTAAAACCATAGCAACACAAGAGGCGAGAGCCTGCAAATTAAAGTGCATTTGAAGGATGGATATGGACTTCAGGTTTGAAAATGAAGTCTCAACGTTAAAAGAGAGGAAATAGAATCTGGCTTTGACTTTCACCTGTGTCCCCAGCTCAGAGCCTCATCAGGCTCTAAAGCCCAGTCTTAAAAAAGAAAGTTAATAAAATAAATAAAAATAATGAAAGCATGGCACATGTGCAGAGGTCAGAGGACAGCTTACAGGAGTCAGTTCTCCCCTTCTACCATGTGGGTTCCAGGAATTGAATTCATATCAGCAGGCTGATTAGCAAGTGTCTACCTGCTGACCCAACACCCAGTCTTTGATAACATCTGCTGATTGCTGTAGGGGGTTGCAAGTTCAGAAGGCACTTCCTAGCTATCTCTAGCAAGTCATAGCCTGAACTCTTGGCCACCCCTGTCCCCTTTCCTTTGGTCTTCGCAGTCTAATGACATTGGTGTGGCTCATACTGCCTGCCCAACCCTCCATGAATGGTCAGAGTCGATTTTTCACTTTCTACTGCATCCACACTCTTTGNCATGAGACTTGATATTCTGCACCACAATCAGGGATGCAGAATTTGTTCNTGCCCTTTAACTTTGTATTTAGCCATGAATGCTAACAGCCAGTGCACAGAACGCTTTGGGTTGTGTTTGTGTGATCAAGCATGTCCCTCATGCCTCAGCCATTACCCTGAGAAAAGGAAGCCCCAGCTGCCTAACTGGTCCTAAGAGAAGCCACAGGGAGTCCAAGCCAGCTGATCCAGGTAAACCTTGCTGACCTACAATGTGTGAGCAAGGAGCTNAGGCTCAAAGGAGTCTACTGAGGTGTGGAGCTGCCCAGCAGTCAGCAGGAGCTGATGAAGCTCACTTCACCTTCCATTTGGAAACCTATGCAGGCAAGGTCCTGGGAAGAAGATTCCTCAAGTGAAATCCTCTTCCTCTCTTTGGGAGCCTCACTGGTGATGTCACAATCTCCATGACTCACCTCTCCCTCAAAGCAGCAGAGTATTAAAAATAATAGCCATTAGCACTCACCTGGGGTTTATGAGCAGCAGGTAGCTGTAACACGTGACTGGTTTAGAAGGTGGGGGGGGGTAGGGTGACATCCATTTGGCCAAGAGAAAATAATAAACTCAGACAAGGGTGGTGACTCACTGGACCAGGAAGCAGCTATCTGAGGGAAACTTAAGATGAATTCCTAATACCTTAGGAGATAACACCCATGTGTGTTTGAATTTTGAGAATGCCTTTATTGTCAAGGGAGTACATACTAACTGTTGAAGGTTAAAAAAAAATACAGAAAGCATAAAAGGTTCCCATAATCTATCTAGTAGAATTTTTGTTTGTTTTGAGATAGTGTCTCACTGTAGCCAGGTGACACAGTCTTGAACTCGGAGTCCTCCTGCATCAGGCTTCCAAGTGTTGGGATNAGAGGTGTGCATCACACCTGGCTTCTTACTGGTATTTTTATTTTATTTCTCTCCTTTTTAAAACAAAGTCAACAGGGCCTCATGTAGTCCAGGATGGCTTCAGATTTGTTTCTGTATATAAAGATGACCTTGAACTTCTGGCCCTCCTGCCTCCACCTCCCCAGTGCTGGGATTACAGGCATCATACCACTATGTTCGGTTTATGCAGTGCTAGGGACTAAACACAGGGTTTTGTGCATAGTAGAAAAGCACTCCACCTCCTGGGATATATCCCCAGCCCTCTTTTTGTTATTTTAATATATGTATATTTCTTATATTTATTCAATTAGAAACATGGTATATAGTTAAGGACTATTCCCATGGCATTTAACAGTTTATAAGAGAATTTTCAATTTGAGGCTGGAGAGGTGGCTTATTGGTTAAAAGCACTTGTTAGTCTTGCAAGGGACCAAGGCTTGATTCACAGAACCCATAAGGCAACTCACAATCATCTTGAACTCCAGATTCAGAGGACCCGGTGCCCTCCATTGGCCTTGGTGGGCATTGCATTCATGCAGTGCACAGACATACATGCAGGCCAAATACTCCCACACATAAAATAAAATAAATAAATCTTTTAAAAAGGAGGTTTCAATGCATAGTATTATATTCTGTGTACTAATTCCAAAGTTGGCTCAGCAATCTATCACTGGACATACAGTGTATTTGTAACTTTTTACTATTAAAACTGTTTTGAATATCTTTGTTGATATGAGAGATAAATTCTCCACTCAGTGTGTGGCATGTGGCATGATCATAACAGAAGCTAATATAAAAGTCTGCCTAAGTTCCTTGTAACTTCCTTAGAATAACCTTGTAGATGAACTTTCTGGGCTGAGGGTTTAACATTTAGGTCAGGTTTTGTTGTTGTTTTGTTGTGTTTGTTACGTGTTGTTGAAGCACTTTGCAGGATGTCTCCATTGTGTTACTACCAGGAGTGTTGATNGTCCTTGTTTTACGGCCTCCTCACTAGAGTAAGAATTCTCCTTAAAACAGAGTATTGCTCTTTTGATNAGTGAAATAGAACCATCCATCAATGCCTTGTTAACCTCTAGTGAGGTACAAATTTTCTGCTTACTTCCTGTCAATTGCAGGATAATACAGGGGGCCACTGGGCCAGGGCCTAGCATGATAAATAGTCATGAATGAACAGATTGCCCAAGTGTCCACCCTGTGGAGACCAGNAGAACCCCNGGATCCCGGCTNATGGGATGGTGCTTCCTACATTTTGGGTGAGCTTTTCCACCTCAGTTAACCCGATCTAGAAACTCCCTCATAAAAAATGCCCAGAAGTTTGTTCCCATAGTGATTCTAGATCTGTCAAGTTGACAGTCACAGATTCTCAGCCCCAGAATGGTTGAGTGTTGACTTTAAGAAATTTATTTCTGGTCCTGTCTGGCGCAATTAAAAAAAAAATTTTTTTTTTTTTTTGAGTTCTAGGACTTACACCAGGGACTTGCACATGTTGGGAAAGAACTTGGCAATGAGCTAGGCTCCCACCCCCAAAGTACTTTTAAATGGGCAAGGTTCTGAGGTGTCAGTGGGGTTAGAAGTTCCTTTTGAGGTGGAGATCCTGAGATTTGGAGGGGCCCATCAACTAGCCAGTGAGGACCCTGGACAACAAAAAAGTACTGTCAAGACAGCCAGGTCACTCTCTGTGATCAGCTCTGCTGTCCTGGGCCTCCAGACCCACTCTGCAGGCATGCCTTATGGTCCATGGTGGCCTGGGACAAGCCTGCAGACCCAAGCCTGCAGAGGAAACTGAATGCCTCTTTTTCATCTGACCATGTCAGCCACGAGACTGGCTGAGTTTGCTCAAACAAGCTTATGCATCTTCCCTCTGCCTGGCTGAGGCTCCTCCCTCCAGCCTCTCTGATCCTCCCCAGCCCACCCCTGCTCTCCTGCAGGGTTAATTACTCTGCATTTTATTTTCCCAGAGAAGTCACACTCCTGTCCTTGACACAAGCTCCCTGAGCGTGGAAGTGGAATTTTACTATCTTTGTGTCTTCAGCAGATAACAGTGTGAGAATGAATGAATGAATGAATGAATGAATGACCCAGAAGAATTTAGAGCATACCACAAGCAAATGAGGGCCTTGGAAACTACTGAGGAAAAAGAGCCAAGTGTCTCCACTGCCAAATTTCATGGCAGGGTGGGTGGCAGGGTTTGAGCAGAGATTTGAGGAGAGGAGAGGCCATGCAGCCCAGTGCCCGGATGGGCTCTGGTTTTGTTCTGATGTGATATTGCACAGAGAGACAAGTCTCAGCAAATATATNACCTTAAATTTAAAAAAGAAGAAAAAATCTGTTCATATGTCTCTTTGTGAAGCAGTGGTTCTCTCTGTGGTTCCAGAGATAGAACCTAAGGCTCACACATGCCAGGCAAGTGCTCTACCATGGAGCCATGACCACAGCCGTCTGAAGTGGTGTTCTCAAACTTCCTTGAGGATTATCTGAAGTGCTTCCTCAACACAGACAGTAAGTGTGGCTACCAGGGTTTTCTGCCTTAGCATTCTAACAAGGTCTCAGCTGCTGCTGCTGCTGTTGTCTGGGGCCACAGTTTGACAACCTCTGTCTTTCATCTGTCCCTGACAATGCTTTCATCTGTCCCTGACAATACAGGATTGACCTCTCCCGGTCTGAGGAGCTGGTGGTTACAGGGCCNAGCTCTGCTCACCTTCTGTCAGGCTTGGCTGTCTTTTCTTCATGAAGTCAGAAGTAGAACTACCTGCATTAGAAAGATGCCAGGGCCTCAGCATTGCTACTACAAGGTCTGACATCTTACCAAGGCATCTAGTCTCTTCCTGGTGAAGCTTGCAGAGCTCTGGGGAAGTTGGATTTTAAGTCTCGGGACAGCTCCCAAGCTAGCTTTGTGCCAAGGCAGTAGTCAGGTGTAGTAGTCAGGTGTTTCCTCTCCCCTCTTCCAGGCAAAGCTCCTGAACAGTCAGACTGGCTGCCATCTGTGGACCATGTGCCCACAGGTGAGCACCCAGGTTAAGACTTGTTTTCTAGAAACTTCCCCACCATACTTCAAGTCAGATCAAAATTCCTACCATGGCCCAAGGCTGCTAGGTTCCTGGGCAATGCCCCTGATCTCATGTGTCCACTCTGGCGTGCTCTCTGCTGTAAGAGTAAATCTATTTAGTCTTATCAATAAAAACCAGGAGTCAAATATTGGGGTAATAACCTGAAAGATCAGAGAAGCAAAGGAGCAGNCACCAGTGACTTCTTACCTCTCTGGATCCTCTGACCAAATGGGGCCGAGGTCCTGTCTCTACCTGCCTTATATTCTTGTCTCCACCTCGCTAGTGCTGGGATCAAAGGTGTGAGCCTCCCAAGTGCTGGGATTAAAGGTATGAGCCTCCACTGCCTGGCTCTATGGTTNACTAGTGGCTAGCTCCACCCTCTGATCTCTAGGCAAGCTTTATTTGTCAGAACACAAACAAAATCNCACAACACCCTGCTGCCCCTCAGACATCAAGCTNGCTTCCCATCCGTGTCTCTGCAGTTGTTTCCCAGGACATCTAGATCCCCAGTAGAACAAGAAGCTGGCTGACTCTTCAGATACNCCTCTACAGAAAGAGCTTGCNTTGCCCTTCACAAAGCACCCACCCCTCAGCGACACCTTCCATCCACACTCCTAAATACTTGTCACTATCTGACCTAGATTTACCAATTCATTCACTAGGTTATTGTCTGTCTGCCCCAGCCCAGCATAAGCCCCACAAAGGCAGAAGCCTCATCTGCCAGCCCCAAGCACGTCCCCAGCACCAGGATCATGTCTGATACATTGTACATGACCCACAAAGATATGTGAGTAAATCTGTGGGCTCTACCAGGTACCCTNTGGATAACAAGGTCTGAAATCTTCAAACCACATATCCTAGAATTTGGCTCTAAAATCCAGAATCAGGTGTCAGGTTCACTTCCTCTCTGCTTGTCAAATGGCAAGAGCTGGGCCATGATTAAGGCTCTGTCTCCACCCTCCCCGGTCTGCACAGGCCCCCCAACTTACATTCCTTGTCAAGACTGGATACTTTTGGTGCAGCCTGTCCTCAGACTGAGTCTAGGCTCAAAGGCAATGCCTCCTGGGAAATTTCCATGTTAGGAAACAGGTTTGGAGCAAACAAGAGACTTGGGGGNGTTGTGCTTCTCTTTGGCCTTTTAACTTGCACATGGCATTTAATTTTAGGTGAGCTTTTTGTTTTGTCATAGTTAAAAATAAATAACCCATTGCTTATATCCATAAGCAATTGTATCGGTCACCTTTTTGTTGTTGTTACCAAATACCTGATAGGAGCAACCTAAGGGATGAAAAGTTTGTCTTGGCTCACACAATTCCAGGGATACAGCCCATCATGGCAGAGAAATCATGGCATGGAGATGAGAGGCGTCTGGTCACATTGTATCCACATTCAGGAAGCAGAGATGAAGAGGAACAGGGCCAGCCTTTTAAACCCCAAGCACTGCTCTACAATGACCCACTTCCTCCATCTCTTAAAGGTTTCCCAACCTTCCCAAACAGCCCTACCAGCTGGGGATCAGGTGTGTAAACTCATGAGATGACAGGGGACATTCCACATTTAAATTTCCTTTTAATCTTGGGGAAGGGGTATATGTGTATGTGTATGTTTGTGAGCGTGAGTGAGCACACTGCTCATGTGTGGAGCTCAGAGACCAGCCCTGGATGTTGGGCCTCACTTTCTATGTTTGAGACAGGATTTCATTGTCACTGTGACTGCCAAGCTAGCTGGCCATGAGCTTCTGGGGACTGCCCTGTTGTTGTCTCCCATCTCAGGTTACAGATAGTATCTGGTTTTTATGTGGGTGCAGGGGAGCTGAACTCCCAGCCTCATCCTTGGACAGCAAGCATTTTCCCATTGAGCCATGTCCTGGGTCCCACACCTCACATTTAAACTACAGTATCAATGAAGACAAAAATAACCCAAGGACTTCCCTTTAAAACAGGAATTCTGGGACTCAGTGTGGGTCACTCTTTGCCTCCGTTTTTACTGCTTTTTCTGCAGCTGTCCCTTCATAGTGGGTTGGCTTTCTGCTTGACACTGGGGAATTTAGATATGACTTAATAAAACTTAAGTTTGACAGCCACAGTCTTCATCCCACAACACTGGGGGAAGGAATTTAAAAAGCCATCTACGGTTACATCAGACTAATGGCTCAACTGGAAGGGCCTGAATCGAAGCTCTCTGTGGTGGTACGGTCCCTGCTCCCCACCTTGGCAGTGAACTGGAGGAGACAAGTCTTGCAGAAGGCNCTGGGTGCAAGGCTGCAGACTGTGAGCAACGAAGGNTGCAAGATGTCTACCTTCAGATAAAGAACAAGATGTATACCTTCAGATAAGGAACAAGCAATATTTCAGCATAAGTACATCTCATGAGATATTCAGGGCATGCTTATACTTAAAAACATCTTTGTTTATTTGAAGTTCAAATTTAACTGTGCCCCATATTTTGTCTGGTAGTGGTATCTCTGCCAAAGTGGGGCCCCACTTTGATCTTTAAGCTCTTGGCCCTGGGAACCAACAGACATGAAAATACTGGCATTTTCCTGACCTGTCTTAGCCTAGAAGTAAAAATGCTGAGAGTTCAAGCTTCTTGCCCACCTCCCACATCTTGGCCTGCGGGTCACAGTCACCAGACATGACCTTCAGTAACCCATGTGCTGCTGGGACGCTGCCCACACAGCCACAGTCCTTGGAACCAGCAGGGCACTTACCAAAGCTTGATGCCAGAAAAATGCTCAGGTCGTAAAACAAACCAGGGCAGGAATGTTTTATAGCTGTTGGGAGCATTTGATAGATAAAGGGCCTAGGGGACCTGGAACACTCCCCTAAATGCAGAGCGTAACTCCTGTACCAGCTTATTTATTTTGCTATTACCAAGCACCACTTTTATACTAATAATACATTGCAATCCTGCTGGGCTTTTCATCTGGGGATATCTAGGTACTGTATTAGCATGAGGCAGCACAGCCTTCTAACCTCCAGGTTATATAACTATACAGGCAGGTTTTTCAAGAGAGACGTAAGTGAGGAACAGACGAACCTGACCTAGGTGACAGGCATTTGGTACATACTCCCCACCCTGGTAGCTTCTCAAGGGTGATGTCAGAGTTGCCTTCTGCAATCTGCCAATCCCAACATTGAGCACCATGGCTGGGACACAGTAAGTACTCCAAAGATATTTGTTTAATGGGAGATGAGCGGTGGGTAAATGTGGATGAAAACTCTGGAGTCTGTCCTTGGTTTTGTCTTCCTGTGGGTGGAGTGGGTGGCAGATATTGAGAGTCTCATGTCCACAAGTCCTCAGGCCTTTTCCCATCCTTGAACATACCAGCCCTTTGGGCTGATGATACCTGCCCTTGTCACGGGGTGACAATAAGCTGCAGGAGCCATTGCCTGTGGACACTGCAGGCCTCCCTCACAGCAGGGGTACAAAGTACCCAGTAACCCCATGCCTTATGGACCACCTGGTTGTGTCAGGTCCCAAGCTCACTGAAGGATTGTTCTAACATTCTCAAGGGGACTGGCTTGACATCAAAACCCTCACATGTTTCACACCTATCCTGGTTAGTTTTTATTGTCAGCTTTACACAGTCTAGAGCAGTGGTTCTCAAACTGTGGGTCTCGATCCCTTGGGTGTGGGTGTGTGTGTGTGTGTGTGTGTGTGTGTGTTGTGTGTGTGTGTGAAATGACCCATTCACAGAGGTCACCTAAGACCATAGGAAAACATGGGTATTTGCATTAAGATTCATAACAGTAGCCAACTTATAGTTATGTAGTAGCAACAAAAATAATTTTATGGTTGGGGGTCACCACAACATGAAGATCTGTATTAAAGGGTCACAGCATTAGGAAGGGTGAGAACCACTAGTCTAGAGTCATCTAGGAAAAAGGAACCTATATTGAAGAATTGCCTCAGTTGAAGATCAGCCTGTGGGCATACTTGTGGGGCATTGTCTTGCCAATTTATGCAGGAGGGCCNAGTCCACTGTCAGCAGCACCATTCCCTGGGCAGGTGGTCCTGAACTGTCTAAGAAAGCCAGCTGAGCATAAGACAGCAAGCAGCATCCTCCATGGTTTCTGCTTCAAACCTGTTTGAGTTCCTGCCCTAATTCCCGCAGTGACAGACTGAGACCTGGAGGTGGAAACCAAATGCACGTTTCCTCCCCTAAATTGCTCTTGGCCATTTCCACAGCACACCAGAACCCTTCCCAATCTCATTTCCCCAACTCTACTTTAGTGTTTCCTGAGAATACCTCCCAGAGAGTCATTTTCTCTGGAATCTTCTTTCAGGGCGTGCTTTGGGGGAAGCCGGCGAGAGACAGGGAGCATTGGAAGATTTCGACCACAGCCCATTTTTCAGCTCTGTGAACCCTTTCCTTCCTGACCAGGAAGGACCTTCTGATAGAAAACAACCAGGGCTTGGAGGTGACTCAGACCCCGTTGGTGGAGTGCTTGTTGTACACACATGAGGACTACAGTTGGATCCCAGGAACCCACATCAAAATACAGGCACAGTGACACCTGCTCGTAACCCCAGCACTTGGGAGGTGTTGTTAGGTGGATCCCAACTGCAGTAGGATCCTGGCAGTGGCCAACCCCCTAGCCTACTTAGCAAGCTCAGGGAAACCCACTCTTAGAAACAAGTTCATAAGTCATGACACTCAAGTTTGTCCTCTGGTCTCCATGTGTCCATGCACCTGTACATACCTGTACACACCTGTACACATCCACACCCACACCCACACACGTTTTCACTTCAACTTGTAATTTTCTTCAGCAAAGATAGAACAGCCAGGACTTGCTGCCATGGAGACTTCAAAGTCTTCTGCACACAGGTGAGTGGCCCTTCTTAGAGGCACCTACCTGTAAGTTATCTTCAGAAAAAGTCCTCACCCTCAGGGAAACCAGATCTGTGTGAGAGATCAGGAAGGCCGAAATGCAAATGTGTGCTGGCCTCCTCTCCTTCAGATCCGGAACTGATAACAAGAAGGTATGGACACTGAACTAGTGCTGATGGCCGTGATTCCTAAGACTTTTGCATAGGCGAGCTACATTCATCCTGGCCCCAAGAGCTCTCAATACAGAGCCAAACCCAAGCACTGGGAGAGGGAGAGTGCCTGTTCCTCCTCAGGCAGACAAGGTGGAACGGCATTTGGTAACTTTTTTGATTGTACTCAAGTGACCACGGCAAGTCAGGTGTCCTCAACCCCTGACATGTTATTGGTTTGTGATATTTTCAGGGGCAAGGGTGAGGCTGCCCCAACCTACTTTGGAGAAAAAACATTTATTATTAACACTCGCTTAACACAACTTTCTAGGGTATTTGTGGATGGCACAGTCATACATCTGCCTTTTTATAGTACTTTGTGGCAGAGCACAAGACCTTCTGGCTGACACCTCATAGATCATCAAAATTAAGGCCCTTAGGCAAGCAAGGGAAGGAGGATGGTGCAGGGCACAGAGGGGGCAACTGGGAATGAGTCAAACAGCTTCCAAGTTGATTTTCCTTTAGAGAGAAGCCATTTTCATTTCAGAGCAAATTATTCTTAAGATGTTCCTGTTTCCATGGCAACCCACAACAACTTGAAAAGAATGGTCTTCGGTGGCCATACAGCAAAGTGACACTCCCTGCCTCATTGGTGGCTGGTGAAGATTAGCTCAGAGTGGGGACCATCAGCCAGCCAGAGGTCAGCTTCCAACTGCTTGGCACACAACGCCTCAGCCCTGCTGTGAGCCTGAGGAAACCTGAAATCAGCCAACCCTGACCAGCATACGTATCCAACATAAGTAACCCCATCACAGCATCAGAATTTTGGCTGAAGACTTAAAAATTATACTAACGGAAAAGAAAGAAAAATGTTCAATTTTTAAAAACTTCACTTCCAGCACAAGCTGACAGAATCTCTTTCACATGTCTGTGAAATGACAATCAAGCAGCTTAGTGGTACATGTTGGTAATCCCATGTAGCACTCAGGAGGCGGAGGCAGGAGGATCCAGAGAGTCCAAGGCTAGCCTGGACTCCTTAGCGAGGCTACCTCCTGACACACATACATATGAACACAGATGCACACACACACACACACACACACACACACACACACACAAAATGACAGGCAAGAGATATTCTTTTTGTTGTTTTGAGACAAGGTCTCATGTAGCCCAGGCCTGCTTCAAACTCCTTATGTAACTGAGGGTGACCTTGAACTTCCAATCCTCCTGCTGATTCCTCTGGGGTACCACAGTTTTAGGTATAAAACGCTACCATACCTGATTTATACAGTGCTGGAGATTGAATCCATGGCCTCATAGCTGCCAGGCAAGCACTCTACCAACTGAGCTACACCCCCAGCCTTGGCTTCACGTACTCTTAGACCTGCCAGCCCTCTTCTCTCAAAATGACCAGTGTGGCAGCTGGGAAGTGCTTGCTCTTCCTCTGCTCTTTGGCAGATCTGGTCTGTTGGACTTGATCTGAGACACAAACCCACTTTGTAACAAAAGATCCCAATGTTGAGAGGGAGCGATGGTTTTATTGTTCCTGAGCCCTGGGACCNGCAAATACTTCTGAGGAGGAAAAGGAGGACCAATCACAGGAGAAAACTCTGAGAAGAAGACAAACAGACACTTGGGGAGAGTTCTTGCATGTTTCTGGCTGTGAGAGTGACTGCTGTTGGCTCTGGGTTGTCAGGAGTCAGTGTGTGTCATGCAGAATGGGAAGCCAATCTACCCACGGGATCCCTTGTCTTTTGTCAGCAGTACTGCATTAACAGCACAGTGGGATATCGTCACAGTGCATCTATATGTGCCCGTTGCTTTCCAAACAGTATGTCCAGAGAAAAACAGCAATGTAACCCAAAGGGGAGGCTGGAGAGGTGCAGGAACTGTTCCCGTGGCTATTGGGCTAATAAGCACCTCCCCACAGGCACTGCGGGGCACAGGACACTGAGGAAGAGGAACCTGTGATCCAGAAGGACATGAATCACTTGCTATGATAGAACAATGAACCCAATGCCTTCAGCAACTGCCTTCCTTCTCCATCTCCTCCCTCCCTCCCTTCTAGACCAGGAGCCATCTGGAGTAGCCTGTCTTTAGCTGTCTAATGCTTTTTACTTAACCCTAAATGATGGACATTCAAATTTTTCTGTAAATGAAAATGTTTGTGAGAAAAATTAACACCCACCCGGAACTGTTGTCTTCATCAACCACTGAATAAGTCAGTCCTCATAGCGGCTGGTGACTGGGGCATCTCATGACCCTGGTGCTAGGTGGCAGANACTGCCNTCATCTGACACTCCCCTCTTTGAATGGTTAACAGGGAGCAAGCAGAACATCTGGCTTTGCTGTGCATAAGGAGGAACCATAGGAGGAGATGGATGACTGGGAACTAACCTCATGAGGCTATGGAAAGCCACTGGGCAGGGTGTCCATCCCTAATCCTCTGGGAACCTTGGGACACGTGTTTACTTCCCTTGTCCTTTCCTCTCTGAGCTCTGGCCTTCCACACNCTTCTTCCCCGCCCCCTCCACCCCCTTAAACACACTTCCTTCTCTGCACACACAAGCAGCAACATGATGTAGTCACTTCCCTCTGTCCATCTGTCCTTCCTCATTGCTGACGTGGGCAGAGGCTGAGTGATGCCTGGGAATGAAGGGCTTCTCCTTTGACCGGATGAACCTGGTGAGTGATGCCTCTCAGGCCAGAGGGCAAGGAATGCTGAGTCACATAGAGAAAAGGAGAGATTTGGGGCTGGCTAAGGGACATTCAGTTCCTAATGTGACACCTGGAGACTGAGCTATGCTTTGTGTGTGTGTGTGTGTGTGTGTGTGTGTGTGTGTTTGCACATGCATGTATACATGTGTGTGCATTTGGGTACATGTGTGTGTGTACATGTGTGTGGTGTGTTTATGTGTGTGCATGTATGTGTGTATGCATGTGTATGTGCATATGTGTATGTGTGTGCATGTGTGTGTGTATGTATGTATGTATATATGTGTGTATGTATGCACATATGTATGTATTCTGTTTTCTAAAGGACAAGGAAAATTGAGCCACTCTCAGGTAGCCACCCCCACCCCACCCTCTCCAGTACAAGGCCAGCAGTTAGCGGGAGGGTTCTTGGGGGTTCTATTTTGGACCCTTTCAACTTCAAGACCTCTCAGTACAAGATCTGCCTTTTGCTCTTTTCCCTCAAAAAAGTCTCTAACTCCCTGACCTGAGCTGGAGTGAAAGTAGCATTTGTTGGTTTGATTTATTGATTGAATGATTTCTTGTGTGTATGTGGAAGGGTAAGGGAGCACATGCTTCCACCTCACTGAGGAAGGGTCTCTCTTACTGTTGTTGCACNGTGTACNCCAGGCTAGTTCACCTACCTCACCACAGGAATGCTGGGATTACAAATATGGCCTCTGGATCAAACTCAGATTCCAGGCTTACACAAACAGCTCTTTTGCCCATTGAGCTAACTCTCCAGCTCAGGTCATGATGTAGAAGAAGTGAAGTCTTTGACTCCCACTGGAAGGGAAAGATACCCAGAGCCTGACACATCAATCTGATTGTGGCATAAGGAGAAAGGAAATATGCATCTTCCCCAGAGTTCCCTTGACCTGCCCTGAGCAGNTGGAGGTGGTTAGAGGTTAGAGCATGGACTCTGGCCAGGCTGCTTGTGTCTTCACTTGGGTGGGGCCAATGACATGTTCTGTAACCCTGAGTTCATCCTGCTAGAGCCTCAAGTGTCATGTCTGAATATGGGTGAAAGCTTAATTGATGTGCTGGGCTGTTGGGATTCAGTGACTAATACAGCCTGCTTTACCTAGTTCCTGGTCACTGTAAATACTCTAAGTATCAGCTGTTGGTGGCTCCAGCTTCATGGACATGTTTGAGACCTGTGAGTGTCTTGTTCTTATAATGCTCTGCTGTCACCACTGTGGAATCTTAATAATTTAATCTTTCATCTTGTGTTTTATCACTGAAGTCCATGGCATATGCACAAGAGCAGAGATATGTGAGCAGCAAATGTGGTCATTGCTCCCTGTGGCTCATGACCATGAACTCCAGGGGAAGTCAGTGACAGGCAAAACAGTACGGGAGTGTGCCACTCATATAACTGACAGCTGCTGGTGACCCAGAGGGGCCATGCTCCCATNCAATCATGATTTGTCTAGAGTGGAGAGAGGAAGGACCATGTTNGGAATGTANCTGAGGAGCCCCACATATTTCTCTNATGTAACTTCCTGTTATGATGACATGGCACCACCACGGTTTCTTCTCCTTTCTTCCTTACCTACTCAGCAGTAAAATGAAGTCAGCAGCGGATGAATCATTCACAGGTCAGGGAGTTGGGTAAGAATGGGTATGGGTGTTGGGTGTG